>OU898283.1:29111009-29441009 GCA_918026665.1 Diabrotica balteata
GTCAGTATATCGAATGTTATTGATAATTTCTTTACTGACTATTATATCTTCGTTTGCATGTGAGAGAGCTTCTTGGCATATTTGTTAACTGTAGATATTACACAAGAGTGGTGACAATATACAACCCTGTCGTACTACTCTACTTATTTCTATTTCGTCCGATGTTTGGTCTTCTTTTTTTATATTAGCTCGCTGATTTTGTAGCGTTTACGCTACTGACTAGTCCAATTTAAACCCCTCAAGAAATTTTCTTATAACCCGCCTGTGATCGATTTTTAAATGGACATTTTTCCCCACACGCGCAGTAGTCGCTTAAAAAGGAAGAGTGGTCGAATCGGTACGAGAACGAGCAGTTTTGGTCAGAACTCAACGCAGACACGCCAACCGGTGAAATTTTTTCACCTTCAAAGTGACGGAATTGGAGCAGTGAAATAATATGGGACGAATAAAATAATATCTAATTGAATAATCATATCTCAATCATAATAATAAGTAAATTTTAAAAATCAAGATTTCCTAATATAAGAGTTCCACAGAAAAAGGAAGATTTTTTTGGCGTGCTGCGGCTCCATGTAAGTAAATCATTTCATACGTATTATCTCTTTATCATACAATCAAATTTATCCTTGCAGTTTAGTATTTCTTTAGAGATTTATTTTTGAGTTCCGAAATAATTTAAATATAAAATTTCCTTGATTTACTTGCAAAGAACAGAAGGTCATTTTTTTATATAGTTAAACTTAAATTCTGTTTTAGTCCATGTCGTTATCATTAAATTTTTTTGGTTCTTTTTTTTCTCTACCTTTTTTGGTGGAATATACAAGGTTTCTACAGCCTTCTGTGTTCTGCGCGTGTTCATTTCATGGCGCAAGCCTGTCATGTGTACGAAGTAACTTCGGAAATTCTGACATGTTGACATAACCTAATGTTTTGATGTTTTGTTTTGGTGCAGTCAATCCATGCTGCTACACCTATTAAATTACATTTATTAAATTACATAACCTTTTTAGATTCCGTCACTTCACTTGAGAGTATTCTCTTGAGAATATTCCCTCAAGGATACTAGTAACAAAATTTCTTGAATAGTTAACAACTCGGTTATGGAGTTACCGATTTCTCGGAGCAGATAGACCAGTGCCTGGTTTGACTAAATTAGACTCCCCTGGGTTTGTCCTTACAGCCACAAACTGATGTAACCGTGACAAGAGGAATTTTCCTATGGACTTATGGGGCTGTAAAGATAAGTTGTTTGACTGTGTAATTTTTTGTTACTGCCTATTTTGTTAACTTTTCATATGCATATGATCAAGTGACTACATTTTGATAAAATATAATTTTGATATTATTGGGAGAGGGAAAATACCTTTCATGTGTTATGAGGTTTTTATTTTAATTAGGATTTCAAGAGTCTGACCGAACTCACTTGTTGATTTAATATATTTTTTAATAGAATACATTTTTGATATAATACAATTTTGATTTTGGGAAAGGGAAATAAATTTCATGTGGTTTTTTTTTAAAACATTATATAAAGAGTATTGACGACTCGCTATTTGGATGTAATATAATATAATTGTAACAGATTTATCACTTTTGATATCTTTACAATATTGTAATTTGTATCTCATTTTAGTTGAACTAGTTAAATTTAAATTACTACTTTTTGTGTTAAGACTTTGGCTACCATACGGACTATTCTTGGTGTTACTAATATTTCATATTTTATTTGGCCAGTGGTAGTGACTATTCGTTTGTTGAGGGGCTATTAGGTCCCATTGTATCTTTACACCATCCACTACCACTGTTATTTGGCTTTGCATTATATGTAAATTGTTTATACACATATACCTATATACATTTTTTATAAATATATTTATTGTTGCTATTTTGAGTTTTATTTCAGTTCTACTAACCAGTATATAACATAGCAAAACAAGATTATTATTTAGTATTTTGTATTTCAGAGTATTATCTCCAGATTCATTTGTTACTTCAAAATCTCAACTATCGTTGAGTTGGCGCCCTTGTTTTCTCTTCTTATTGTTCTCTTTCTATAAATTTATTCCCAGTGACCTTCTTCAGTTGTATCACGTTTGATATTACCAGGTCTCATTTCTTTCTTGTCTCATTAGCTCATTATCTCTTGTTATTGTTGTTTATATCTTTAAAGCCACAATCCAGTGCATTGAAGCTAGCCGGAACACTCACTTGAGATTTAGTGTCTCTTTGGCCATTTAACTTTGTTCCTCTGAGCTTAGCCCTATTTTTAGTATTTTCATCACCTCTCTTCCAGTTCTTCTGGAATTTGGAAGTCTTACACTTCCTAAAATCCAATACTCCCGGAGTATTGAGGTTTCAATTTCAGTACAGATTTAATATTATTTGTATGTCTCTGGTGTCGATGTTCTTACCCCCAGGATTTCTTTGAGTTTATTGTGGCGTACTTTGTCAAAAGCCTTTTCAAAGTTTATAAAGCAGGCGTGTACCTCTTGGTTAACATCTAGACATCTCTGTGTTAGGACGTTTAAGGCAAAGAGAACTTCTCTTGTACCTAATCCTTTTCTGAATCTCATCTGTGTACCGTTAATATCGATATCTAACTGTTTTCCTACCTTACCTTGACCCACCTCGGCACTAAGATCGTCCATTATTATGTTAATGTGTTGCTTTTTTTATTGTTTTTAGCATTTCTTCTAAACCGTTGTAGAATTGTTTTATTTCATTGACATCTTTATCTGCTGTTGGTGCATAGACTTGAATAAAATTTATTAAGTTATGTCTTTCTTTAATTTGTAATAATATTAAGCGCTCTGAATAATCATCATCATCATCAACTAGCCTCTAACGTTCACTGCTGAACATAGGCCTCTCGCATGCTTTTCCAATCGAATCCAATTTGTAGTTACTCTTTTTATGTCATATGTCCATCTCGTTGGGGGTCGACCTCTATTTCTGTAAGCTTGTATTCGGGGTCTCCATTCCAAAATCCTTTTTGTCCACCGGTCATCAACTGATCTTGCTACTGTAGTTACTCTGTAGTTACTCTTTTTATGTCATCTGTCCATCTCGTTGGGGGGTCGACCTCTATTTCTGCAAGCTTGTATTCGGGGTCTCCATTCCAAAATTCTTTTTGTCCACCGGTCATCAACTGATCTGGCTACATGACCTGCCCAGTTCCACTTTAGTGTTGTTATCCTTTTAATAACGTCTGCTACTCCTGATTTTTTGCAAAAGATCAGGAGTAGCTCTGAATCAGGAGTACAAGTAATAAAAGAGTTTTTAAATTTCTTTAAAATGATGATTCCAACTCGGTAACGATGGGTGTTGTTGTCGATTCCAGAGTAATAAAATACGCCATAATTTCGTGCTGAACATTTTCCAGATCCTGGTCATTGGATATCACTGATTCCTAAAACATCGATGTTTAGTCTATTAATTTCTTGTTCAACATTATCCATTTTTCCTGCAGAGAACAAACTTTTAACATTCCACGTTGCAACTCTTAAAGTTGTTGGTTTCTGCACTCTTGTACAAGAATTTTGCATGTTTACGACCAAGTGAGCCTTGTATTCTTGTGTTTTTCTCACTCTGCCGGATCTTGGTATCCTATTCCCATGATCAGTAAAGTTTTCAAAGTTTTTGGTGTACACCATAATGACTTAACTAGGGTTACTCTATAAGTCTTTAATGCAGTGGTTCCCCGTGCCATTCTGCATCCTTCCGCCGTTGACCATCTTTGGTTCATCCGCCTTCGAGACCGATTTCTTGATCTCAGGAGAGAAGAAGGAAGAATGGAGTAAGATTTACTGAATATGGAATAAGATTTGCTAACTAACTAAATATTGGATATCTTTATAAAGCAAAAAATGTATTTTTTTGTATTTTGCGGGTACAAAACACATATAGGTTTTGATTTAAATTTTTTTTTATTTTAAAAATATGTGTCTCGACAGCTAATGATCATTGACACAGGTACAATTTACATTCATGTTTACATGGTTAATACTTTACATTGGCTACAAGTTAGTTACAAAACAGCTTTTTATACTACATTCTGTTTTAATTTTTTTTTATTGAGTTTAATGCGTCGACAACTAATGGTCATTGGCATGGCACAGTGAATTTTTACAGTCAGGTACCTAGTGTAGTGTGTGTGTGTGTAGAGTAATTGTCTTGATACTTAGCAAAGTCGACGGCATTGTCTTTGCTAAGAGACGCTAATTGTATCCGAACGTCTGCAGTCCCTCCGGTGAGTACCGATCGCACAAGGATAGAAATTATTTTCAATTCATTAATTTTTTAATAACGAAAATCTCTCCACCCAGGTGAGATTCGAACTCACGACCTTAGGTTCCAAGGTAGGCGCTCTTACCACTGAGCCACAGAAATTAAATTATGTAACTTTGTGTTTTTTATTGTGATAGAAATTGTTTGGTTGTAGAACGCTTAACTTGGTATTGCTTTATTTCCAATGATCATTCAAAAGTAAACATTATTTTATATTTGAGTGTTATTTTTAGATCTTATGATGTTTAAATGTCTATTGTTACATTAAGAGAACATGCTTGTTTTGTTGCTTGATCGGCTTTTTCGTTACCAGGAATACAACGTGTGATAGTACCCACAACATTGTTACTGTAATTCCATCAGTTTAAAAGACATTACCTATACTCTGGATTTCTTGAACTATTGTGTAAATAGAATGTACGTTTCTTATGGACTGCAAGGAGGACCGAGAGTCCGTACAGATTTCTATAGTTTTATCATCGTTTAGTGGAGATTTAACCGCTTGTAGTATTCCATATAGTTTAGCAGTATGAATACTGCAATTGCTGGAGAGTCAAAACAAGTTGACGGTAGTTATAGTCGTTGTAACAGCACAGCCAACACCTTCTTCAGTCTTAGATGCGTCTGAGTAAAGGATCTTATCGAAGTTGCATTCATGTAGTATTTCATAGAATTTTTGTTTGATAATGAAATGTTGTTATATTTCATTCTTATTATATTTGGATAATGTGATATTGGAATTTGGAAGTTTACCTATCCATGGAGGAGTTTGAGGGAAGTGAAAAGGATATTCGACAACAGATTGATATCAAATATGAAATTAACATCTGTATAGTGGACGGTACCATTCTAGGATTATTAGTAACAGGTAATTGTCTGTTATAGATGAGGTTTCTTGTAAGATTTGTGGGATTTGCTAAACCTCTAGAGAAATAGAGCAGTAAAAGTTGTTGTCGTCTTAGATGTAGCAAAGGTTCGAAACATTACATGAATGCTTACCACCGGACTGGATCGGAATGCTCCTAAACAAGTCGAAGGAAAGTAATTTCCCTATTTACTTTTGACTTATAATGTTCAATGTCATATAAGTCAACACCACCCATATAAGGATTATATTACGAGATGGCATTCGGCTGTATAACTTCTGTATTTTGTTCTTTTTGTTGTAACTATGTTGAAATAGTGGGTGGACTAAATCTAGAGTAGGCACTCTGCTCGATCAGCCGTTCTCGCTACCTTATCCCGTTATATTTATGGTAAGCCTGCATTAGATACACGTTTCTTTCCAGTAGTGGTGCAAAAACGCACCAGTATATTTAAATCATAGAAGAAAACCTAAGGTGTTTAAAGGGCATTATGTACATACAGTCCTATATACAATGTGTCATCATTTTAGAATATGACTGTCACAAGATAGTAACCACCATGAAATTATGACTTTTTATTTTCATTAAGGCTTTACATTAAAGTTCGTGTAACCTTCTGGCTAAGGTCTAGTGTTAGGGTTTTCAGGTCGCGCAAGCGCCCCTAACATGACTTAACGACTACTTTCGTAGCCGAGACCGACGGCTTTACATGCCCTCCGAAGCACGGTGGCAGCTCGGTTAAATTAGATATTTTTAAATTTTTGTCGGTGCCGGGATTTGAACCCGGGCCCTCCAGCTTGTTAAGCCAGTAACATAGCCACTAAGCTACGGCTGCCACTGAGGCTTTACATTGAAAAGTTAAATGATAATTGCTTCAATTTATTTTTTTAAAAAATGATAAAAAAAAAACAAAAATGCAGTCAAAATTTGATATTTCAGAATACTGTTTTTAAGTATTCTGAAGTATTTTGACAAAGCGTCACTGAAAAAACTAGGTTAATATCTGTTTATTTAGTGGTTTTTGATTATTTATTTTATTTTTTAAGACATTGATGTGTTAAACATTTAGTGCCTCCTGCTGCCTCATTTTTTCTATCAATTTCAGTCCATATGAATATTTGACCATTTGCCAACTGTTGTCTTCCTGTTCTCCATTGGTTTATTTTTAGTTCATTAGTTCAAATACAAATTTGTCGAAGGACCAGAGCTACACCGATTGCTTTCACGTTTTCGTCATCCAATGACACTACATTGGTTTCGACATCTTTAAACCCTACAGGCTATGTTTTGTCTTATAAACTTCTATATTTGTAGATTCAGTTCGATTTATTTATATAAAACCATTGATTACAAAGTAATTCAATCAACAAAATAAATAAATATATAAAAATATTTAACAACCATATTTCGAGTTTAATGATGGTATAATGGGGCATGTTGTACAGCAGGAGCCAAAAACACATTTCCGTGTCCATAAGACGGAGCTGGATGTACAGGTTTTCCAGATTTTTCAACAACAGCGTTGAATCCATTGTGGTCGTCAGCGGTGTAGTGTACAGTACGAAGGGTACCATCAGGTTCAGCAACGGTGTAGGAACCTTTAACTACGTCACCATCACGAACCTCGTGTTGAGTTTTGTGGTCTCCAGTGTGACCGTCTTGAACTCCGTAGTTGAACTCGTATTTGGGGTGAGCCTAAAGCAGTGAATAATATAGTAGTATAATAAGAAATATACACGTGTAGTTTTCTTACATAATAGTCTACGTCATGTTGTGCGGAATGACCATGGGCACTTAAAGGAGCAGCATATCCGTGGGCAGCAGCTACTGAAGCGGCATAAGCATGGCTTAAAACAGGAGCAGCATATCCGTGCCCATTTTCTGATTCACCAAGATTTGATGAGGCATATGATGTAGCATGACCGTGATTGTAGTCCAAAACTCCAGCTTGGACTAATGCTGTTAGGGCTAGCACCGACAAAACCTAAAATAAATTAAAATATGTCATGATGTCAGTGATGATATAATAGTCCTTAACGTAAATGTTAGTTTCATAGGCAAATCAAGTTTTGCACTTTATAAGCTTTAAGTAAACTTCTTAATC
The DNA here is from genome assembly GCA_918026665.1 of Diabrotica balteata. Lineage (NCBI taxonomy): Eukaryota > Metazoa > Arthropoda > Insecta > Coleoptera > Chrysomelidae > Diabrotica > Diabrotica balteata. Next base: position 29,118,267 of record OU898283.1, read on the forward strand.
TAAAAAATTGATAAAGATTATTTTACTGTGTACTACATGTTACAAAAGAAATTTGAATACAAGTGTAAAATATTAAAAAACTGATAAAAAAGAGAGCAACATGATATACGAGTCATACAGAAAACATGAATGAAAAAACATTCGACACTGATTAAGTTGGTGAAATATATCAAAATAATAAGCCACAATGATTGTATTATTAAAACAATTATTACTTAAAATACTTAACAGAATAGTTTTTCTGCATAACTAAGACTTACTTTAGAATACATATTGTTGATTCAATAATTGAGAATTAACTGAATAAAATAAAATTGACTACGTCTTATATATGAAACAATATGTAAGCAAACATTCTTAAATTGAAAGAATCACGGTCAAATTATGAAACAATATCAAGCGTACTAACTAGACCACTTATTACATTATTTTGGCAGCGGTGTTAAAACCGTTCTATTCTTTTAATTGATTTTGACAAATTATTTGCACGAAACGATTTATAATGATTAATGGTTTATCAACGGCTATTTAGTCATTATTGTAAACTATTAAGCAAAGGTATATAAATTATATATACCTTAAAAATTTATTTAAAATCCCATATAAAAGGTATATAATTTACAATCCCTTAGGGATTACATCACAGAACGTTTTGGTGCCAAAAAGCTCATTATCAGTGCTTTGTAAATCGGTGCGCACTCGGTAGTCACTACATACCTGGGTCAAAACTTACAAAATGCAATATGTCTCACATTTTATTTAAAATATGTTGTGTTTGAGTATTTCTCAGATAACTAGCATGGCAACGTAAAATTTCTACTAGGTATTGCTGCTATGGGTTATAGACGGACCATTCAGACATCGTCTTAGGGTCAGTAGCAACCCCTAATGGAAGTCTCACATTACCATGCAGGTTTTCTGAAAAATACTCAAACATAACAACACATTTTTAAATAATATATAAGATATATTAAATTTTATACCATCGAAAGGGTTTATACTCTGGTATTTAGTGGCTTGACTCATGTGCACCTAGTAACAAAACACTAATAATGGGCTTTTGAGCCCGAAAACGTTCTGTTATGTAGCCCGAAAGCAAATTTAAATTCTTCTTCTTCTAGTGCCGTCTCCACTAATGAAGGTTGACTATAACCATTGCAAATTTGTCTCTATCTTCTGCTTTTCTTTAGAGCGTCTATGTGTTTAAATCGGTCCAGTCGCGAATTTTTTTCAGCCAGGATATTTGTCGTCTACCAGGACCCCTTTTTACCCCTGTTCCTGTAGTTTTACCTTTTATTGGTGGTCAAAAATTCTCTGCCTTTTTCCATTCTGTGCAACACCATTTCGTTTGTAATATGATCGGTCCATGGTATCTTCAAAATTCTCCTAAAAAGCCACATCTCAAAAGCTTCCAGTTTTCTCATTAAGTCAACTTTAAAAGTCCAGGCCTCGACACCATAAAGAAGAATAGAGTGGATATAACATGTTACCATCCGATATCGAATTTGCAGATTGAGTCTTTAGTTACTTAGAAATTTTCTCATCTTCAAAAAGGCTGCTCGCGATTGCTGTCTTCTTGAGCGAATTTCTGATTTTGGATTTAGATCTTCCATTATCTAGACTTCTAAGTATTTCATTTGGTCCACTTGCCCAATATCTTCATTTTTCATCTGGATCCTTGACTTTGCAACTCTTACTGATAAAGAGTTTATGTTTTGAAAAAGACAGCAAATATTTGATTTCACGCAAACAGCGCCTATGTATCTGTTGATACGTATTTCGACCTAATAGGTCTCATCAGAACCGTTATTCATAGGTGTTCTCAACGTGAAAAATCAATATTTTCTGTCTTTTAAGAAGCAACACTAAAATGGCTTCAATACGGACGCGATAGCAACATCTAATAATAAAATCCGTAAAATAGTTTCGAAACACAATTCAGATTTCTGCTTATAATCTGAGCCTTCTAAAAATTGCAAGGCAAACAGACGTTGATAAAAGATGTTAAAAGGGACATGGGGAATCTAAAAATTGCATTCCACGACATGTCTTCACAACTAAGCAGAAATACTTAGCGAATTGTGTTTCTCGTACTCACACAGAGTATATCCGAATAAAATGAAAAAGACAGCAAATATTTGATTTCGCGCAAACAGCGCCTATGTATCTGTTGATACGTATTTAGACCTAATAGGTCTCATCAGAACCGTTATTCATAGGTTTTCTCAACGTGAAAAATCAATATTTTCTGTCTTTTAAGAAGCAACACTAAAATGCCTTCAATACGGATGCGATAGAAACATCTAATAATAAAATCCGTAAAATAGTTTCGAAACACAATTCAGATTTCTGCTTATAATCTGAGCCTTCTAAAAACTGCAAGGCAAATATACGTTGATAAAAGATGTTAAAAGGGACATGGGGAATCCAAAAACTGCATTCCACGACATGTCTTTACAACTAAGCAGAAATCCTTAGCGAATTGTGTTTCTCGTACTCACACAGAGTATATACGAATAAAATGAAAAAGACAGCAAATATTTGATTTCGCGCAAACAGCGCCTATGTATCTGTTGATACGTGATTTCGACCTAATAGGTCTCATCAGAACAGTTATTCATAGGTGTTCTCAACGTGAAAAATCAATATTTTCTGTATTTTAAGAAGCAACACTAAAATGGCTTCAATACGGACGCGATAGCGACATATAATAATAAAATCCGTAAAATAGTTTCGAAACACAATTCAGATTTCTGCTTATAATCTGAGCCTTCTAAAAATTGCAACGCAAACAGAGGTTGATAAAAGATGTTAAAAGGGACATGGAGAATCTAAAATTTGCATTCCACGACATGTCTTTACAACTCGCTAAGGATTTCTGCTTTTTATAACAGAATCTTTGATTTTGCTCACATTCACATGCTCATGTTACATTCTCAGTGGTTTTCACTTCTGATGTTAATTTCTTTATTTCTTGATTGTTAGAAGTTAAAGCATTGTAACAATCTCATTGTAACTCTTAACTTAGTATTCACCTTTTGGATTTTCGTGTTTACCCTTAGTTTCGTTTTGAGACAAGGAGGTTATAGTCTGAGGGGACATCTGCTCCAGGAAAAGTCTTAACGCTTACAATGGAATTTCTAAATCTTAGATTGGTTAGAATTTTGACTTAAATACCTTTTATAAAGGATTGTTAATAAACTTTTGTGATTGATGGTATACAGCACAATATATCAGTTAATATACGTTATTAATATTTAAAATTACTCTATTTTAAACTTACTTTATTTGAAGACTGACGTATGTCAGGTTGATTTTTTTTATATAGCTTAACTGTCTCGACAACTAAGGTCATTCGAACGGTTCAGTTGATTTTTTCTTAGAAATTACAGAATAAGTAATAAATTTTATTAAAAAGATTAGTGCATTTGATTAACTGTAGTAATGGTAGTATTTATAGTACTTTGGTGTATTCACATAATTAAGAATATCTCCAAAAGAAGTCTTCAAGTAATTTTTTCTGGCGTAGCTGGTGTACTGTTGCCAGTCCGTTAATATATAATAATATGATTTTCGGTAAGGGCACATTTGCGCTGTTGACATGTTGGTAATTCATCTGTGGATATTAAGTAGCCATGTGTCAATCTTGTATGGTCGATTCGTAGTCCTATTATCCGTGATTCGTTGCATGTGAGGTTAGTAAGATTTGGCCGGGTAATTTTAGGTTGATTTTGCGTACGGCTGTATTAAAGTTATTCCAATGAGCCTACCAAGATTCTAGGATTGACTTTTTAAACTTAACTTTAGGGCCTTTGCTTAGTTGGATCGTTGTTTGGATAATTATTGAAGTAACCGCTTCTTTAGCATGACGATCAGCAGTTTCGTTACCAAATTGCTAATAAACATTTTTTTTAAGAAAAAGTTTTTTTTCTACGGCATACACATTCTTGACAAATCGATTTTTTGGGTTTTTACCCTTGTCAGTTTGTTTAACAACTGCGAACTGTCAAAGCGTAGGCATTTGACTTAATATTTCTCATTGCGTATGTGTCACCTTCGATAAAGAACCTCATCTAGCTATTCTATTAGTTAAAAGTATGTATCATAATAAAGTAAATTATAATACATGCATTGAAATTGCAATAATTGATATATTAAGGAATGAGAGAAGAAAAAATTTATTATGATATCGGGTGTCATTAAACCGACGATTCAATATCGTTATTTATTGACGATTTACTTCGTTTATATTTTTGTACTTTTCACTTAATGTCTATATTTTATTAGTTATTTTTCATGTAGCTTTTAATTTAAACCTGCTTAGAATAAGTATGGAATGCAAGGGATAGTGATGCGCAACAACATGTAGCATCTCCTATCAAAATGTCAACCTTACCTGCTCACGTGATGATCTTGATTCTTTTCATCCGGTGCATCCTGTTAGATAACAAACGAGGTTCTGAAGTCTGAGTGATTGCTCGTATAATCAATCCCCACTTACCTACCAACTGCTTCGGGCGGATGAGTTGGTAAGTGGTAGGGCATTCTTTTGTCCTTGGGTTGGGAAACTTAAAACCCTAAAACCGAGAACTAGGTCAACGGCGTAAGGCTAGGCGCACACACATCGAATTTGGAAGGTCGATAAAAGTTGACCGAACTTTTGTCGATGATGCCTTGCGCGCACAATACACGATATTTATTTGATGACGTTTTTTAATCCACAAAGGTTTGTTAGGTGGAGTACACAAAATCACAATGAGCAACACAGAACCACGTAGCAACACGAAGCGACGTATATTGAGCAGTGTCAAAAATAGGTGACGGTCGATAAAGATCGATGTGTGTGCGCGCGGTCATTTGATACTATACGCCTTGGAACGACGGCAACGACCACGGCAGCCGTGAATGCAATGCAGTGACATTCATCGATCGCCACACGACCATCACACGACATCGATGCCGTGCCGTTTGGCGATCGATGTGTGTGTCCGATCATATTTGTTTCTTTGCGCCACCAAAGGAATTCGTTCGGTCGAACTTTTATCGACCGTCCAAATTCGATGTGTGTGCGCTTAGCGTAAGGATGTAGAAAGCAAGAAGAAACCCCTACATTAAAGATCCATATGGATATCTCTTGTACATCTATCATGGCTACAGCTTTGAGAGTGAGTACTACTGATCATGTATATCGGAGTGCAAGATCCGGCAGTGAAGTAATAACAACATAAAACTACGGGGCCTCCCAGGTCATTAGCAAGCGAAACCCCCAAGTAAAAGAAAATGATGCGCCTAGAAAAATTAAGCAGTTAATTAAAATATACAACAGGAACGTCAAGATCATGTATGAAATGTCAAAATTAATAATGCCGTCCATGAAGACTAAATATCGATATAATAGGCATCAGTGAAATGCGATGGCATGATGCCGGAAAATGTCAAATAAACGAGCACCAAGTATATTACTCTGGAAATACAGAACGTCAACATAAGCATGGCGTCGGAATAATTTTAAATAAACAAATACGTTACGAATTGTGTTACAATATCCGAAAGAATCATGCTCATTGGATTTATTCCCAGCAAAAACAAACATATTCCAAATATACGCACCCACACCAGATAAATCAGACGAAGTAATAGAGGCTTTTTATTACGATTTAAGAAAATCGTAATGAAGTAACGTTAGTTATGGGTGACTTTAATGCCAAAATCGGTAAAGGTAGTTATGGTGAAGTAGTAGGTTCATGGGGTCTGGGTGAGCGAAATGAGAGAGGAGAACGCCTATTCACATTTGCTACGGAAGAAGAATTGGTAATCATATATAATACACTCTTCAAATTACCATACAAAAGGTTGTACATATGCCGCTCACCCGGTGACACGCCATAAAATCTCATAAGAAACCAGATTGACTATATTTTAATAAATAAAAGATTCAAAAACTCAATAACATCAGTGAAAACCTACCCTGGTGCAGATATTAAGTCAGACCATAACCCACGAAGTTTCGTCTAATATTTAAAAAAAAAATTCGATCGAATCCGATCTCAAACAACTAAGAGCTGATGACATAAAGCAAGAAGTACGGGAATATCTGAAGAACAACATATCTCAGAGCTCAGAACTCAGAAGTCAGAAGTAGTTAATGATTTTGATACAAAAGTAAACTATTTAGAAAACATTGAAAAGGAAATATTAGACCAATACCTGCGACCGAAAAAGACATAAAAGGAAAGACCATGGATGACCGACGATATATTACAGACGACGGACAGAAGAAGAGAATCCAAGCGGAAAGACTACGTTGTATATCAAGTTCTAGACAAAGAGAGGAAGAAGAGAAAAAAAGCTGCCAGGGAAGCTAAAAATATAAATCTGGAAGAATGCTTCAGGGATGCATTGGGTACTCGAGAGGCACTTTTTGCAATACAAGTTCTCTTTAAAAGATGTAGAGACGTGAATTGTGATATATATGTGTGTTTTGTTGATTACCAGAAAGCGTTCGATAGAATAAAACATGACAAACTGATAAAAAATTATATTCAATTGGTCTAGACAATAGAGATCACCGTATAATAAACAATATCTTTTACGAACAAGCTGCAGCTGTTAGAGTTTTGTATCAGTTAACAGACGATATAAAGATAAAAAGGAGTATGCGACATAGATGTATATTGTCTCCATTATTATTAAATACACATTCAGAGCACATTATGAACCTAGCGCTAACGGACATAGACGAAGGAATACTTATAAACGGAGAACGATTGAACAACATAAGATACGCTGATGATACTGTCATTTTGGCAGACAGTCTTGAAGGTCTGCAGTCACTTGTCTCTAGGGTGGTAAAAGTAAGAAGCAGGTTTGGACTTGATTTTAATATTAAAATAACCAATACATGGTTATAAGCAAAAATAGGATACCACCTGGTCAATTACTAGTTAAAAAACAACCTATAACACAAGTCACCAACTTTTGTTATCTGAGTGCAAACTTAAATGAACAGTGGGACCAATCGACGGAAACTAAGATAAGGCCGGAGAAGGTAAGATCAGCTTTTGTCAAAATGAAAAAAATCTTAAACGGCCACGATATAAAATTGGAAATAAATGTCGAGACGTCCAGGACGAAGAAGAATATCCTGACTGCATAACCTGCGTAAATGGTTTAACTTAACGCTTGGCCACTTTTCAGGACAACAGTCACAAAGTCAGAATAGCCATGTTGGTGTCCAACATTTGTAATGAATAGGCACCATAAGAAGCAGAATAAATATATGATGACTAGAATCGAATTGATGAAGAGTAGTGAATCAATGTGAAGACCGGTATTTCGTGACGCTAACCGTGACGCCTTCTTATGGCGCTAGTTCCGTGACGCTCGCCTTTACATTTTTCTGTAGATAAAATATAATACAACGACATTATAAAAAAGTTTTTATTTCTTAGAAATTAAGTCGGAAATAGATGTATATCAATAAAAAGCTTGTTTAATCAATTGCTGTTTAATAATATGTACAAACTTGATTACACAGTAATCTATTTACAAAAAGGTACAAAAACACATGTTTAATATTTAGAAAGCTATTCGGGATTCTAATGATGGTATAATGGTGCGTGTTGGACAGCGGGGGCAGCTAAGAGTACTTTTCCGTGTCCGTGGACTGGAGCTGGATGTACAGGGTGTCCAGATTTTTCTACAACAGCGTTAAAACCGTTGTGGTCATCAGCGGTGTAGTGAACGGTACGCAGAGTACCATCGGGTTCAGCAACGGTGTAGGAGCCTTTAACTACGTCACCATCACGTACTTCATGTTGGGTTTTGTGGTCTCCAGTGTGGCCATCTTGAACTCCGTAGTTGAATTCGTATTTGGGGTGAGCCTAAGGTAGTAAGTTAGACATAGAATTAAAATAAATATTCGTTTTTTTAGCAAAAAAATAAAATAACTTTACTTACATAGTAATCTACAGCACCGTGTGTAGAGTGTCCATGACCTATTGAAGGAGCAGCATATCCGTGGGTAGCGACTACTGGAGCAGTATAGGCATGGCTTAAAACAGGGGCAGCATATCCGTGTCCATGGTCTGATCCAACAAGATTTGATGAGGCATATGATGTTGCATGACCATGACTGTAGTCCAATAGACCTCCTTGGACCACAGCTGCTAGGGCTAATACTGACAAAATCTGTAAAAAATTTAAAATTAAATAAATGAGTCATAACATTCAAAAGAGCGTTAAGTTAATATATCTATACATCCATACTTAAAATACGATACTGTCAGTATTAAAGTAAACCATACGAGAAAATTCTTATATTTCCATGTCAACAAAACAAGAAGTTTCGTAAATTTTAAATGTGTTTGTAGTTTGTTGTTAGTTCGCAAAGACTGTTTAAAAAAATTGAAGTTCCAAAATATGAGACAAGCCAAAAAATATTATATCGCATGTTAAAATGGCAGTAATATTATATATACAAAATGTTAAGCAAACCAGTAAAAAGGAGAAAGAGATTTGACATTGTACACCCAAATACGAAATATTATTGCAATAATAACGTAGGCCAAAAATTACTAACAACTTCTAACAAAAGATATAAAAATTATATTAAAAAAAATAATCATAAGGCTTCAATAATCAGAAAATCAAAAGAACGTACAGAAGAAATCGAGGAAAGCCAAAAACTACGAAGATAAACAAGAGTTAAAATATTAAAGTCTTTAGACATTTTACACCATCTTCACACACTTTAAACTCATTTTAAATAGACAACATACATGCAGTCGTAATAATGTTTAAGATCGTTAACTATAATTAATGTTTAATCCTCTAATTGAAACTTACTTTGGAATACATGTTACTGATGCAAAACTTGAGAGTTCACTGAATTAAATATAATAATAAAAATAAAAATAAAAATAAAAAATAAAAACGTTTATTGCCTAATAAAATATACATGTCATTTATTTCATTCATTTTAGCCTTCTTTCTTCTGATGTACCGCTAATGCACCATCTTCTTCTTCTTCTTTTTCAACCTCTCGGCATCCTGGACTTCTCTGGTGGTTTCCTCGTCTTTTTCTGTAGGTACTTTTTTAAGGCATCGTACCTACATTGAATTAAATCCAATTGATCACGCTTTTTATATGGTACAATAAGTAAACAAAACATTAATGAAACTAAAAGAATCACGGTCAAGTTATGGCATAATAGTATGCTTATAACCCAACCCACTTGTTAGTCACTATCGTTTCGGCATTCGTGTTAAAAGAATGTATTTTAATAATTGATTTAAAGCAATTTTTAATCGGTTGATTTTGTAACTGGAGCTTATTAGTGTAACTAAGTAATGTATATACAGATTGGCCCAAAGTCTGGAAACGGCTAATTATCTCGTAAAATGCTAATCATAATTGTACAAAATTTGAGGTACACCCCTAATAAAAAATAATCTTTAGGATTTAGATCGGGTGAACGAGGAGGCCATTCAATTCTACCTTGTCTACCAATTTATCGTCCAGGAAATATCTCATCTAAATATCGCCGAACAGTTACACCAACTATCTGACGTTAAATTTCTTTCGACAAAAAATGACCCAATTGAATAAGTAACTACTATATTCTGACTATACATTTAATTTTTGTGGTCTTTGAGCATGGTTTTCACGCATTCAGTCTTCAGTGTGAATTTACGTCACACCAGTACCTTAAATTGTGTCGATTTACACTTCCACACAGTGTAAAAGTTGCTTTATCGGAAAAACATATTCTGTTAACGAAATTTTAATAATTTTCAATTTTATCCATCATTATCTCAGTAAACTCTAATCTACGACCAAAGTCATCTTCACTTAATTCTTGCAATAAGTTAATTTTGTATGATTTAAATTTATTTTTACGTAATTTTTATTTTATAAATTTTTTTAAAATCTATAAATTATATAAAAACAATTATTATAAAAACAATAAAAATCTACATATTTTGCACTGTTTTATGTATTTAAGATCTTTCAGACTACATAAAATCAAGTGAACATATGGTTGAACTCGTATTGAATAGCTGAACTCGTGTGAAATTCACACTGAATGCGTGAAAACCATACTCAAAGACCATAAAAATTAAATGTATGGTCAGTTATAGTAGGTACTTATTTAATTGGACCATTTTTTATCGAAAGAAATTTAATGTCAGATAATTGGTATAAATGTTCGGCGTTATTTAGATGAGATATTTCCCGGATGATAAATTGGTAGACAAGGTAGAATTGAATGGCCTCCACGTTTACCCGATCTCAATCCTAAAGATTATTTTTATTAGAGATACTTGAAAAATTCAGTTCACAAAACTTAACCTGCAAGTCTTGCATAGCTAAGGCAATGAATTATCGATGAATCTTGAATAATTTCTAGACAATCATGGAGAAATGTGGTAGACGCATTCTACCATCGATTAGAGTGTTGTCAACTCACAAATGGAGCACATTTTGAACACTTAATAACGTAACTATTATGTTAAAAAATATTCTAAACTATCAATTGTTACGTTTTAATGTATTTGAAAATAGTTAGTATTGAAAAATGTATTGAAACAATTTAGGCGTTGCCAGACTTCCGTTTTATGTATAAAGACCTTCCAGACTACATAAAATCATAAGTGTTACATATGGTTGAACTCGTATTTAATAGGAGATTCCAATAATGACTGAATATACAGGATGATGCATTTGAAAAACCAAAGTTACAAGTAATATAAGATGAAACTGAAAATCTGGCAACATTCCAAATACCAAATATAGAATCTCCGTATCCCAAAATAGGCGTATCTCAAATTTTGTATAATTATGTCTAGTAATTTACGAGATAATTAGCCGTTTCCAGACTTTTGGGCCACTCTGTATATGATAAAGCTTTTATTGCTTTAAAATTACTAAACTATGATTGCTTTGTTAGTATTCCTCTATTTCTCTATTTTTTAAGTGTTCTTTAAAAATCAACCAAAAGTTTCAATATAAATTCTTCAATTATGGGTTTTAGATTTTAGCGGCTTTGAAAATAAATTTTACAATTGAGGTTAGTTTATTTAAAAATATAAATGACAGAAAACAAAAAAAAAATGTTAAAAATAATCGTTGACATGCGGATTTTGCTGACCCCCGCTTCCTCTTAAATAGTTCTGCATTACTTCATTGAAAACATTCCCTCGGTTTCTTAAACCAGGATAGTCGTTTTTCCATATTTCGCTTTTCTCTAACTGTGCTTTGCTTAATAAGTTGTAACGATAAGTAATTTTGCCCTTTCTTCACATTTTCTTAAGTTTTGTCTTTTGGTAGTTTATAATGAATACTACCGGTTTGAACTTGACGGTTTTGTGCCCTTACCTGAAATCGACCGATTTGCGCTTTGCAATTTTCATAATAAAACTATCTAACTGATATAGTTTCCTTAATCGGCCGATTTGCGCTCTCTTGCAATATAATTTTAATTTCATTCTACAATAATAGTCTGGTGAACCTGCAATGAACAAACTAACATGTCAAATAAACACAAACATCTTTTTCCTTTAGATTTGAAGAAAATGTCAAATCAAAACTATAGTTTATTTTTATGAACGAGAGAGTAATTTGCATAATTTTAACTGGTACCTCCGACCACTCCATGGGCGTGCTCAAGATTAATTGAAAAATTACTTTGAATAATTGTAAAAAATAAATGAATTATTTCAGTGTTATAAAGTCTTATGTGTATGTAAACAAAAATGACCTCTTTTATCACACACTATATTAGAACTGACTGGCCTACATTAAAAAGAGTTTTAAAAAATTCACATTTTTTTTAATTTTTAAAAATTACAAAAGAGAAAAAGAGTTTTTAAAACCGTCTAAGGTATGTTAAATAGATGAATAAAAATATTAATATAAAACTTACAGCTACTTGTTACAAATCCAAATCAGATTCAGAAGATGAACTTTCAGAACCAAGATTTATAATAACTGGCTCGATCATTTTATCAGTAATATTGTCCAGCTTCCACATTTTTCCTCTTCTTTAATAGTGTGATTTACTGCCTTTTCCCAGCTTTCAGGTTTTACATTATTTACGGTCTCCAAAAACAACTGTTTAATATAGTGAATTTTATAAGTGGTATTTTTTCTTGAAACTTCACTCTTTATCTGTGCCCATACCAGTTCAATCGGGTTTAATTCACAATGATATGGTGGGATCTAAGTACTGTCATTCCACGATTTTTGGCAATTTCATCAATTCGTATTTTTTTAATTTTTCTTTATGAAGGGCACACAACGAATAAAGTTCCTTTCTTATAGATCCGGGATGGTACGTAATATTTTTTGAACTCAGCCAATTCTGCAAGTCTTTTTTTAACCACTTGGTTGTGGGCTGTCCTTCTATAAGTCTGGAGTGATAACTTGCATTATCCATTACTATTACACAGTTCTTAGGATGAAGATCTATCATTTGTTCGAACCATTCTTGAAAGACATCAGCGTTCATGTCTTCATGGTAGTCACCGGTACGAGTTGATTCAAAAGTTAATAAACCACCTTCAACAAAACCGTCTGAACTGCCAATGTGTACTATTATCAGCCTGCGTCCCTTCCCTGATGGTGGGTTTAAACCAGTAGATAAGTTATTTACAAAAGCGTGCCTTTGACTTGTAACAGTTTCATCCTGCCAAAATTTATTTGGTGTATGACCCTCGTTGATCCATGTTTCATCAAGATAAAATATTTTCTTTTTTGGTTTCTCATTTCCTTTATGGTTCTTAGAAAATGTCGCTTCTTTCTAATAAAAGAGACTTTCTGGGATTCTTTTTCCAGCGGAAGCCTATTTCTTTTAAAAGTTTCCATAACGTACTTCGACTCATTTCTGGGTAATCCTTATCATCTCGAACTGAGACAAGAACTTTATCCAATGTTGAAAATTCTTGTCTAAAGAAGAATTCATGCACTTTCCGTCGAAGTCCTTATTTAAAATGATATTTTATTTAAATTTTGGTTTCCCTGGAGCATTACGTGGCATTTGAAAACTACCACATTTCTCTTCTTTAATAACTCTGTAAATTGTAGATTTCCCAACACCAAGTGTACTGCTAACTAACTCAACGGTCTCATCAACACTTTCACATAAACGTTTGTCTGTAAATGATTTAAAACAATTAAATATTAATGTTTTTTCATTAACTGTTAAAGGACCAATTTTTCGGCGTTTACACGGCACTTCCAAATTTTCCATAACACTAGTATACACAATAAACTGCACCTTGCAACTGAAGTACCTACTTTTAGTGAACTGTTAAGAATTTTGAATACGCCACTTGGACCTTCCTACAAAATGGAAAAACCCACTATCACATTTTCTGTGGAATAAGTTTAGAAGGTAATTATCTAGTCAATTACTGTCGTAGATTCCTGGAATTAAAGAATTAAATGTTTGATTGTTGAAACCCTTACTTCGTGGAATGCACTCATTTCAGATAAAATAAAATGTTTTATTTTATCTAAAGAATTAAACTTTATTTTGCAAATAGGTAGGTACTTATTAAACTTTTATTGGTTATATATAACCAATAAAATAAACATCTTACATTTCTTGCAAATTCATTAGTACCTGTTAACCTCCACCACTCCGACACTGGCAACCTTATTTAGGGATTAGTAACCCTCACAACTATTGTAATTCTATTCTGCTCCAACCTTTATACCTGGTGGTCATACTCAATTTAAAATTGTTTTCCTATATACTTCTGTAAACTTGTTGACAAATATCTGTTTTTCATTGAGTCACCCGTATCAACAGTTTAGGGATTTGCATACATAATTTATTGTTTTATTACTCTCTCATACATAAAAATACACTATAACAAAATTATTAAATATTTCTAATACTGTCGAACAACAGAGTGTTCTTAAATCTTTAATATCTCTGTTTATAATCCTTCTACCTGGAAGTTAATTGTTTAGATATAATTAGTAACTAGAATTCCCAAAATGAGAGATCGCTGGAACTAACTTTCCTTTCTACCTGATAATGCGAACTGGTAACTCCTTAACAAAGGGTATGGTAACAAAAAAATTACCTGAAAACTCTACGTGATAATGACAATATTGATGGTTAATCATTTCTATTGCGTTCTTTGAGATAGGGAGGATCAAGAATTATTGTGATAAACAAATAAAGATGGTTCGGTTTTTTTGAGTTGTTTGAAAGAGAAAACTGAAAAATTTCGAGGCCACATAATTATGGATAATTACACAATAATTAAGGAAGCCGAACATCTGTGTAAGCCTAGTGTTGCAGTGACAGAAGTGTAGCAGGGTGTCTTCAATGCTCGAAAAAGATATAGGGAAGACAATAGTTATTTGCAGATGTCAAAAATATATCAAGATGAATTTCAAAGATTATATAGTCAAAGACTGGATTTCGTGGGCGTGAGCTGTTCACAGATTCAGCGACAACATCCGAAATAGTATTTCCAGAAAAACTTATTACAATTAGCGACAAAACGAAATTTTTATATATCGACAAGATCACTCCCTCGGGATATAGAATTTTGGTGTTTGCCAGCAACAAAGCTAGGGATATTTTGATTAACAGTAAGGACACTGTATTTATGGATGGAACATAATTCATCTTTCATATCGATATTGGTAGTACATCATGTATATGGAAAAATGTCAAAATACTGGACTTTTTTCTGAATACACTGACAACGAAGAGATACGTTTGCACATAAGAATGAGTGCTGCGCTAGCGTATCTACCCATAGAAGATATTGATGATGGCTGGTTATGCATTCAAGAAACCTTTCCTATTTCTGGAAAAATCAAACAATTTTATGACTACTTTGTCAAACAATGATTAGAAAATATTCACATTACCAAGGAAATGTGGAATTGCCATGATCAAATACATCGCAGTAATAACGTTTTTAAAAGGTTGGAATCATCGTCTGAATACATTAATTAGACCACATCCCAATGTATTCCAATTCGTGAAGTGCATGGATAAAGAAGCAAAATATTGTGATCACCTTTATAATCGATTTACTTTCAATCTAGAAGGAATGCAGCGCAAAAAAAACATATTAATCTTGATGAAGAGAATATCCAAAACTTTACAAAAATATAAAGATACTAGGGACTTGGTTGTGTTTAAGGACATTGGCATATATCCAGAAGCTGCAATAAATAGACAATTTATTATTCCCAAGAATTTGTTGTATTTAAAATAAAACGAAAAAAAAAATGAAAAAAAAATAACATCTAAACACGCCAATGTTTATATTATGTATAAACTATGACAGTCCTAAGCCTGAATGAAAAGGTGAAGAGAAGATGGTTTATTTTTATTTTTTTATAGTTTTATGATGTTTTAAAACTAATTTTACCTAACCGTTACCTGATCGTTATGGTGGAATAAAATTAAACGTCGATTGCAAGAGAGATCGATATATATTGATCGTATATTTTACTATCTTTTATTTTGTGATATTGACGATTTTTGGATTTTAATAAATTGTTATTGTTGTTTTTTTTACTTTTTGTAAGCATTGTATAATTTTCAGTGACAATAAACCATATTTCTATTTTAGAACCCTACACCGTTCCATAAGGTTTAATGTGTTTTATATATTGTTGTATATGTGGTTTGTTGTTTTATGTTTTGTTAAACAATGGTTTATGGTTTTATTACGTTTATTAATATTTTCTTAAATACATATTCCTGAATTTTTATCTTTCTTCTGTATAATGCTATGTCTAACGTGACATACTAATATTGCCAACTAACAATTAAGCTGGAGTTCTACACCATAATTCACTATATTTTTTCAACTTATCACTCACTGGATAAGAGAAGAACATACTTAATACCCTAAACAAGTTAATCATTGGGGAAGGATTTTTTAAACTTTTTATTGCTTGTGTGTTATTTTAGTTTAAATAAAATATTATATAAAGTAATTTACGATTTTATTTACAGCATCTTTATTCTTTTGTGTAAATTAATTTTTTTAAATATATTTCTATACACTGAAAATTAAAATTATTCACCGTTTGTTGTTTCTCACTTATTCAAAATATTTCATGTTTCCGATACTAAAAGTAAAAGCAATCAAACTAATAGTCATTATTTATTCAAGTGAAAAAACTGTTTCAAATAACTTTAAAATATTGGAAGGTACGCCACTGACTTAAAAGGTAATGTCACAGTCTATCACCTCGTCTCTTTCCCTGCGCCTATAAACTTTTCGACTTCAAATTTAGGTGAACAAGTGCAGGGCATGCCTAGTCCATCTTTATTTATACGTCCATGGTCATACCCCACCACACCAGCGCCAGGTTAACCTACAGATGCTCTGGCGTATTTGTTTGCCAAATTGATGGGTGAGTGACTTGAAGTATTTGTACCTTCGGGATGATATTATTTTCTTGTTTAATGTGCTTATGTATTCTTTAATTATGTATTATGTGTTTCTGTATTATATATTTATGTATTGTGTGCGTATGTATTATGTATAATTGTAGATGATCTGCCTCTAATCATCTATTAATCTAATAATGTAGGTATATTCTGGTTGCTGACTTTTAGTATTGCAACCAGAGCCTGCTATATTCTTTTGTACATATTTCTACATTTGTACAAGTTTGCTACATATTTCTACATCAAGTAACATGGGAGCTGCTTCTTTAATTTCTAACTTTTTCATGGTTGTTTCTATATAACATCCCTTTATTATATTCTCTGTTTATTGTCCCAGACATGTTTGCATATCTGTACTTGGTCAAAGTCTATATTTTTTATGTAAGTTTCTTGCTCGTTTATCCTGACACTTAGTAGTCTTGCGGATTCTCCCGCGGTTAAAATTGTTGCATTCATACAAAGTATTTTATAGATGCTGTCAATTGATCGAAATATATAAAAAATTAATTACACAGTAACTGATTTTCAAGAAAATAAATAAATTTTATTAAAAAAAATCAACAACTATTTGAAAGTTCCTTAATGATGGTACAGGGGAGCATTATGGGCAACAGGAGCCAAGAGTACTTTTCCGTGTCCATGAGCTGGAGCTGGGTGAACTGGGTGTCCAGATTTTTCTACAACAGCGTTAAAACCATTGTGGTCATCAGCAGTGTAGTGAACGGTACGAAGAGTACCATCTGGTTCGGCTACAGTGTAGGATCCTTTCACCACGTCACCATCACGAACTTCGTGTTGGGTTTTGTGGTCTCCAGTGTGGCCATCTTGTACTCCATAGTTAAATTCGTATTTGGGATGAGCCTAAAATATTAATTTTGTAGTAGATTTGTGTTGAGTTTTAAACAAGTTATATTTAAATATTCAAGTTATTATAAAAAAGTAAAATTAATATAAAAATGAATAACGTACATCATAGTGTTCATCCTGATGAACCGAGTGTCCGTGGGCAAGAAGGGGAGCAGAATATCCATGTGCAACTGGTGCAGCATATGCGTGACTTAATACTGGAGCAGAATAAGCGTGGCTTAAGACCGGAGCAGAATGTCCGTTTCCATGTCCAGATACACCTAGATTTGTAGATGAATATGAGGTAGCATGTCCATGACCATGGCTGTAGTCCAAAACACCTGCTTGAGCTACAGCTGTAAGAGCTAGTACTGTCAAAATCTAAAGTAAAAAAATTATGAAGAATTATTAATATCGTAATATCAGAGCAAGTATAAACATCACAAATAATATAGAAAGCCGCATTTGACAATTTAAATAAATGCCACCACGATCTTTATTGGGGATACTGCAAAGTAACTGAAGAGTCCATATAAAAGAAAAATAACCGGAATTTGAATTTGAAAATTTTGTTATTAAAATAGTATATACTTAAAATGTTTTATTTTTTTAGACATAATCCTGGAGTAGTTAAAAATGTTCTAAAAAATCTGTCCTGCTCTCAATTATTATCTTGAAAGATAATATGAAGATGTTTGACCAATAAAAAAAAATAGAAATTAAATGCATGATTTTGTTTAAAACTACAAGCAATTTAAATGATATTTAATATTTAAACATACATTATTTAGTAGGTATCTTAAGTGAAAATTAACCACAATTTTAGTTGAAAGTATGTTTATTTTGACGTTTCAATTTCCATGTCGGAAATGGTTCTTGAAATAAAAATTTGACTTTTTATTTTGTATTTAGTAAAAAGAGTATTTAAAAAGTTTTTCTTTTCGAAAAAACAAGGTCCAAAATGATTCAAATAAACAAAACGTTTATTAGAAATATCATCTGAAAAAGAAGTATAAAGCATTACGATATGTTGAAGAATGATGACAATATCATCCTGCAACTGGATAATTTTGCAACCATCGGAGAGGCGAATGTAAAAAGAAAAAACAATCATATATAATAATCTCATAATCTTTTTTTATAATTACTATAAATAAACACATAAAAACTACTAATTGTGCATATTTAACTTACTTTGGATAACATAGTACTGATATAAAGTAACAGAATTAACTGAATCAAATTACAATGGTACGCTTTTTATATGGTACAATAAGCAGCCAAAATATATTGGCCTGCGAAAAATCACGGTCAAGTTTTGTAATATTGTTAGTTGCTGTATCCAACCCACCCATGTCTTCAGGCATTTGATAATAGCGTTAAAACAGTGTAATATATTAATTAGTTTCTGACAAATGATTCAGACAAATTATTAACAAGTGTATACATAGTTTTTTTTTATAAATAGAACAAGTTAACAAGTAAAACATACAGATTTTGACAAAATAAACAGTACTGAAAACATATATAAATTAATGATTTTATTTTTCTTTTTTAACTGATATGTATAAATTGTTTAATTTTTTCAAGCCCTTCTCTCTATTCGGATTGCCGAATATAGGCTTTTCTAATTCTCGCCATTCATCTTTGTTTTTTGTAAGATATTTCCATATTGGTCCTGCAGTTCTTTTAATATCGTCGCTCCAGCGCATTTGTGGTCTTCCTCGAGGTCTTTTGGCTTCATATGGCAGCTAGTTCCCGATTTCTTTATTCCATCGGCCCTCCTTAAGGCGTTCGTTATGTCTAAGCCCATTTCCATTTCACATTTAGCTGCCTGTTCGACAGCATCTTTTACTTTGTTCTATTACGAATGTTTTGATTGATTTTATGGTCTTTGAGTGAGATACCCAGCATCTGTTTTTCCATAGCTCTCTGAGTTATTCTGATCTTAAATAGGTAAAGAAATAATAAATAAGACTTACTCACAATCAATTTAATTTAACTATCAAACGACCGGTTTCGCTTTCTACAATATGCAAAGCATCTTCAGGTCTCGATACAAAGTTAAATAAATGCTGAAATGATAAAAACCCATATTAGGGTGTTGTCTAATAAAGATAAACAAAGTAGAATGTTGGAAATTACAATAATTATGCCAATATTACATGTATGTGGTTTTTTTCAAAAAGAGTAAGTTTTATAAAAAGGTATAAAAGTTTGAAAAGTTCTTCTTTATGTTTATTTTGGTGAATATCCAGGTTTGAGCTCCATTTGTAAGTACAGGTAGGATACAGGAATTAAATACTTTGGTTCGCAGTCTTATAGAGGTATATTTTTATTTTTAAGTTTCTGTGAGATCCTTCTGAGAGCTACCCATCCCATTTTTACACGTCTGCTTATTTCGGTAGTCTGATTTTCTTTGCGTATCTTTACATTTTGACCCAAATATGGCTGGCTAGACGGGTTTTTGCTGGCTAAAATCAAGGGATTGTCAATTCCGCCATTCACACCATACCGAAGGTATTCTTCTCCGAAAGTGGCTGTCGTTGTTGACTTCATCCGTGATCCTGGACAAGGGACCCTAGGGGGGTACTAGTTTCCCAGGTCAGGAAACACCTGAAATCTGCAGAGGGCAGGGATTGATTCATTTTTGCTGATATGTCTATCCAAGTGAGTTCCTACCCGCTACCCGCTTTGAATACTACGAAATTTTTGAATATCGTAGTGAAAATAAGCGTTATTAAAAATTTGCAGATTAATGAACATATTTTTAAACAATCATTTTGCCATTGCTGAAAAAAGATTATTACCTTTTGTCGTAGTGGTCAAATATTTTCTTGATGGATATTGTGACTTCAACGCCAACTCCTTTATAATGCCCAAAATATAAGCAACGACTCCCAAACTCAAATATATACAGAAGCCCCTAATCATGTCATCAAAACAATATTAAGTGATTTAAATAATAGGCAAAAGTAGTCAAAAAGAGTGCTTAATACCAATGGCAGGAAGATATAGCCTACATAGCAATACGACTTACAATGGACTACGTTTTATCGAACGGACCACGTTTTGCAACAGATTGCTAAGTGTTTATCAAAAGTACTAACTTTCCTAAAAAAAAAGAATTTATTGTATTTTATTAATTTTATTTTTTCTTATAATAAATGTTGTAATTTTTAAAATATGTGGTTCGTTGTTTAATTTAATATATACCTCAGCTAGCTCAATAATGTGTTCTAAGCAATCTGTCACTGTGTGTAGGAGGAGACTCTGTAGTCTCCTGGTAGAGTTTCGAAAAGAAATTAAACCAAAATTTACTTTAGACTTTTGATAAATTAACCCAAATGAAGCACGTTATTTATTGTATTGAACAAATTTTAATAATAACACCAATAAAATTTCGTTCTGCAACTTGGGTTGCCTTTAAAAATTTACAAAAATAGGAATCGTATAAATCTTAATGTGGTTTAGGGTCGTGACAATAAAAATTTATTACAAAATGTGGAGGACTCTCTACAAGTACCTAAAAACTAAATAAATATTGCAACTTTATAAAGTGTTTAAATGAACTATAAACAAAAAAGAAAATGAACACTTTATTTCGCTGACTTTTAAACTTGCATTCAAATATAATCAAAATTTCAAATGATCCCCAAAATTAATTATCCAACCTCACTTTAAAAACAGTTCTGATTTCTTTAAAAGAAAACTAACTACTCGCCAAATAATCGGTGAAACGGGAATATCAATCCTCTCTTCGGAAGTTAAGGTACGTACTATTCTATTTTTTAATTTAATGACCATTAATATTTTCAAATTTAAGGCCTATCGCAATTATGTTAATTCATTAATTTTAATTTTCTCAATTTAAATGACATTTCTGTACTCCAATAATAATTTATAAGGTCAAATTGTTTCTCTTACTCTCTGGAACAAAATTCTGGATATCTCTGCTGTGGAAACTGTGGAAAACTAAAATTCTAATTAGACGAGTTAAAAAACACTCCCGACCTATTCCACAGTTTCAGGGCTCCTCTTCGTCGAAAAAATCCTCCTTGGCTTCCCAAAAACCAATTATCCGTTGCTAACAGCAACCAACGTTCTTTTTTTTTCGTCTTCTATTTTTTAAACCATAAAACTGTCCTATTCTGACACATTTCTCAATCCACATTAATTTCTCATGATCATCTTTAATTACATCTAATTTGGGAATTTATAAAAAAAAATGTTCAGATATAAAACTTATTCTATTACAATGCTAATACAATTTATTCTTTTCATCTCCACAATCATTGTAATTTCTTATTTAACAAAACCCCTATTAATTTAGCTCCCACAGACTTGCTTGACAGTTTATTTTCTGACGCTTTTTTTTTTTATATTTCTATGTTTAAATATTTTTTAAGAAATTCTTCTTTTTTGTTCTTTTTAAAGGTTTAGACGATTCACCTATACACTAGGCAACTATACTATTCAGAAATTATTAACACTATTACCAGGTAAGTCAAAAATAATTTATTTAACAATTTACTAATCTTTTTCTCTCTTTATTTTCAGAGTCGAACCCAACATTGTGATGCGCTTCATGAAATTCATGAACAACAACTCATATAAAAATCCATTTAAGTTGTATCCTTTTTAACATATTGAAATCATTTCAATATTTATTTTATTTATTTAACGTATGACGAATAATAACGATAGAATTATAATGATTAGAACGCATTACAAACACAAATATAAATATATACATAGCTAGGGGTGTATACTAGCTTGCCTTCGTTAAATACCACACGTACATACTGAGTAACGCTAAATAAGCTAGAGAGATCATCCATCAGGTAATATCTTAGAAAAATATATTTAATTTTCTGGATACACTATACATGGAGACAAAATTGAAGAACAATGGTTCTCAGTATCACCTGACAAAACATCTCGGGAAGAGAATCCGTATGGGCCAAATTAGACGGTCCATATTAAATAAGATGGTACTTATTCAAGAAACGCATATAAAAACAAAACCTGCAATGAAACAGAGGAAAATAGCAGGATCTGACTGTTAGGGGCCACCTACTATCGTTTCTACGGTGTAGCAACTTACTAGTAGCGGTGTACTGTCCGGAACAATATAGAAAACTGTCAGATACTTTAAACCAATATATGTGGAAGACATAGTTACTAAGTTGTCACTAAAATAGATAGTCAACAGTCTTTTTTGCTTTGTTTAATTACATACTTTGGCTCTCAGTTTTTTTAAGGTAATTAAATTTGCATTAGTACTGTCTCTGGAGTATTTGTTTAATGCTGCCTTAGTTTGTTGTATATCCATAGATCATCTTTTATTCCACCAAGGTGTTGTTTTACGAGACGAAGGAATTGCGATTTGTCCAATAATTGCTTCAGCAGCGGAGATTATACAGTTATTGAAAGCGCCAATATTTTCATTTGCATCCTCTGATAACTGCAGCTAATTTAGTTCGCTTTCAGTATTTAATCGAAAACCATCCCAGTTGGCATTAGAAATGTTCTATTTTTTAAAGAAGTCGAAATATTTTGCAGATTTTTTAGATCTTAAAACAGGAAAATGATTACTGTCATAAATATAGTTAACTGGTTTCCATGTGAGGTTAGGATATATTCTTGGGTGGCACAAACTTAAATTTATTGAGGAGAATGTACCAGTAGCAATATTAAGATGAGTTTTAAAATGATTATTTATAATACAAATATTGGTAATATTCAATACCATCAAGGTTTTTTCAGAACCACACTATGTATTGTGGGCATTGAAATCTCCAACAAGAAGGAAAGGTGAAGTAAGTTAGTATATAAGGTATACTAAATTGGCTTCGCATAAATTATAATTTAAAGGAATATAAATACTACAAACTAAAATTTTATTTGGACACCAAATGTTAAAGCTGATAGCTTTTAGGTTTGTGCAAATGGGAAGATATGTTGAGTAGAGATCATTGGGCGCGAATATGGATGTTCCACCGCTTGCTCTAAGATATTCGGTTCTCAAGAAATGATATCCTACAAAACCGTTTCTTGTAAACGTATGTCGGCAGTAGTATCAAGAATTAACTTTTCAAGGTGTTTAAGTCTAGGGTAAAACAGATCATAATTCCATTGAATTAGATTGAAGTTTATTAAAATGCGGATTTTTGGGAATGTTGGGAGGTATCTGAGAGATATTCTTCATCCGAAGGTTCCAGTGATGACAGAGAATCTATGCTCACTGTGTCTGTTGTGCCAGACTGAAAAGATGGTTTAAGTTTTTTTGATATTATTGTAAATCTGTACTTTACGGACCTATCTGTTAGAAAAGGAAAAACATTATACATGTCAGAGAGTAATGATTTGATGTCATGTGTAAACTGAAACAGACGGCAAAATTTAAGAACAAGTATTGAAATTCAAATACCTAGGAGTAGAGATTACTAGTGACAGGGATATAAGAACAGAGACCACAAGGCAAGCATAAAAAGCGGCAAGAGTAAGTGGTTGCCTCCGAGAAACAATATGGAGAAACAAATATCTGACCACGGAAAGCAAAATGAAAGTATACAAGACAACAGTTCGAGCAAAACTCCTGTATAATACCGGTGCTCACTACGGAGCACAGACATGGACATTTACACAGGCCAATTTGGATAGGAGAAGGAAGGCACAAAGAGCGATGGAGAGACAAATGTTGGGTATATCACTTAAAGATAGAGAACGTAACCAGTGGATCAGAACCAGAACAAAGACAGTAGACGCGATAGAACAAGCAGCAAAACTGAAATGGAAATGAGCTGGAAACAATGAACGTCTCCAAGACGGACGATGGAACAATGCCATCGGAAAGTGGCGTCCATACAATGCAAAGAGATCACGAGGCAGACCACAGATGAGGTGTAAAGATGACATCAGGAAACAAAGAGGTTCCACATGGCAGAGAATAGCTCAAGATAGGGAAAGATGGAGAGAACTGGGGGAGACCTATATCCAACAATGAAAGGATAGAGAATAGGTTCAAAAAAAAAGTTAGAGCAATCCTAACATATGCAACGGAGACAAGGACCGATACAAGAAAGACGAAACAACAAATCAACAATATCGAAGTGAAAGTATTAAAATCAATAGCGGGCACATCATTAAGAGACAGACAAACCAACAGAAGTATACGCAAACAATGCAAAATTCAAAATATTATTAGTTGGATAAAAACAAGAAATAAAACTGAAACGAACATGTAAATCGAATGGAACCAGATAGATTAGCGAAAATCTGTAAAAACAACACACGGTATAGCAGAAGACCCGTTGGAAGGGCCAAAAAGGTGAAAAGATAATGTACCTTCACCAACGACTGAAACAGAATAAGAGGCAGACAAACAGGAGTAATCCTATTTGCACGAAGAAGAAGAAGAAGAAGTGTAAACTATTGGGCTTCAGATAATATATTGCTATTACCGTAACTGTTTTTCAGAAAACTTATGAAATTATCTACAGAAGTGAAAAAAGAGTGTAATGACTTCCTAAAACAGTCTTTTATTGCTTCTTTTGAGGCATTCCTTAATTTTGGAACTATCAGACGAATCTTTTTTTAACTTTTTATAGCTTGTTTTATAGGTTTTTTGTTTGTATCTTTATTAGGAAGAGGCGCTGCAGGTAAAATTCCTTTTTGTGTTTCGAACAGGTTGATTACGTTGGAATCTACTGAATTCGAAAACTCTCTCTTCATCCCAGGGACAGGTGAGGATGGTATTTCTTTAGTTGTCGATGAATTCTCTGTAGAAACTGAAGTGACATTTGTATTTGGGCAATTTTTAACTACATGTCTAGACTATTGGATCTGTATACGGAAGAAAAGAAGATGGTTATATTCGTTGTCTGGAATTCCTGCCCTTAGGAACGAGATTGGTGAAGCAATCTGTAGACCATAATCTTTGAGTGCTGACTCGATAAGCTCATGTGGATTAGATGGACATATATTTGATAAAACTAGACCTTTTACTGGTGTAACTAGTCTTCTAATACTATGGTCTACGTCTCTATGCGAACAATAGGATTATTTGTGAGTAATAGGTCCACACATTCTATATTGTTTAGGTAAATGCACAAACTGGAGTGCTGTTACTTTCAGTTGTATTACTGTTATTTGCAGTTGGAGAACTTGAATTCAATTTCATCTCGCCCCTGTATTCAGAAGCGATAATAGCTTGATCGCTAATATTTATGGGTTGTGTTACTATAGGCAAATTTAAATATGCCATCCTAAAAGTGGTTGCCTGTACGAACCAGAAAATTAGCGATTATTATATGCTAGTATTACACAACAATATTTATTAAAAATGGCAGAACTAGTGTCGTTGTAGGTTATGTCTTTAAGATAATATAAAGTAAATTAACTAATTTAAAACTCACTTTAAGTCATTTATAACAATATTTCACGATTCACTTTGTTCCATCAGCTGTATGGTTCAAATTTTAGATATAACAGTTTTGTTTATATCCAAAAATTTTGACAAAATTTTGGCACTTCACACACAGACCTTAACTCGTTCAGTTCCCGTTGACTTACTAAAATTTAATATAGACGAAATAAATTACATAGAGATCAATTTTAAAGAAACATAAATATATTTTACTAACAAGAATCAACAACTGTTGGAAGGTGCCTTAATGATGGTACAAAGGAGCATTATGGGCAACAGGAGCCAAGAGTACTTTTCCGTGTCCATGGGCTGGAGCTGGGTGAACTGGGTGTCCAGATTTTTCAACAACAGCGTTAAAACCGTTGTGGTCATCAGCGGAGTAGTGGACAGTACGAAGAGTACCGTCTGGTTCAGCTACGGTGTAGGACCCTTTAACTACGTCACCATCACGGACTTCGTGTTGGGTTTTGTGGTCTCCAGTATGGCCATCTTGGACTCCATAGTTGAATTCGTATTTGGATGAGCCTAAAATATTAATTTTGTAGTAGATTTGTGTTGAGTTTTAAACAGATATATTGAAATATTCAAGTTATTGTAAAGAAGTGAAATGAATACTAAAATTAATAACCTACATTATAGTGTTCGTCTTGATGAACCGAGTGTCCGTGGGCAAGAAGGGGAGCAGAATATCCATGTGCAACTGGTGCAGCATATGCGTGGCTTAATACTGGAGCAGAATATGAGTGACTTAAGACTGGAGAAGAATGTCCGTTTCCATGTCCAGACACACCTAGATTTGTAGATGAATATGAGGTTGCATGTCCATGGCCATGGCTATAGTCCAAAACACCTGCTTGAGCTACAGCTGTAAGAGCTAGTACTGTCAAAATCTAAATTAAAAAAAGTATCAAGAATTATTAATATTTTAAGTAAAATCAGTGCAAGTACGAGTATAAACATCGCAAATAATAGAAAGCTGCATTTATCAATTTAAATAAATGCCACCACGATTTTTATTGGGGATATTGCAAATCAACTTATGTAAAGAAAAAGTAACTAGAATTTGAATCAGTACAGATAAAATATAAAAAATAAAAAATAATTTTATTTGAAAATAGTGGTATTAAATAGTAAGTATGTTAAAATTAAGGATGTTATTAAAATATTAAATACTAAAAAGTTGTTTATTCTTTAGTCAAAATTCTGTATTAGTTAAAAGTCTGGTACCTGCACTGAAATATTAGCTTGAAAG
Source organism: Diabrotica balteata (assembly GCA_918026665.1). Taxonomy (NCBI): domain Eukaryota; kingdom Metazoa; phylum Arthropoda; class Insecta; order Coleoptera; family Chrysomelidae; genus Diabrotica; species Diabrotica balteata. The sequence continues at coordinate 29,145,238 of OU898283.1, forward strand.
ACCATATGAAGATTTTTAACCAATAAAAAGATAAATTAAATGCATATTGTATTTAAAACAACAAGAGATTAAAATGATATTAAAATATCTAGACATACATTACTTGTATATTTTATTCAAATTAACCACAATTTCAGCTTGAAATATGTTTATTTTAAAGTTTCAATTTCTATTTCGAAAATGGTTCTCGATAAGATCCAAAACAGTTTAAATAACCGAAACGTTCATAAGTATCATTCAGAAAAGCAGTATACAGCATCACGATAATGGTAAAGACTGGGCAATTTTGTAACAATCTGTGAGAACGAAGGTAAAAAATTGTCCATAATGTAAAAAGAAAAAAACAATCGTATTTTATAATCTCATATTTTTCTATAGTTACGATAAATAAACACATAAAAACTACTAATTATTTATTTAAACTTACTTTTGAGAACATATTACTGATATAAAATAACAGAATAAACTGAATCAAATTATAATGGTACGCTTTTTATATGGTACAATAAGCAGCCGAAATATATTGGTCTACGAACAATCACGGTCAAGTTTTGCAATATTGTTAGGCGTTGCTTCCAACTCACCTATGTCTTCAGGCGTTTGATAATAGCGTTAAAAGAGTGCAATACATTAATTAGCCATTGAGTGATTATTCAGACAAATTAACAAGTGTATATTGGTTCTTTTCTATATAGAACACGTAAACAAGGAAAACATACAGATTTTGTCAAAATAAACAGTACAAAAAAAATTATAAATTAATGATTATTTTTGTTTTGTGACTGATTTGTTTAAAACGTGCAACATCGCAGTTTAAACAAGATTAATAAGGCTTTGCACATTATTTTTTGTTACTAGAATCAAATTTGCATCCAACAATAGCTTATTAGCGACGGAACTAAATATAAATATCATCATTTTGGCTTTACAACCCTACGTAGGTCCTAGCCTCCTTAAGAATTTCCGTCCAGTAGTCTCTATCCATCGCCTTCCTCGCAACACGTATATATTTCTCATATCGTCGCCTCAAAGCAACAGTAGGATATGTAAAAAAATGACTTTTGTGATAACCGTTTCAAATGATTGGAAATAAACCCTTCTGTTAAGTGTAACACTAAGATAAATAAAAAGTGAAATACTTTTTTCACAATATTACAATATCCTTGTGTGGCTTAATTGTCTTTAAACTTCATATGTTATAATGTAACATTAAGATAACATACATATCCTACTGTTGTATTTATTCGTTGACTCATTTTGGGCACAAAATATTAATGCAATACGTTATCTTACGCACATGCCACTTAATGTAGTTATTGCCAATAGCGAATTTTTGTCTTTGATTATTATACGGCTTGCAGTCACAATATTTATTATCTTCAGAAATCACAAGTTACTACTATTACATTCATGTTAAAAGTTGTATGCTGAGAATAAAAATGAATAATTCAACCTCAGCCAATTTAAGTTATAAAAAATATGAAATATCTAGTAGAAGTCAATATTTAGTATATCTGGCAAAGAAATACAAAATACAAAAGAACAAAAAAAATACAAAAATCTGGCCATCATCTGCTAAAAATAACATGCTTCAATTATTTAACTTCATTGGCAGCGACACCAGTACCCATCTGTTTGGTCAAAATCTATTATTTTCCATTTCTCAAAAGCCAAAAATCTCGTCTAGACCCCAATTCCTATAGACCGATAAGCCTAACTTGTGCAATGGGAAAGCTATTAGAAAAAAAATTATTAACTCAACGCTGACTTGGCATCTAGAAAAATTCGAACTTACTTATAAACGAACAAAAATGGTTTTCGGACAAAACCGATCAGGGACAGACAACAGTATTAGACCTGGAAATGTTATTCATGAATCTCTGGCAACAAAAACAGCATTGTATCGCAGAGTTTTTTGACTTAAGAAAAGCATTTAATAGATGTTGGAAGATTCAACATTTTAAAAAAGTTTACATTCATGGAACATTCGTGGAAATTGCCTTCATTTTTATTAAGAAACTTTCTATAAAACAGATCTTTTTGTGTAAGAGTTAACATACTACTATTCCGAAATGCAGGAGGAAGAAAACGGTTATCCCTCAAGGCTCAATTATTAGTCCTACACTTTTCTTATATAGCTATTAATGACCTAATTAAAAACCTCCAAAAAACCTCTAAAAAGCACGTTTATATGCAGATGACTTGGTGGTTTATATTAGAAGGCAAATGATATTAATTTAACTTCAACAATTTTGCAAATTTCTTACAAAAACTCGAAAAAGTTGGTCTCGCGATTACTGGCTTTTAATTCTCGGTTACAAAAAACCGTTGGTATGGTATTCTCAAAAAAGAACTTTCAAATAATTCCCAATTCTTCATGTTTTTCAATATTCGCTATGCTTTATTAAAATCTGTGTAAAATTCTTAGGTATTGTGTGGGTTTGATATCAACTTACTTGGAAAGAACATATTAGACAATTAGTTTTGAAGTTTGTCATAAAAAACTTTACCTAATGAGAACAATGTCGAATAGATATTGGGGCCTCTGACTTTCTACCTTACTTACAATCTACAGAACTTAATTAGATCAAAAAATTTATTATGGTCAATTGCTTTACACCTCTGCTTCCCTACATTATTAAAACAGTTTAGATTCTATTCAAACACAGCACTTAGACTCTGCTCTTGGCGCATTTCGAACATCTCCGGTGGAAAGTTTATATTCGGAATGTGGGGAGCCTTCATTATTTTCATCGCCGAATTTTCTTAACACTATCACACGCAATGTCAAATAGCCTCAAATGTAAACATAATCCTCTATTTAATAATACGTTCAATAAATAAATATATAAATTCTTTTACCAATAGTTACTAACATAAGCCTTACTATGAAGCGAGAAGTTACCGGTGTTACACTGAGGGATGTCTCAATTATTGGAATTCCGAATAACCTTTCTAATCAATATCAAAAGCCTCCTCTCCTTGGATAATTTATGCCACCAAAATATAAACACTGGTTTAACCCAATACGACAACACATGTTAACTGCCACGCAGAAGATTAAGAATAATCTAGATCTAGTTCTCCGTCCGGCATTACGAAACATTGCTATAAAATATTCTACACGATGCATACTAAGTGTGATAAAGGAATAGGTGACTGCCTTTCGTTACTCACAAACGATACATATCAATTTCGTCTACCAACCTTCTTTTTCGATCTACTCCGCTGAGCTCTATGCAGTTGTTTAAAGCTATCATACATATAAATTTCTAATAACTCATTCCTAACTCCGTTATCTTAAGTGACTCACCTTAGTGCAGCTTCAAATCCTTAAAACAGATCTATCACCAAAAAAGTTCCCTTGAATAAACTGATAAAACTTGAAACTCATGCAAAGCTCAAGAATATTCTAGGAGGATCAGATGTTATATGGATTCCATCCCCACATTGGCATTGCTGGCAACGAAAGTGCGGACCAGTGCGCGAGTGAAATTGCTAAATGTGCCGATATCGAAAAAGCCGAGTATCGAAATACCGCGAGTGATATAAAAGCTTTTATAAAGAATCGAGTTTTGTGCAAGTGGAAAAACGAATGGCAATCTCTCAAACATCACTGAAGAAAATTAAAAATGACGTTGCAGCTTGGAAACCCTCAATAAGAAACAGAAGAGAACAATTGGTGATACCGAGATTACGTAATTGGACACACGAGACTTACTCACTTATATTTATTTTCCAAAGTGATCCACCTATTCGCGAAACATAAAATAGTTACATATTTTGCGAAACATTAATAACATACCTAAGAGTTTAAGTAATTTATTATGGCACTAATTTCTCTAAGTTCTTAAAACCTATAGGAATATTATAATAATATTAATTCTAATAACCAATATAGTGGATGCGGCTGTAATTTCTAAAAAAAAAACTGAATTGCAAACAGGAATTTATCAAGAATAGGAAATAGGTAAGTAAATTAAAAATATTGTTCTATATTAACGGTAATAAATCTACATCGAGAAATCCAAATGTGCACAGTGGTTGGAAAGCCAAAACTTTTTTTTTTTTTTTTTTTTTTTTTTTTTTTTTTTTTTTTTTTTTTTTTTTTTTTATGATAACAGCATCAACCACTTTGGGTTATTAGCTGTACTATAGTTGTTACATAGGTGCTTAAATCTAAACAGTATTTTAGTTAATTAGTAGGTTTACAATAATTAGATAAGTTCACATTTTACAATTTGTAAATAGAGTTTACAAATAATTGACAGTTACAGTTTTTTTAAAACATCAATATCCTTCAAGTAGTTAAACAAATTTGTAAATTTACAATGTACTCCTAAGACTGCCTTTATATTGTTAGGTATTGAGTGTTTTTGTCTTTCACTAATATATTTAGGACACTCTATTAAGATATGTGTTACATTAATGTCGCAGTTACATAAGTCACAAATAGGACGATTTGATTTGGAGATTAGGTAGCTGTGAGTTAGTCTGCTATGACCTATACGTAAACGGGTTAGTTTAACAAACAGCTGGCGATTTAAGTTTGTCTCGCACCAGGATTCGGTTGAGCGCTTCATTATGTGTAGTGTTGATCGTGAAAGATTCCATTCGTTTTCCCATTCATTTGTCACTTTTTCTTTAAGGAACAATTTGAAGTCAGAAACGGACACTAAGTTCACTAACACTGAAGAGGCACTGTGTATTGCTTCTCTGGCATGGAAATCTGCTTTTTCGTTTCCTGGAAGTCCAATGTGTGATGGAACCCATATAAAGCGTACTTGCTTCTCCGAGTTGTTTAGTAAATGTAATTGTTCTTTTATTAAAATACATATAGGATTACTTGTATATAACTGTTCTATCGTATGTAATGAACTAAGAGAGTCGGTAATTATGACAGATTTTGGAATATTTTGAAGACGTATATGAATGAGGGCTTGCAGAATTGAGTATAGTTCTCCAGAGTAAACGCTGCAAGTGGAAGATAATTTAAACTGTAATACAATGTTCGGAGCTATGACTGCTGATCCCACACCATCAATAGTTTTGGATGAATCTGTATAGATATGACAATAATCTGGGAAAGAAGCAAGTATGTTGTAAAATGATTGAATAATTGTTGCATGGGGGATCTCAAGCTTATTGTATTTAGAAAGAGTTAGATCACATATTGCAGGAGGAAAGGTCCAAGGGGGAGGTGTGAATGTATTTGTTTGATCAAAAAAAATTGGGAATTGAATGTTATGGATAGAGAGATATCTTCTGATTCTCTCATAAAAGGGAGGGTTCGTTCTTTTTTTATTTATATAAGTTTCCTTGAAACGTTCAGCGATAGTGTGATGGAAAGTTGGATGCGATTTTATCGCACATATAGAAGATGCGTATGTTAATGACAAGTACATTCTTCTGTAGTTTAAAGGTGGTTCCCCGGTTAAAGATTGCAGACTTTTAATGGGGCTAGTACAGAATGCTCCTGTAGCTATTCTTAGTGCTGTATTTTGTATGACTTCTAGTTGAACAAGAAGTGTCTTCTTTGCAGATGAGTATACAACTGATCCATAATCGAGTTTTGATCGTATTAGTGATTTATAAATATGGATCAAGCTTTTAAAATCTGAACCCCAATTACGATTGCACAGTGTTCGCATTAAATTGAGACCAGATTGACAAGATTGCTTAATTTGCATAATATGGTATTTCCAAGATAGTTTCTTATCAAAGATCATTCCTAAAAACTTTAAGTGTTCCACATAAGTTAAGTTGTTTTTATATAACTGAAGATCTGGATTTGTAGAGTGCTGTTTTTTTGAAAATAAAATACATTTGGTTTTGGTTGTAGAGAATTGCAATCCCACAGCATTCGACCAGTTTTCAAGGTGATTTAATGCACATTGTAAATTTTTTTGTATAGAAAGAATATTTTTTCCTCTTGAATATATAACCAAGTCATCAGCGTATAGTCTCGCCTTGACAAGTTTTGGAAAGTTTTCTAAGATTTTGTTTATCGCTACTAAGAATAGTGTTGAGCTAATGACAGAACCTTGAGGTGTTCCATTTGCTTGGTCTTTAGTGCTGGATACTGTTCCATTTACCTTAACTTTAAATTGTCTCTTATTGAGAAAATTATGTATAAAATATAGCATGTTACCTTTGACACCCCAATGACTCAGTGTGTTAAGAATGTCATATCTCCAAGCCATGTCGAACGCTTTTGTTATATCAAAAAAGACAGCAAGACATTCCTGTCCAATTGCAAATGATTCATGTATTTCGGATTCTAGATCTATTAAATTATCTATGGTTGATCTGTTTTTGCGAAAGCCGCTTTGTTCATTGATTATTAATTTATTATTTTCCAAAAACCACCTCAATCTATAATTCACCATTTTTTCTAGGATTTTGCACATTGTATTGGTAAGAGAAATTGGCCTATAGGAATCAGGATCAGTTCGTGATTTATTTGGTTTTAGTAATGGAATTATTATCGCCTGCGTCCATGTTGTGGGAAACTCATTATTGATCCAAATTCTGTTGTATAGGTTAAGAAGATATTTTTTTCCATTATCTGGTAGATTTTGTAAGAAACTGACAGGAATATTGTCTGGTCCTGGCGCCGATTTTTTGCTGGTATTTAAAGAGTGATTAAGCTCTTCCATGGTAAATGTTATATTAAGGGGATTATCTTCAATGCAATCAAAATCTATTAACTGATTTTCCGAAATCATCTTAGTATTGATAAAATCTTTAGAAAAGTTATTATTGCTGGAGTTCATTTCAAATTGTTTTGCTATTAATTCTGCTATGTCGTAATTAGATGTTACTATCTGTTTATTTTTGCATAGGAATGGAATCCTTTTATAGGTATTGCTTCCAGATATTTTTCTAACATTCTCCCATACCGTGCTTATAGGCATATTGGTATTAATAGAAGACATAAATTCTTGCCAAGATTTTTTTCTGTTCTTTTTAGTTATATATCTAGCTTGAGCCCGTAATTTCTTATATTCTATGGTATTTTCAGGTGTTTTGTGACGTTTTAATTTGTTAAAGGATTTTTTATATTTTTTTATTATGTCAGTACACTGTGCGTTCCACCATGGTAATGAATTTCTTTTATGTAGAGTTTGTGTTTTACCTATATGACTTTCGCCAGCAGAATGAATTAGTGATATAAACGAATTTAGAAGTTCATCTATATGTCGGTTTTCGGTGACTTCTTTTAAAGTATGGCAGTTCTGTTGAATATACTTTTTGAATAAATACCAATTGGCTTTCTTTAGATTCCATTTTGGAATTGGAGTTGTATTAATATCTTCATAATTATTATTGAAAGAGATTTTAATAGGATAATGATCACTTCCATATAAAAACGGGATTACATCCCATGAAAACTTTGGTGACAGCACAGGATCACATAATGACAGGTCGATAGCTGATGAGGTACCTGTATGAATATTATATCGTGTTGATTGTCCATCATTCAGTAAGTTTAGGTTTTTTAAGGTAATTATGTTTTCTACAATTTTACCTTTGGAATTTATTCCAAGAGATCCCCATATTGGATTGTGACTATTAAAATCACCAACAATTATTCTGGGAGTGGGAATCTGATCTAGTACATCTGAAATATCTGCTTCTGTGATTGGTAAGTCAGGTGGAATATATAAATTACAGATATTTATTTTTTGTGGAAAGGACACTGATACTCCTACTACTTCTAATTTACTATTAATTACTATTGCTTCCGATTCATATTTTTGGTTAACATATGTAACAACTCCTCCACTAGCGATATTTGCGTTGTTTCGGTTTTTATGGAAACAAGAATAATTCCTCATGTCATAACTATGCTGTCCTTTAAAGTTTGTTTCTTGTAAACAAATAATTGATGGCGAGATTATTGAACATAAATGTTTAAGCATTTCTAAACGGGCATAGAACCCGTTAACATTCCATTGAATAATCGGATCGAAGATTTTAGTTTATTTCTTGAGTTGAATTTGATGTAGTGTCACTTTCTTGATTTGCGGAATCGTCTGAGTTCAGCATTTTTTGTATTTTGTTTATTATTTTAGTGCATTTGGTTTTCATGCTTTTTTCTGTAAAATATGGCTTAATTGTTGTTATCATATTCATAAAGTTGGGTATATCCGTTGTGTACGTTTGTATTAAGCTCAGGGGATCAGACGAGCTAGAATAATTTTCAAAAAAGTCAAGAGTTTGTTCATATGTTAAGTTAAAATTATTTGACATATTATGAAATATTATTTTTGTTGGCATCATCATTTCCTGAATTGATATGGTAGCTTCAGGTTGCTTTTTTTGTTTCTTTTTGGTTTGTTTTGGGATTTTAAATTCTTTATTTAATTCTTCAGTGGGAGATGGAGTAGTATTGATTTCCGAAATTGTTCTTTTGTTGGTCGATGACTGGTCTTTAGATATACCAGTAGTTTCCATAAGTACGGGAGGTATTAAATTGGTATCTGTTTTTTGGTTAGGTGTAGGTTCGGTATTAGAATTACTGACTGGAAGATCTGGTTCTATTTCTAAGGGCGATTTGTTATACTGTGAGGATTCTTGTGGTTGTTGTTGTATTGGTTGTTGTGGTTGATGGTGGATAAGAGTGGGATCATTTTGTGGATTATGACTTGTACAATTTGCTGCAATGTGATCTGTTTGCTTACAAATAAAACATGAAGGTTTATCTAAACTTAAAAATATGCGATACGAAGTTTGTTCATATGTAATTAAGAAGGAAGAAGGTAGGTCCATATCTACAAGTGGTTGAATATATGTTTGTCTTCTAAAACTGAAGACGTGTTGAAATTCTGGGAGTTGACTACCTATTCTAAGGAAGGTTAAAGGTGACATTAATTTGAGACCCAATTTAATTAACTCATTTTCTATTAGAGTATGTGGAATAGAAGGGCATACATTCGATAGTAACAGTCTTTCGTTCGGAGTTATTAATCTTCTAGCCTTTAGATTTTCGCCTTTTATTGTTATTTCTGCTGGATTGGACATAAATTTTTCGACCAAGGATTCGCTGGAGAGATAGATACATATTCTGTTATTTGATAGTCTTGATGAAAATAAAATATTCCGTGGATGAACAACTTCGCCAAGAGCTATTAGGTACTCTTCTATTTTAGTATCAGGTAGCGCATTAAATAAAATTGCTTGATTCTTAGAAGGAAACTGAATTGAAGTATTATTAAGCACAGCAGAATATGTTGTTTTGTTTTGAGATTGTTGATCGTCAGTCATGGCTGTTGACAAATTTTTAAGGTCGGATCTGATATCATTTGATAAACTCATTAGTAGGTAATTAATAATTATTTAAACCAGTTGTAGAACCAGCAGTGGTTCTGATAACAGGCCTTTCGGCCGACACTTAACCTTACAAATAGTATGCTTTTGAAACGTTTTGATATATAAAATAATAATAACTCACTGTTTGTTTTTTCGGTAATGTAACTGCACTATATACGATCGCTTACTGCTTTTGTTTAAGTTTTTTGATATTAATTACTTTGAAAAGTACACTTTTGCGGGACTGAAATGTAAACACAGTTTGTGTCACCATGTTCAGGACCGGACCGCCAAAACTTTGGTAAGTTAAATTAAATTATTGTTTATGCTGGAGCCACAGTAACGTCTAATGCCGTTAATTTACGCATTGTTTGCCCTCTCTGATGCAAATAATGCGTTAATTAACGATAGTTGACGTTACTGCGGCCTCAACATTAGAGACAGTTTCTATAACATGAAAAATTCCGCTTTATAAATTTCACACACATTTAAGGAAATGCAATAAGCTTATACTTTAAAATATAGTAGTTTTAATCGAACTAAGCACATGTAATATTTATAATTATTTATGTATTGTTCTAGCTCTTAATATTGAAGCTAATCCATCTACATCGAGAAATCCAAATGAAGAACAATGGTTGGAAAGCCAAAACTTTGGTCTTCTTCTCACGGTGCCTTATCCTTAAGGACGTTGGCCATTACATTTGCCTATTTAATCTTATTTGTAGCAGCCCTGAATAATTCTATGGAGGTCATGTTCGTCCATTGCCGTAGGTTTTTAAGCCAAGAGGTGCGTCTTCTTCTTGGGTCTCTTTTGCTATAACTTTGCCTTTGATTATAAGTTGGAGCAATTCATACTTTTGATTTCTTATGATGTGACCAAAATATTTGTGTTTTTCCGTTGTTTTATTATAATCATAAGCTCTCTTTCCTTATTCATCCTCCGCAAAGATGATAAGAATTTTGATGAAGAGATAGAGACGTCCATTTCATCTTTTTTAACACTGTTCATTCAGAGTAAGCCAAATGAAATTTCTTGGACGGGCTGGAAAGCAACGAATTGACTGAACTTTCACCAATGATTTTTTCCCCAAACCAGGATAGTCAAAACCAACCAATCAACGAATTGCCTGAAATTTTACCAATTATTGTTTTCCAAAATCAGGATAGTCAAAACCAAACTGTTCGAAATGACGTGAGATACAGATTTCAAGAAAGTAGAAGGGGAATTTCAGTTGACGATAGTGTACAAGATCCTGATTTTGTTCCCAATGATGAAGAGGTACGGGATTATGAAAAGACTCATAATATAACACAAGTACAAGTAGTCGAACCCAAATAAATATTCAACAAGCCGTGAACGAATATGAAAAACTCGTAGAGGATACAGTAGAAACGAATCAGCTTCCAAAGTAGAAAACGGTTAAAAACATGGAGTCATGAAAGAAAACAGAAAAAAGCAAAACATCAATTCTGACAAGAATATGTTTTCATATTAGGAAAATGCATAAAAGCGAAATCTCTAACTGCCATCTTGTGGTAAGACTTGTTTATTTAAATGCTATGAGAAGTTTTCCGAAATTAATAGACTAGAGTTTATTTAACGCCTACTACCGACTAGCTGATAAGCATCTCCAAAGAGATTTTTATTTCGTAATATTGAAAAACAACCAAACAATCCTGTAAAACAGTACAAAAGAACGCCTATAGATGCGCCTACTTTTTAAAACCTAAATAACCAAAAAGTTAGGGTCTGCATAATTATTCTTCAAAAATACTTTCAATATTTCTAATTGTTCTATTAATACTGTTTAAAAAAAAAAAATTTGGAATTTTACAAACGGAAAAAATAGGCACCACATTTCAATCGTGCTAATAAAATAGATCAAAATTTAGTTGATCTTTAATAAAACACATAAATAAGCTTTCCGAGAAAAGAGAATTTCTGGAGGGATCTCTTAATTTAAGCGTTATGTATAGGTTCTACAAGGAGAAATGTTTAAATGATAATAGACCGTTTGTTTTTTTTTATTGAGTTAAATGCGTCGACAACTAATTGTCATTGGCATGATACAGTGAATTTTTACAGTCAGGTACCTAGTGCAGAGTGTTAGTGTGTGTGTGTGTAAGTAATTGTCTTGATACTTAGCAAATCGACTGTCATTGTCTTGCTAAGAGACGCTAATTGTATCCGAACGTCTGCGGTCCCTCCGGTGAGTACCGATCGCACAAGGATAGAAAATTATTTTCATTTATTAATTTTTAATAAACGAAAATTTCTCCACCCAGGTGAGATTCGAACTCACGACCTTTAGGTTTAAAGGTAGGCGCTCTTACCACTGAGCCACAGAGGGGGTTAGACCGTTGTTTAAACACCCTTTAATACTTATTTTAACTTAGGCTTTTTTTAACCAAAAAAGATTTGTGTTCTATCTGTGAGGAGTAGAAAAATTCAAGTGGTGACGAAAATGAAATTAAAAGAGAAACTTTTTAGAAGCATCAAGGAAGAAAAAGTTTGTCTCGATACGAAAAGGGAACAAGATAAAAATTGGCTTTACAAGATAAAGATAATTGTATATTTTTTTATGTTCATATGATTTACAGGTTGTTTACTCCACTGCCAAATGGTAATTGTTGCAAAATTTTAATATAAAAGTAAATTGAACGTTTTTAACTTTACAATCCTTTAATATAAAAGAAAATCTGGATTCTGTTACATGTGGCAATGAAGAAGAAGCCAAACGCGTAGCCAATGAAAATATCAACTTGGTTATTTCAGTTTCTAAAAATTATGGCATTGGCAAAAAAGTGATATTATATAAGCGACAACTGTATAGCTCAAAATAAAAAATAAAATTTCCATGTGTATGTATTTATACACTGTAGAAAAGTATAATTATAGAGGAGTAGATCATAAATACCTTATTGTTGATCACGCAGAAAACGTAAGGACTCAGTGCATCATGTATTGAAGAGGAAAGAACAAGTATACTTAAAAATGGTCCAATTTATGTTCCATCTTAGAGTTTTTTTTTTTTTTTTTTTTTGTTACAAAGTAGTACTAAAAAAAGTAACCAATTTTATACAAAATAAAAAGTTAAATTGATGGAACATCCCGATAGCTTTTAAATAATTATTAGGTTATTTTGAATAATTATTTAACCTAACACAACTGATAAATTTTGAATCTATATTAAAAGAGTTTGTTGATGTTTGAATTGGTCACATTCAAAGATATGTTTTACGTTGTAATGATGAAATTGCAGCGCATCGCATAGTGTGGGTTACTTTTTAAAAAAAGATAAGAGTGTGTGAGTCCGTATGGCTTAATCGTATTCGTTAATACACTCTGTTTCATGACAATTTTTGTAAAAAGGTTTAGTTTCTTTAACTGTGTCTTTAGTTTGTCGTAGTCTAGACGTTGTTATTTGCATTCGTTATGCCAGACTTCTAAGATTTTTGAACTTAATAGAAAGCTTTTAGTCTTCTGGACCGCACTATAATATTATTTCTGAGTCTGCACTAGACACTGCACTACGCGCACTTAAGTCTGCTCCTTCATTTCCGGGGATACTCACATGAGAAGGAATCCTATATAGTCAACTGTTCTTCCTTTTTCTTGACATGTGTGAAGTTTCTGAATTGATCATTGTTTCAATTGGTGTTAGGATATACTCGTTGAATTAAAGTAATCGAACTCAGAGAATCAGAAAGAGTCACCGCTTTACAAACGATATTGGTATCATTAATAAACCGAATTGCTCGATATAGAGCAAATATTCAGCGTGTATATTAAGGGTGGCCCAAAAATTTCAAAATTGTAGAACATCCCTAGGCACCCTCTCCATTTTTTTACTTTGCCTAATAATAGAAGTAAATCCCTAAAGTTTCAATGTCATTGGTGGAGTGGAAAGCAATGCTCAAAGTCTTCAAAGTTTTGAAAATTTCGCAATTTCGTCGAATTTTCAAAAATTAATATCTTACATTATTTTTTTGTTTCAGATGCTGAAATTGTGAAAATTGTGCATTTAAAGACTTAAAGTAATTGATATAATATATATATATATAAAATATATATAAATATATATATATATAATAAATAAACTGATAATATTTGTCTTAAAAGACTATTTTGTTACTAGTAGAAAATACGAGTCAAGTGCAAAAAGTGAACAGAAGAAGGAACTGTGATTTGTGCATGTGCGTAGTCATGGCTTCGCCCTCCACTTCAACGCGTAAAGCAGACAATATTTTTTTAATTGGAATAAGAGAATTAGAACCCATATCTCAGTTGAACCAACTACCTTCTGTAAGGCAAGTTCTTCTCAGATTTCATTTTTTCCTAAACGAGAAAAAATCCATAAGGAATGCTAGCCACTTAACCTTGGAAGAAGTGATGTCAGTATGGCAAAAGGCTGCGATTCCTACCAGATTAAAAAAACATTGTATTGAAAAAGTTGAGAAAATACACAATGAATGGCTTATGCTAAAGAAAAATAAAGGAAGAAACTCCGATGCCCAGAACAAAAGACAAAATCTGTTTGTAGAGCAGCTCGATCAGCTTTTTGATATTGCTCACAGTGAAGCCCTGGTTATGTGTAAAGTAGATGAGGACAGACAGTTTCTAATAGATCAAAGAACTGACAGAAAAATGATCATAACATCAGAAGACAAGGAATATAAAAAAAACAGGAGAGAATCCTTGAAAGAAAGTTAAAAGAACAAAAAAGACTTCAAAAAGCTCAAGAGGGAACCGCTTCGCCTCTGGTGACTCCGACTGCTTCCTGCCAAAGTTCAGAGGATGATTCATCAGATGAGTGTACTCCAGTAAAACACAGCTCATCAGAAGAAGAGCTGTATAAACCATCATCATCATCTTCGGCATCCCAAAGAAACAAAAGAGATTCACACACAGACTTGTCATCTCCACCAATCGCAAAGAGAAGTTTGTTTTCCACACATGTTGTTAGTGCATTGGATCGCAACAAAGTTTCTGATAGGGAAGCTTTAAGATTAATGGCTCCTATCGCAGCAGCTCTCGGTCATGATCCCAGTGAATTGCCGCTCTCAAGAAGCACTATTCAACGGGAAAGGAAGGAAGCACGAAAAACTATATTTCAAACTATTAAAGAATCTACCTCTTTTGATAATCCCGTCATTGTACACTGGGATGGAAAAATTCTTCCTGATATTTTGGGAAGTGACAAGGTAGACCGTTTGCCTGTCATAGTATCTTGTCCTGCTGACAATACAGATAAATTGCTTGGTGTACCAAAATTAGTTGGTGGTACTGGTGAAAATTCAGCTAATGCTGTTTACAAAAAGCTTACTGAATGGGGTTTGGGTAAAAAGGTAGTGGGTATGTGTTTTGACACAACATCTGTAAACACAGGGTTGAAAAATGGAGCTTGTGTTCTGATTGAACACCTAGTTGAAGGAGAATTGTTATGGCTAGCATGCAGACACCATGTTTTAGAGATTGTACTCAGTAAAGTATTTACTTTCTGTTTTGGTCCCTCCAGTTCACCTGATATACCTATATTCAAAAGATTCAAAGCAGCATGGCAATATATCAGGCAAGATAGTTATCAGTCTTTGGGAAACATTCCTGGCAGTGAAGATTTTAAACAATCTGCAGTTGATGTTCTCCAAGTTGCCTTAAAAGGCAAAAGTCAGCCTCGGGATGACTATATGGAGTTGATTGAGCTGGCTTTAATTGCTTTAGGCCACACTCCAGCCAAAATTCATTGGAGAGCTCCTGGTGCGGTACACCACGCCCGTTGGATGGCTAAGTTGTTATATGGCATCAAAATCTATTTGTTTCGTGATGACAGTGGTTTCGTGACAACGCAAAGGGAGAAAGCTCAGCTTGAACGCTTTGTGAAATTTGGAGTTCTTGTCTACGTCAAGTACTGGGTAGAAGCTCCTTTAGCTTCAAATGCTCCATGGTCAGATCTCTCACTGTGGAATGATATGACAAAGTACCATGATATTGATCCTGAAGTAACTGAAATTGTCAAAAAGGCTTTCAAATCTCATCTTTGGTATCTTTCGGATGAGTTGGTTGGTTTGAGTCTGTTCTCAAAAAAGTATCTGTTGATGATAAGGTGGAAATCGTTGAAAAAATGAAATGTGAGCCTGCTGAACGGAAAGTGAGAGGCAATTCAGCACTCTTAAGTGAGAAAGCGCGTTTGGCTGATTTTGCTTCAAAAAGATCACTGCAGTTACTTGAGAAATTGGAAATCAATACCAATTTTTTCACCAAAAACCCAGATGAATGGACCGATGACCAAGAGTATATCAAAGGTCAAAACATCATCAGAAATCTGAAAGTTGTTAATGACTTGGCTGAAAGAGGAGTAAAGCTGTTTGAAGAGTTTAACAAGCTGTTAACAAATGATGAAGATGAAAAGCAGGTGCTTCTCCAGGTCATAGAAGCTAACAGAAAGATGGTGCCTACAAAGACTACAAAACAAGCGATCGTCGATAGTTTGAAAATATCAACAAAGAATTGATCGCCCACAGCAAATTCTTTTCATGAATATCATTGCATTGTTTTATTGTACCTTTATACTGTAAATAAAATACATTTAGTTTACTTACTTTGAGCTGTTTTTTCTTGATTTTTAATTCCCTCAAATATTCCGATTTTCTAAAATTATGCCCAACATAAAATGTCTTTGAGCACTCCTTTCCAAATGGAATATCATCTTGAAATTTTGCATAAATACTATTAATATTATAAGTAAAAAAGTTAGAGGGTGCCCAGGAGTCTAATATAACTTTGAAAAATTAACATTATAATGTGGGCCATCCTAGTGTATATGCTACAGTGGGGAGATAGTTGAAATAGATATTTACTTGAATTAATCGCAAAAGCGGCACCAACTTCATTGCTAGATTTTGAAGCATCTGTAAATATTTTGGAGAAATTTTTATAAGTATGGAGTATATTTGACAAAATAGTTTTTATTTCTGAGTTACGTATTTCCGACTTATTTTATTGGTTTAAATATACATTACCTTGTGGAATATTGATTGACTAAGGGATATGAGGGTCGGTAATGATTGGATCGAATATATCAGGAAAATCAAAGTTTAATTTCTTGCAATATGTTCTAATTCTGTCATAGTATGGTTTTCTTTGTTTATTATTATAATTAAAAAGTTCGTTATATTTATCTGTAAAGGTGTTACTGTTAATAGATTTTTCTGGATTACAGTATATGAATATGAATTTGTTAATGTCAGTTGCATTCGCCTGTGGTAAAGAGATGGCTCACCTAGTTCAGCGTACGTGCTCTCAATAGATGTACTTCTAAATGCTCGTAGTGCGTTTTCTTAGACCATTATTATGAATTGTATTTAGAGATTTTAATATAGACATTTTGGCAGAACATTAAGCGATGCATCCATAATCGAGTTTACACCTGATTAACGATTTCTATACTGATAATATTTTGGTCGGAATCCCACTTCATGTTTGATAATGCTTTTAAAATATTTATTCTTATATGGCAAGTTAATTGTAACTGTTTTCTATGTTCTCGCCATGTCAGTTTGTTGTCTAAATGCTTCCAAAAATTTAATATGAGGATCTACTGTTATTGGTTTCCCGTATAACGTAAGATTTGACGCAGTACTTACATTTGCTGTTTTTCCAAAAACCATGACTCTTGTTTTTGTAGTAGAAAATACAAAGCCAGTATTTAGACACCAAGTTTCCAGTTATCTCTGTCTATATTTTACTTTTGTAAATACCACTAAATCGTTGATCATAAATGCATGTATTTAAAAGTTTTTCTGTGTTTTTCAAAATATCATTAATCTCTTTGAGGAAGAGTGTTGGGCTAAGAACAGACCCTTGTGGATACTCTGTTTGTTAAGCAGTGATTTATCGAGCACGAATTAGAAACGCCTACCCGAAAAGTCCGATTGGTTAAAAAATTGGTAATGAACGATAAACAGTGTCCCCGGATATTTCATTTCATACCACGTTTTTAGAATCCTGAGTTTCCTGGCAGTATTAAGGGTATTTTTTAAGTCAAAAAATATCGCGGTACATCTTCTATTAGTTGCAAACGTTTTCATAATATCGTTTTGGAGTTCCAGAATGTTATCAGCCGTTGATCGATTCTGCCTATATCCATTTTGTTCAGTAATCAGTAATCGATTTTGTTTCAACGTCCACATTAATCTACTGTTAACGATTTTTCTAAAGTTTGCACATGGAACAAGTAATTGAAATTGGCCTGTATGATTCCACACAATATCGGATTTTTGTCTTTTAAAAGAGGTAGGACGTAGGAATTAGTCCATATTTAAGGAAAATGCTGTTGCGTCTATATGAAATTAAATATGTCAAGTAGATGATATTTGGCTGAGTCCAGAAGATGCTTTGGAAATATGGTTGGGATATCATCGGGTCTAGGACAAGAATCTTTAAGTCTTGAAAGTGCTGAATTAAGTTCTTAAAATGTAATGCGACTATTAATTGCTACGTTAGAATTTTTCATTATAAGGAAGAGTATAGTTATCAGATGATGAATTTGAAGAATCTGTACGTGAATTTTTGTCGTTTGAGAGGCTTTCCTGAAAATTCGCTAGAACGTTTGCAATATCTGCATCGTTGGATACTATTTTATTGTACTTTTGAGTGTTTAATAAAAGTCCTATGCGGAGTACCACAAATTTTTCTAATTTTTTTTTCACACTTCCTTGAAGCTAGTTGTGCTATTATTTCCGATACAAACTTCTGCCATAAATTCCTTTTAGTTTGCGTTATAATAAGCAGCGCTCTTGCCTTAAATTTTTTAAAATAATTATGTTTTGCGGTGTCTTGTGCTTGTTATAATTATTAAAAGCAGATTTACTATTTTTTATGACCTCTTCGTATTCTTTAGACCACCACTGTATTGGTGTACATCCCCGTATTTGTTTTGTTTTACCAATATGCAAATATAGCACCTTCTTAAATTATGCCATTAAGTGATTTTATGGTTTAGTCAATATCATTGGTTATTTGGTCCCTAGATATGAGACTATTAATATATTGAGAAAATAATCCAAATCTACGTTGTTAGTTTTCCACTTTGGACTAAATTCTTGATGTTTTTGCACATAATTAAGGTTCTTAAAAACTATGGACAAGTGATTAATTTTGTTGTAAAAGGCCATACTTCCCACTCTAAACCTATGGTTAAGTTAGGATCACATAAAGAAAGATCTAGAACTGATGATTCACCTGTCGATATACGAAATCTAGTAGGGTTACCATCTTTTAAAAAGTTTAGATGAAAATCTGTAATAATGTTTTCCAATATATGGCTTCTTAAATTTGTATTTTGGGAGCTGCAAATTGTATTAAGACTATTTAGGTCACCTAAAATTAGGCGCGGTGTGAGTATCTGATCAAGAAGTTTGCGATAGTCTTCGTAACTAGCTTGTATGTTAGGAGACAAGTAAATATTACAGATGTAGAATTTTCCATGTGGTTCTGAAATATTTACCGCAATGACTTCAAGATCTGTTATGAGTGAAAAGGCTTTATGGTCTATTAAATTTTTTACCAAGATTGCCACTCCTCCAGTAGCGCGAATGGAGTTCGTTCTATCTTTTAGGAAACACTTGAATTGTTTTGGTGGGTATATATTGGAAAGAGTAAGGTAAGTTTCTTATAGGCATATTATTTCTGCGGAGTATTCTAAATGAATGATTTGTAACATGGGTAGGCGATAAAACAGTCCATTAATATTCCACTGTAGTATATAATTGAAAATTATTCATTGAGGGAGGATACTTCACTGTCTGTAATATCGTTACCTAGGTAGTGTTGCAATTTATTTTTAAGACAGGTAAAACGTTTCGTAATTTTGTCGGATATGAATGGATAAGATATGGTTAACAGATTTATTATTAAGAAAATCTTACCAAGAAAATACCAAGAAAATCTTATGGATATTCCTTGACAAGTTTTATAGGTGATTGACTGCCTTGAAAATTTTCAATTAGCATCATGAGTGGATCATGATTTAATAAAAGTGATGTGGAGTTTTCATTCATGAATAATTTAAGAGAATCAGAAGTTAATGCTGTACGTTTGGATTTTTTGGTTTATGGGTTTTGATTTTGTGAGATATGGGTGGGGGGTAAATAATTGGGTATTTCTATTTAGATTTTCAATGGAAGGAGATAATGTTTCGTCAATGCTTATTTACAAGAAAATGTTCTCATCGGCAATTGTATTTATTTTCTTTTTACTAGGCGGTTGTTAAATTTCTGGAATAGGAGGAATTAAAGATGGTTTCGGAGTAGGTGTAATATTTGGATCACCTACCCTAACTTGATGTTATTGGCTATCAATATCGATAGAAGACAGATTGTCTTGAGATATGAAAATTATGCAAGGGGTGTTTTCATAATTTATTTTAATAGAATCTGGGATAGTGATATTATGTGGACTAACAAATAATTGTCTTTTAAACTTTAATATGTGGTTATACTCTGGTAGTGTAGCACCGATTTTTAAAAACGGTTATAGAGGAAATAATTAATTATAATTAATTCTCGGATAAGCACTTCATGGTGAATTGTTGGACTGACTTTAGATAACGCTAGCCTTTCAGCAGGCTTTATAAGTCTTCTAGCTCGTAAGATTTCTCCTTGCACTGTAATAGAACAATATTTTTCCATAAATTGATCTCCGCTGAATTTAATATTTAGATATATAAACAAAAAACTAATAAATCCAGTTTAGATTTAAGTTTAACTAATAAGAAATATATAAACTTACAGTTTTAAATAATGTTTGTAACTGTAATTTATAACGTTTAATATTCTCATTTTAACACAAAAATATCAAAAGCCGAGACAAACGTATTTTTTGCAATTCCGTACTATTGTTTTGTATAGTTTTATTTTTGTATTTTCCGATATAATTGTGAATTTCAGAAAGAGATTAAGCCCAAAATGACATCTGTTGGCCGTACAAATTCTGCGGTTTATCTCCGCGATAGTACTATTTTCAGTGTTAACGTCAACGTCGTTTTCTATAACAACTGGTCGCAGGATTTGTGGTTGTGTGCTTATTTCATGTACTTTATACATTAATTGTGATTTTTAATATATCTATTATAGCTGAACAATTATAGAACTGTAATCAAGCAATAGCATAGAAGCAAACAACCAGCTGATACGCCTAGTCAATACTGAAAGCGATCCATGATTCTTCCGTATCTGGATTCTATCATATCTTCTCTAGAGACACGGTTTCCCAAAGAAAATACGCCAGCATTCGCTGTGAGTCTTCTGCATCTTAACAGTTTTGTAAAAATTGATTTAAATTGTCTTAAATTAGAACTGAGACAATCCTTAAACCACTATGAAATAGATGGAGTAGATACAGAGCTAGAAGTATGGGTAGAACATTGGAATATAAAACGCCTTAATAATGAGTTAGACAACTTCAACACCCTTGAAATTTTTTAACTGGTTCGTCCACTACTTTTTAACCGTTAACAAAAAATTGCTGGAAATTTTCGTAACATGGCGTTGCATACGTGTACAGTTGAGAGGTCGTTCAGCAGAATTCGAAGAATAAAAACATGGTTGTGAAGTACAATGGTCGAAGATCGCCTTAATGGATTACCTCTAATGAGCATTCATCGGAAACAAGTATTACCAAAAAAGGAAGAGTTTGTAGAGCAAGTTTTACAATAATTTACAATTGATCCGCGTAAATTGTTATTTAAATAATAGTATTTAGGAACAAACAATTTATCTTATCTGATCTCTTATCTTATCCAGAAGAAAATAAACTTTTTCAAGTTTTTTTTAAAAAACATTAAAAATGTTTTTAAATATTTAAATTATATTTAGTTTGCTTTATTTTTGTATGAAGGCGTTGCGTTGAGTTATAATTTTGGATCCAAAAACGTTATTTTCAAAACTTTTCTAAGGGAAACCCTTCCCCCTTCCTCCTCTCAGTGAAACTCTCAATTTACGTATATATTTATTATTGCTTATCTAACCAATTTTCTTATTTCTCAAATTTGCAACCTCCTAATTTTGAGGCTGCGGACGTCTATGGGTATGTTAGAACAAAACAACACCACAATAAAGTCAAGTTTAATATTGCTATACTTAATATAATAATGTACCATTTATATGAAGAAAGGAGAAAAAGGAATGTTGTTTAGTTTATGAATATTTATTCATATATGGGAAATTAATTACACGGTAATTCATTTAAATCAATCAATAAATACGATAACACTAATCAACAACTATCTCTAGATATTTTTTAATGATGATATAATGAAGCACTGTGAACAGCAGGGGCAGCTAAAAGTACTTTTCCGTGTCCGTGGGCTGGAGCTGGATGGACGGGGTGTCCGGATTTTTCAACAACTGCGTTGAAACCGTTGTGGTCATCAGCAGTGTAGTGAACGGTACGAAGGGTACCATCAGCTTCAGCTACGCTGTAAGAACCTTTTACTACATCTCCATCACGCACTTCTTGTTGAGATTTGTGGTCACCGGTGTGCTCGTCTTTGACTCCATAGTTGAATTCGTATTTGGGGTGGGTCTAAAGCAGTAAATATTGAAATATTTAACTAATATTTTAGGAATATCTATCTTATTGCTGAGTAATTTATCTTTACTATTTCCTTGTAGTTATATAAAAATATTGCAGAGTTCCAAAATAAAAGACTAACTTATTTACTCAGCACCGTATACTATATACTAAAACTCACTAATTGCATATATGTATAAAAGAATAAAGTGTTAATAAATAAAAATATAAAAATATTATTATTTGCTTACATTTAATTGTTCGTCGGGATGAGAAGAATGTCCATGAGCCAGAAGAGGAGCAGAATATCCATGTGCAACTGGTGCAGCATATGCATGACTTACTACAGGAGCAGCATATCCGTGTCCATGTTCAGATACACCTAGACTTGTAGAAGCGTATGATGTGGCTTGTCCATGTCCATGACCGTAGTCCAAAACACCTGCTTGAGCTACAGCTATAAGAGCTAGTACTGACAAGATCTAAAAATTAAAAATAATTACTAGTAAATAACTATATCAAGCAAAATCAGTTCATGTAAATTCCACTAATAGTAAAAAATGATCATTTTCCAATTTAAATAAATGATTCTCTTTACACATTTATTATGGATATTAAAAAAGTCGGGATATTTATTATAGTACTGGGTGCTGTTATTAAGACACATCAAATTGAATTAATTGCTCAAAATAAATTCAGCCAATATGCACGCGTTGTTAGCGTAGTTGTTAGCTTTAAATGATAGCTTGGATGTAGCTAGACCTTATCAAAGAAGTCAGAGAAACAGAACTTGAACCATCCATAAAACAAGAAGAAATAATAAATCTTATATCATCATTCAAGAGAAATAAGTGAAGTTATCAGAAAAATTTTACCAAAGAAAGCACCCGGTCCAGACGAAATCACTAACAAAGCCTTAAAGTATCTGCCTTTGAAAGCATCTGACAAACATAACATACGCGATACTAAGATACAAGCTCTTCGCAAACCGGAAAAAAGCCCACATAATCATAATATCAAAGCCATGAAAGAACTACATATTTCCGCAATATTACATACCGATTAGCTTTACTTTCAGCAGTCAGTAAGAAAATAGAACGACTTATTCAAACCAGGCTCCAATTAGAGACAGACAGGCTACGGTTAATCTCAGAAGCACAACTTGGATTCAGAGTTTAACATTCCAGCGAACAACAAGTACTCAGACTTACAGAATACAAAACCGCTGGATTCAATGACAAGCAATTATACACGAGCAGCCTTACTGGATGTAAGCAAAACGTTCGAAAGAGTTGGGAATAAAGGGTTGACATACAAAATGAGAGATACAGGTACAGTTCAGATAGAAACAGTTCTATCAGAACAAGGAATCCTGGAAGCTGGAGTACCACGGGGACAGTCTTATCATCCTTTTTGTATAGCATACACACAGGAGACGTTCCAAGAATACCTGGAATACTAATCAGCCTTTATGCAGACCACACTGTAATAGCTGCAAAACATAGGAATCTAGTCCTAGTCTAGTCTAGTCAATCATAGAAATAATTGATATCCAATGAAAAATAGCAATAAATCTAGAAAATACCCAAGCGGTTATCTTCAAAAAGAGAGCAGATAACTTAGAAGAACAGCTAACGCTGCAAAAAAGACCCATCGCGTGACAAAATAAAGCTAAATTCCTAAAATAATACTGACAAACACCATTATACTATCAATAATTACATATGCATCTCTTGCATGGGGAGACAGAAGTCACAGCAACAAAAAGAAAATTGAAGCAGCACACAGCAACTACTTAGAAAAGCTGAAAACATGCCCAGATACGTCGCTGAACGGGTTATATTCAGAGATGTAAAATAAATAAGTGTATAATAGAGAAAAAGCAAGAGCAAAATTTGCTGAGTTAGAACATCACTCAAACCGGATACTACGAGAGATATCATTTGCATAGCAGCTGCATAAATGAATTTATAAGCTAAACCTGAGCTTAAGTAGACAAAAGATGCAGAAAAAATATTGCCATTTCCATTAGTTAAAAGTAAGCTGACATGACAGAAGTCAAGAGTTTCCAACTGACAAATAGATTTGGTCGCTTGGGTTAGATTAGAGTCATTATAGACATTTTATATTTTATATTTTAGTATATATTTGTATAAAATACGGGAAATATTGGCGACGTGCAAGTACTTGGATGTGATACGAGAAACGATCGTGCGCGAGTAGCGGAGAAATCTTGCATTTTTTACTGCACATTTCATAGATTTCATAAATTCATATTGTCATATTGTTAAATTTCATACTCGTTTGTTTATGTACACCTTCTGTCACTGAAAAAAATTAGATTTAGGAAATGCTGTGTTATAAATTGTAAAAATACAACAAAAAATTGTCAATTTAAGGTTTATTCGTTTCCAACTTCGAAGTACAAATTACTACAAAGAGAAAAGTGGATTTATATTATAAAAAAGCATAAGTAACATAACCTAAATTATGCATTATTCTTGCGCCCGATTTTAAAGTCAGTTTGAAATAAATAATAAATAAAAGTTCACTTTTAAGTGTAAATTTTAGTTTCATAACACTTAAAATTCATTTGAATCCAAAAATCAAGTTTAATGTATAAATTTTATTTTTTTGAAGTTTACAAAAATGCATCAAGTTAAGTTTTTTCTGAAGATGCATTAAGATATTTTTTATTCGCTGTTCAAAAGTTTACAGGGAAAGAATTAATTGTTCAAACCAATATCATGGGCTTAACATGCTAATTTATGCATTAGCATTATTTATGGTAATTTATTTTTCTTAATTCTTCACATAATTCTTCCATTCTTTTTTGACATTTGCCACTACTAAAGCTTTTCCCTTTGACTCAGTGCTTGGTTGAAAAGTTATTTGGTGATTTACTTTCTCAAATCCGGTTTTTATTATTGCATCCATATTTACAGTAATGCTGTAATTTAATAATATATTTATTTGTATTTACACTACATACAACTTTTACCTTTTAATAACATACCGACATAACCTCTATCTTAGTTTTTCTTCTTATTCTTTTTTGGGGCTACGTCTTTGACAGTTATCCGTCGATCTAACAAAAAAACGCAGTAAATTTTGCTGATTTACGACACCAGGTGTCGCTGTTCCGAACTTGCACGGTCCCAATACAAAGAGTTGAGGGTGAACTCAGTTTAACAAAAAATTTTTAAACTTCAACTTCAATCCCTTAAAACAGTTGTATTAACTGGGACTGATAGATAGACTGACAGATAAAAACTGTTAAATAAATAATAACTAATTGTTCAGAGAAAATTTTTAACGAGGCTCTTTACGGAATAGACGAAGGCATCCTTCTAAATGGTGAAAGAGTAAACAATGTTAGATATGCCGACGACACCATGGTGATAGCAGATAGTTTAGAGGGACTTGAGAGGCTAATGGACAGAATAAACGAGTACAGTCAACAGTACGGACTAAACATTAATACCCACAAAACGAAACAAATGATTATCAGCAAGGAGAATATAAATGGGGCTCATCTATACATTAACGGGACGCAGATAGAGCGAGTAAAACAGTATTGTTACCTGGGAACTATTATTAACGAACAGTGGAGCAACTTACAGGAAATAAAGTGCCGCATAGGAAAGGCAGAACGGTCTTTAACAAAATGAGCACCATCTTCAAAAGTCACAACATATCCCTTGATACAAAAATGAGACATTTGAGATGCTATGTTTTCTCTGTGTTGTTGTACGGGCGGAGGCATGGACGCTCACAGACACCACTTTTAAAAAACTTGAAGCATTTGAGATGTGGCTTTATAAAAGAATGCTGAGAATATCATGGACAGCAAAGATCACGAACAAGGAAGTTCTAGGAAAAATGAAGAAGGAACCAGATATTGTGTTTACGATCAAACGCATAAAATTGCAATATCTGGGACACATTATGAGAAATCAGCACCGTTACTCCCTGCTACAGTCTATATTGCAAGGTAAAGTCAAAGGTAAGCGAGGACCCGGTAGAAGGAGAATATCATGGCTGCGGAATTTAAGAAGTGGTTTATGGTTTAAGAAAACCTCAACGGAGCTGTTTCGAGCCGCAGCGAGCAAGGTTATGATTGCCAATATGATTTCCAACATCCGAAACGGATAGGAACCAGAAGAAGAAGAAGAATTGTTCTGAAAACCAGATACAAATATTGCTTTATAATATGAGTATTAAAGCTTGCAAATATGAACATGAATTAAACATAGTAAAAAAAGTAAGCATCGCATCTTTACTTTCCAGTATATAATCTGGAGCTTAATCGAGAGTACAGAGCTTGCAGGAGCTTGAATACTCATGGAAGCTTCATCTAAACGCATAAATGCATTTGAAATGTGGTGCTATCGACGCATACTTAGAATCTCACGGATATATCATATACCTACTGAAACCATTTTACAACGCATTAGTGCCGAAATAGAATACCTCTGAACTACTAAAATTGGCAAGTATTGGAATACTTTGGGTACATCACAAAAAATGAGAATTACCACATGCTGCAGCTTATTCTGCAGGGGCAAATAGAAGGCCGAAGGTCGGCAGGAAGCAGAAGAACATCGTGGCTATGAGAAATGTTTATTAATTATAGTGTTTTTTATAGAAAAACCTGTAACTTTAGAATTATCAAGAGGCAACTTGGTTAATAAGCAGATGTTCGATGGTTCTATTACATCATTATACAGGTTATTAAAGAAATTAGGTTTCCGATGGCAAAAAAATTCACAAAAGCATTGACTTGCCTAATATTTTAAATAAATATTCCAAATAAATTTTTCATTTAATATGTTTAAATGTGAACTCCAGGAAATAGTTAGAGGGAGAGTCTTACATGCATGTTACTAAATATAAAATTAAATAATCATGTCAAATTTTGTAGATATAAATGAGAATCATTATTTTATAGAAATGAGTCAATTCTTGTGTGATATACCATTTAGCTGAGTAGTATGGACACACAGCGATATGTCTTTCTCCCTACTATTGCATTTTTAACTGTACTAAACTTATTTAGGACATTTCCAAACAATATTACAATAGGTATATTGGTAGAGATGACAATAAAGAACAAGATTGTTTTAATATGTGGTCTGAAGCACTCCAAACATTTACTTCTCGAGCATGGAAGACTGCTGTAAAACATTTTATGTGTTTTAAATATGAAACATGTAGTTTTTGTATTAAATTTTTGTATTTTGCCATAACTGAAGTCAACTTTTATAAATCTATTTAATAAATAAACGTTGAGCCATTTTGCCATTTCTTACAATTCTCATGAGATCAATAAAATTTATTATTAATTTCATTGACCGGTCATAGTATAGAGACCAGTCTTCAAAACCTAGAATATGAAATTTCAATTTTGAGTTGTGGCAACAAATATGAGGCATTTGAAATATGCCTACAATGTAGCATGTATTTAAACACCGAAGAATATTTTCAATGTATTGTTTTTCTTATCGTACATGCTAAAATACCGAAAAAGTAATTTTAATCCTTTTGCATCACTGGAGTTGATAATTAACACATTTTACAGGTTGTTTGGACTGAAAACTTTAAAGAAAATCCTTTAAAGATTTAAAAGGAGTGACTGACATCATCGAGAAGATAGCCAGACTAAAATGGAGATGGGCAGGACACATAGCCAGAATGACGGATGGGCGATGGACAAAGAGGTTATTGGAATGGAGGCCAAGGGAAGACAAGAGAAGCGTCGGTCGGCCACCTACAAGATGGACTGACGATTTAAGAAAACTCAATAAAAACTGGATAAGAGCGGCGCAAGATAGACGGGGTTGGAAACATGAGGAGGAGGCCTATGTTCAGCAGTGTACTCTTGAGGCTGGATGATAATGAAAGGTTGTTTATATAAAAAAGAAATATTTCCGTTTATATGCTTTGTTTATACCGAGTTAAGCGAATGTTTTTTAAAGTATATCAGTATCGGTGAAGCCTTTGTCAAAGGCAGTTAGTTTTGTTGTAGTCCAAATTTTTATCACATTCGTAATGTTTTTTTTCTTTTGTCATGGGAAAATGTGTAGTATGTAGTATGTAGCATGTGTAGTTACAGTTAGATTTGAAATTTTGACGGGAAAGAAGCTCGGTATTTAACCTTCAGAACGCCGGCAGATGTTGGTGAAAAGTTATAGGGGTTGTGTTATGTCCTAAATGAAAGATTTGTAAGGTGTTATAACGATATTGGAGGTCCACATGTTTTCAAGAAGTTTTGAAAAGCCAAGCTTTGAAAATTGCAGTTAATTGACCCGATGCCCAATGGTCAAAAGTAAAACAAAGGATGTCCAATTACCGAGGGCATCCAAAGTAACGCTCAGTACAAAAGCCTCCTCATTTTTTATGTCCTACAATGAGGAGGGGTAGTTGGTTACATCTTTGGGGTCAGACAAATAACACTTCATTAAGGAGTGTGAACGGTTTGATCTTCGGACAAGTGAGTCCCACTGATCCAGTGGAACAAACATGTCACTTTGAGTTAGGGTTTGTAAAAATTGTGT
Organism: Diabrotica balteata; assembly: GCA_918026665.1. Classification (NCBI taxonomy): domain Eukaryota; kingdom Metazoa; phylum Arthropoda; class Insecta; order Coleoptera; family Chrysomelidae; genus Diabrotica; species Diabrotica balteata. The sequence goes on from OU898283.1 coordinate 29,173,684, forward strand.
GTGTGTTTTATTTTCATTTTAATTTAAAGTGTTATCCTTTTTACACATAAGTTAATTTTTTTGTAATTTCAACATGTCCATTTAATATAAATATTGTAGGTGTATATTTTTTAAATCTTTTGTATCTCATCCTTATTAACTTTAAGTAGAGTCATTTAAACATGTAGGTATTTGTTTGTAAGTTGATTCTTGTGAATAAATATATTTAAATTTTATTCCTTAATAAGAACGTTTGATAAAGTCCGTCACAAAGAGCTTATGGAGGTCTTGAAAGCAAAACAAATAATTTACAATGACCTTACGAGCAATAGTAGGTATTAAAGAAAACACATCAGAAGAAATTGAAATTAAAAGGACTCTTGAGTGCGAAACTAGTGCAATAAACGTCAATCGACAACAATAAGTACGTTGTTCTTTTGGCAGAAAATCTCGAAGATTTGTAGAGAATGATGAATAAGACACTATATCATGCAGAAGAATATGGCCTTTTAATGAATATAAAGAAAACTGAGCAAAGTATTTGTACAAAAAATGTGAAGATGGATTTAAGCGGTAGGTTGCCAAGGTGATATATTTTCTCGAAAATACTATGTAGAATAAATGCGTGGACCCTGAAAGCGACGACAGTTAAGAAAATGAAAAACTTGGAATTGTGGTTGTACCGGAAAATCCTAAAATATTATGGATTCATCATGTAACAAAAAATAAAGTAATGAGAAGAAGGCATGAGAGTACGGAACTAAGAGAAACTCATAGATGCTCATCTATCAAAGTTTACAGGACATAATACCTAAGATGGCTGCCCACCTTCGCCATGGAAATAGCACGTAAAAAGAAGATTGACATTAGTCCTTTCTTTTCAACCAGTAAGAAACGCTACGTGTATTAATATAAGCGTATTGGATTTAAATTAACTTTAAAAAAAAAGCAATAAAAAAATTGAGATCGATATTATATGTCATTTAAAAATTAAATTTTATTACTATTGCAACTCTTTTTTAATCAACTTTCTATATAATATTCAAAATTAATTTTAATCGATAAGTTTAATGGGAGATTTTTAATAAAATGAGATTCAAATTTGAACACAAAAGAAGATAAAACCAATTAAATAATAAAAGCGGTCAAAATATTTACCATGACATAAAATTTATATTATTGTCTTAACAACAACCTTTAAATTTATTAAATTTTACTTTAAACAGAGTACAAAAAAAGTTAATTAAATACAATATTTTATTTTAAATCTACACTTACTTTTGAGAACATATTGCTGATGTAAAGAAACAGAATATACTGAATCAAATTAAAATGTTGCGCTTTTTATATGATACAATAAGCAACCGAAATAATATTGGGATCAAAAGAATCACGGTCAAGTTTTGTAACATTTCTAGGCGTTGTACACAACCCACCCATATCTTCGGGCATTTTGGTCTTCTTAATAAGACGGTGCAATATATTAATTAGTGTTTGACAATTCTTTATGCAAATTTATTTCTCACTAGTGTCTAGACATTTTATGGCATTTATAGATTGATTTTGTAAATTTAATAAAATTTTGAGTGGAAACTAACGTTATCAACATAATTAAACATGATCGGACACGGAAAATGTATATGATTATTACAGTTTTTAATACGGCACCCAGTAAACAGTGCAGATATTTTCAATTAACCCATTATAACCTGGCGTTACATATATGTAACGTTTGTAGACCCGTACAAAATTCTTATATGCTGCTTTAGTTAGGCTATTAGCAGGTAGATGGTGTGATAAGTCAGTTTTTAAAAGCTAATTCTGTAGTTAGAGGTGAAATTTGAATATATCGTTTAATCTATGTTATTTTATTTATTACTCGTATTTAGAATGCTGCATCAACCTTTAAAGGTTATTAGCCGGTTTTACAGATTTTACACTAACAAAATAGACTAATAACAAATTAAATTGCAAATAATAAATTATAAATTACAAAATAATGTATAATACAACTATTAAACATTATGTAATAAACGTATGTCCTTAAGAAACTTTACTTTAGGAAAATTTCAGTACCAATCCCACTTTTAACATTTTTAATTTTAGCCATAGTAGAATTCCACATTTGTTGCCAATTTTTAACACAATTCTGTTTAATATTGAGCTGGATATCACTGAATGGAATTGTTGACATTATTTCAGTATGCTTGTCAGTATCGGCTTTCTTTGCCAATATATCCACTTTTTCGTTTCCTGCGCTACTTTAATGCGACGATAATTTAACTTTTGCATGTCTGTTTTGTAGGTGATAAGTAATATATTTGCCTTAAGCCACGATAAACAGATTTAGTAATGAAGTAATGAGAAAGAGTCAATAATGAGAAAAAAGTTTAAGTTTACTTGACTCTTACATACGTCTAATGCCTTTAATATAATCAATATATAGCTAATGCCATATCCAGTATTTCCTAGTATAAAGGCCGCTGCATGTCGATTTTTAGTTCTTAATGCATCAGTAAAAATCTTGTTATAGTAAGTGTATTCTGATATCCGTTCTTGATATAGCTTGGTAATCATTATAGAATTTGTAGTACTCTTTGATTAGGCCGTGAGGGATATGTCAATGGTGGGATAATATTAGCAGTCCAGGGAGTTCGTTGTGCAGGATAAGAATGTGTCAGCTGCTTCAGGTCAAAACCATATCTCGTTAAACGTTCTTTAAAGGGTGGATATTTTAATTTTTGATGGCAATGTCTAGGTAGATGTATTTTGTAAAGAAGTGGGTAATTTATGTTATTAGGGTTGTATAATTTAAAGAAATGTGTTGTCTTCATATTGTTAGGGGGGGGTTCATCAAGAATAATTTTATTTGATTTATTCTTGGTGAATATGGCTGATTCGATGGAAACTGGTGTATGACTTGAGAAAGTATTACAAAACAACTGTTTTAATTCTGCAACATTATATATGTATTTGTTTAGCTAATAGTTGTATTTACACATGTTAGGTTAGGTATTTTCTAAAATTAATGTTTATACACATATTCGAAACCGCTGTTTTGATTGTGTTGCAGATATGTAACGCTAGGTTAATATAAAGGCAAAAAATATATCTACAGCGAATTTATTTTTATTTGTCGTTATATATTGTTAAATCAGATATGAAAAAGAAAACCATAGTTCTTTTTTAACAATTATTTTGATTTCATTTTGTTTTAATTTTAAAATAAATTTGACCCTACAGGATGAGTCAGACGGTGTAGGTCTTGCGAAAACGCAAGAACAAGAAAAGACTGCAAGACCATGATCGATTTTGGGCAACACTATATCGATGTATTTTTGTATTGTTTTGTATTAATTGTTTATATTTTCGTCCTTAGAAATTTGCTTTCTGTAACTATGCTATAGACCTATACTACTGTCAAATTGTACAGGCCCGTCGCTAATAACCGTTAGGTGGATATGACTTTGTCTTAAAATAAAAAAAATATCATAAATATAATATAATATAAATATAACATAATCATAAAGTATAAATGAAGTGATTTGTTAGAAATAGCGGCTGGTAGCCTTTAAGGCAAATGCAATAGCATTGCCTAATGGTGCCTAATGGTATTAATTATAACATAAACATGTGTTCAGGATTACGTACGTCAATACTCGTGATTTTCTTTTTCATTCCACGTGAAAGTTTGTTAGTTTTCACGATAAGGCACTTGCAAAAAAGACATACCGGCAGGCCGTGAAAAGGAAAAACTTTCCTTGAAAATATTTCGAAAAATTTTAATTAAATTAGATTAGAAAATTAAATTTCCTTTCTTTTACTTATATTATATGATATTTTTAGTAGGTACATATTATGAGATAAGGGATAAAATCGTTATTGAACTCCGTATTGAAATCCAACGATTTATTTTATGTTCGTTTAATTTAAGCATTATTCATTTTTTGTGTATGTGTTTGTTTTAAATCCAAAATTAAAAATAATTATCATCATTATACAGCCTTCTGCGTCTAAAGCTGGACATAGGCCTCCCCTAATTTCTTCCAGTTCCGTCGGCCTTAAGCTTTTTGCAGCCAATTCCCGGTGATTCTTCACCGCCCGTCATTTATTCTGGCCACGTGGCCCGCCCAGTTCCACTTTAGCCATGCTATACGCTCTAAGTCATCTGCGACGCGTGCCTTCTTCTTATTTCTTCGTTTTTATCTTTGTCTATGAGAGTCAGTCCAAGTAGCGAGCATTTTATTCGTCCTTGAGCTACTCTAAGTCTGGCTGCTGTAGCCTGGGTTAAAGAAAGTGTTTCAGCGCTGTAAGTCATGATTGGAAGCACACTCTGGTTAAACATCTTCTTTTTCAAATAATTTGGCACGTTGCTCTTGAAGATGTCTGATAGAGCTCCATATGCGGCTTATGCTTAAGTAATTCTTTTTTGCAGTTCAGTACTTTAGTTGTCTCTAACAATTTAGATTTCCTGACCAAAGCATTTATATTTATACAATGATGCTATTTTGTTGCCGTCGACTTTTGGATTTTCGCTTGGTACCAGATTTATCACGTATTGTGTCTTTTGAAAATTTATGTTCAAACCAACTTCTTTACAGGCAGCATCTAACTTAGTAAGCATAGTTCCAATATCTTTTAAGTCATCTGTTATCAGAACAATATCATCCTCAAATCGTAGGTGTAAGAGCGTTTCGCCATCGACATTGATTCCTTTGGCTTCCCACTCCAATATTTTGAAAGCATGTTCCAGAATTTCCGTAAGGGTGTAAATTATTAGGTTTCTATATAGTATCCATTATCATCACACATTATTCGAAAGTAACTTCAATATTATGGTCAAACAACATTTTATTCCAGAATCTCATATATAATCAAATGCATTTGATATACTTCTTGGATTATTTAAATCTTCTACATAAAATTTTTTAAAATCTGGTTTCCCATGGATCTAGGTTTCTTGTTCACAGAATTTTCTTTGACATATTACCAGAAATAATATTTTTCCTAAAACTATATTAAATATCAGTATTGCACTGGTATGGTACCTCAACTTATTTAACCCAAAATGATTATTAGATCCCATCTGGTTTCGTAATATATCTGTGATATGTGATGATATATCTGTTTATGTTACACGAAAATTGAAATAAGAATAAATTTGCTTTACACCGGTTTAAATGGAGAACCGTTTACCTGTTAGTATAACCAATTTCCGGTCCCAACTGTCAGATATTAGAATTACCAACTAATTATTGAATGCTTAATAATTTAGTCAATTTCTTGAATTCATTAATTAATTTATCATCAATAATTTTTCTACTTATTACTTTAGTTCCATATTAACATATCAGAACTGGAATAAAATATTTAAAAATATTTATACACACCATGACAGATAACTCACACCAATAAAAATTTTTAAAGAAATTTTGTAACTTTGTTATACATTTTGATTACAAATGTACATGTTTAATTACCAAATAATCACTTAAGTTTGCTCTGTAATTTTGACTTAATTGAGGTAATTATAATAGCAGATGTATTTCAATTATTTATATTGTTACATTTAAATTTAATTATTTAATGATTGTTAAAGTATGTCAATATTAAACACATCATCTTACTTTTGATATCTAAAAAATTTTAGAGACATTCATTATAATCAGCTTATTTTATAAAACTGGATAACTTAACTTACAGTATTTAGAAATAAACGAATAACTGTCACACTTTAACCTACATTTGTCAAATTTACCTCTAAAATCTAATAGATAACATAAAAACTCATTGACTCCAAGTCAGAGATGTAATGCATTCAAGTCCTTCCCATCTTAAATTTAATGTTTGTTTCGTCCCCCCTTTTAAGTGTTTTCTGTGTATCTTAAATTGTCCTTAATTGTTTTAACTTTAATAATTTTATATACTTGATTTTGCAGTTATTTGCCATATATGTCAATAGAACTTTATCAAAGAAATTTGATAATTACAATTTGAAAGAATTGCACACCCACAAATTTTGTACATCTAATCTCATTCATTATCATACAACTGTCCCCTTCATAAAATAAAATCTCAATAAATAACACACATTTCATAAATATATCTCTTGAATAAATATAAATAACTTTTAAATAATTCAATGGTATAGAACATCACTTTCATCTAACAAACAATCACATTACACCTATCTCAACTTCATTAGATAAAATCTTTCTTCTCAAAAACTTCCCCGTTTATTTTCAAACAATTGCAATAGCAGACTTAAGTTCTCCATTCAACAATACAGGATAGTTTGAACCATGTTCTTCCAACCACCAATTAATAGAGTACCTGCATGTAAGTAATGTTTTTTTTTATTTGTTCATTTATTAATTTATTACAATTTAATTAGACTATTTTATACCAATTTGTGGTTCTTACCTTGTCTGCTTAAACATTTTATTCATTTTGAAAAACCACAGACATGTAATATTGGCATAATTAGTGTAATGTATATCATCTATCTTTATTTATCTTTATTAGACAACACCCTAATATGGAGTTTTATTATTTCAGCATTTATTTAACTTTGTATCGAGACCTGAAGATGCTTTGCATATTGTAGAAAGCGAAACCGGTCGTCTGGATAGTTAAATTAAATTGATTGTGAGTAAGTCTTATTTATTACTTCTTTTACGTATTTGAAATGGACTCACACAAGCAACACATTCATGATTTAATTCATTTCTGTTCGTGATGATATTATTGTCTTTATCCTTTAATTTTCTCTTCTCTAAAATAAAAAAAAGATTCTTCTTATTTTTAGTCGTTTGTTGACTTTTTTTACTTTTATGCTTTTGGTTGTCAATCCTAATAGATTTTTGTATTTTTTATTTATTTATTTATGTAAATACATTACATTGCAGTTTTGTTCTCTCTACCAATAATGCTTTTGTTTGGGACTAATTCTTTCATTATATGATTATTTTTGGCAGTGTATCTTCTGGCTTTCCTCTATAGCTATTAATATTGGTGTTAGTCAGGGTGTTTCTGTGTATGATATTTGTGTCTGTATTCTTATTGCTTAATGCTGTGGATGTGTTCTTTAAATGCATTTATAAATATGTATTTAGAATTGTACAACTGCATTTTTAAAGTAACTGCAATTTTCTGTAAAAATTAAGTTTTTTTAATTTGATTTTGTTGGTGGGAAATGTTGTTTTTTTTTAATATTGTATGATTTCCCATACCATGTTCTAAAATATTTTAAAAGACCACATACTTAGTTGCAATAAAAATTTATTTTTAAAAATAACAGTTAACAATAAATAAATAACTCCTATTAATACAAACTAACACCTCAGTCATCAAAAATCAATGATAATATGCGGGAGCAGGTGACAAGATAGCTTTTCCATGAGCTGGAGCTGGATGTACGGGGTGACCAGATTTTTCAACGACAGCGTTGAAACCATTGTGGTCGTCAGCGGAATAATGGACAGTACGGATGGTACCGTCAGGTTCGGCTACTGTGTAGGAGCCTTTGACTACGTCACCATCTCTAACTTCTTGCTGAGATTTATGGTCTCCGGTGTGTTCGTCTTTGACTCCATAGTTGAATTCGTATTTTGGATGGGCCTTAAAATATAAACACAATTATATACGCAAAAAATGTATAAAAACAATAAAGCGTTGTATTTAAAAAAAATGATTACTAATACTTTATCGTATCATCATTTAATTTCTTCCATTTTTAGTACTCCTTATTCTTTGTGTTTTAGTTTTTAGTTTATCTAGCTGGGAACGTAAATACTAACATAACACTGTTTTCTGGTTTAAATTTCGTGACATATAAACACCATGTATTTGGGCTCGACTCAAATACTCGAGTGGACTGCTGGATTCTAAACTATTTCAAATTATTTTATGAGTAAGAATGAACTTGGAAGGCGCATATTTTTACGCATTTCCTGAGTATTTGCTTGTGAGAAGAAATTTTAGAAATAATGTTTCTTAATAAAATAGGTGTGTTGTTTTTTTGCCGTGACGGCTTTAAAAATTAAAATTATTTAGTAAAAAAAACATAATATTGTAAAAGAAACTTCTTTGTAAAAGAAGATAAAATTCTAAAAACAATTTAAAATGCCTATTAAGGCAAAAAAATTTAATAAATTAAAAGTTTAAATAATCCACTTTGTTGTGACAAACTATAGCAGAATCTATTAAATAAAATTAATCTTTTATGTCTGAGTTGATTCGCCGTAGTGTTGGCACAATGCTGAATCATTTTCACCCTTAAATTTTTGGCACGTTCAAAATTATGTTGATAAATATTTAATTTAAGATAGTAAGTAAGAAGTGGAACAAAAACAACTTTAAATATTCTGCTATGCAGACGACGCAATACTACTTTTTCAAAGTGAAAATGATTTACAATGTATGCTGCACGAATTTACTATAACCGCCAGAAAATTTAACATGTTAATTTTCCCAAAAAAGACAAAAGCAAATTTACTAAGATGTAAATTGGAGCTGGAATGTCAGACAATTGAACAAGTGATAAAGTTTATATAATATCTAGTAATCACATTATCTAACTACGGAAAGCTCGAAACTGAAGTAGAAGATCAAATAAATCGAGCAAACAGAGGCATAGGCTGCCTTAATAAAATAATATAGAGAAATAAAAATATCAGGAAAGAAATTAAAGGCACAATTTACAAACAGTCATCAGACCAATAATGACATACGCAGCAGAAACGCGACCTGGCAAAGAGAGGTCAAAAAGGATGTTAGAAACAGCAGAGATAAAAACACTTGATGATGACAAAAATTGATGGTAAGAAACTATGGGACAAACACTAGAAGTACAGATATAGGACGTAGATACAAGGTGGAGAACATCAAGAAATAGGGAAAAAATAGAGGAGTATAATAGAACGATCATATAAGCCGAATGACAACAAATAGAGTAGTAAAGACGGCAAGAGACGGTTACCCAATAGGAAAAGGATTAGCAGGAAGAGTCGTGTCTATATAAAGACATGAAGAAAGTCCCAATAAAAATCATTAAATCTGCGGATATTGAAAGCCACTGGAAAATACCATTTGTTGCAATTATGCGATTGGAAATGTTCTTTGAAGAAATTCGTTTACTGCTATGCTGTTATGAATAAGACATCCGTCATGCTGTTGCTAAATATATCCAAAATTCACAGGAAGTTGCTAAATTGTCAGCACGATTTGATTTTGTAGCAGTTCGGGTTATTTAGTGCGATTTAAGTTGCCCTTAATAAAAAAGAAGCTTTTTTCCCGAGATCATTATTAAACAAACGATGGATTATATTTTCTTAGAAGAGAAAATGTAGATTAGTCAGAAAATAAAATGTTGTTTTAAAAATTCTAGTCATAATTTTGCTTTTCCGTCATCTCCTAATAAAATTCAATTCGTTTAATTTTATTCTCGGGAAAAAATTCTTAAATTGTTTGAACTTTATAACATCGATATCCATCATTTTTAAATACCTCGAAAAAAACTTTACTGTAAGTTTACTTCTTTAGCAATTTCCCTGCTTAAACACGATTGACAGGCTTTAAGAGCAACACAAACAATTTTTTTAAATCCAAACCTTGTTTACTCTTTTGATAAACACGTGATACACCAAGATTATTAAATTTGTGACACTTTTAAATACACCTAATATGCGATACTTTTGAAATATTTGGTCAACTGTAGATCTTTAAGAACATCTAATCTGTTATTTACAAAAAACAATGTAATAAATACTGATAATGTAAGAATTAATAATGCGGTTTCGAATAACTTCAAATTAGAATCTCGAGTTCAAGAGGGATGCATAATATCCCCTATTTTATTCAATATATATATATATATATATATATTATATATAATATATATATATATATATATATATATATATTATATATATATAGTGATATTATGCGTCAGGTTTGTGAGGAATGGCAAGGTGGAGCAACGATAGGAGGAAGAAAATCAAAAACCTACTTTATGCTGACAATACTGTTATACTGACGTCATTACCAGAAGAACTGGAACAAATTATGAAATGGCTAGGCACGATGAGTACGGAATATGGTTTAAAAATAAATATGTAGAAAACCAAAGTGATGATCATCGATGAAATCAGAAAGAATTAAGCAGAGATAAGAAACAAGGAAGGTTACGAAGTGGTGAGGCAATTTAGCTACTAAGGCTCCCTTATTACCAACAGCGAAGATGGGATCAGTCGACGCATCACAATAACCAGATTGGCAACAGCCAAAGTTACACAAAGTTGGAACAATAAAAAAAATATGCCTTGTTCGAGTATTGATATTTCCTATCGCCACCTACGCTTCAGAATCTTGGAGAGTAAAAAAGTCGATTCAAAACGTATAATGACATTTGAAATGTGGGTCTACCGTATAATATTGCACATACCACTGGCTGCCCATCGCACAAATGCCCCAATTCTAGCAGAACTTAACATAAAAAACTACACTCATCACAACTATTAACCAAAATATACTGAGATATTTTGGACATATAACTAGAAGAAGATAAGGCATGGAGCGAATGATAGTGAAGGTAACGTAGCTGATAAAAGATCCAGAGGAAGATCTCCAAAACGATGGTCGGACCAAATAAAGGACATGACTGGTTACTCATTCTCCGCAAAACAACAGGTACAGAAGAGAGATAATTGCACAGAAATAGTCAAACAAATTATATAACGCCACTACATCCTTACGAAGCAGAAAATATAGAGGAGGAGAACTTCAAGAAACGCTCTATTCTCAGGCAACAACAAATAAATCCTGATGTATTTACAAAAATATTTTAGTTTCATAAGTTTACAGACTTAGTTAGTGGAATGAGAGTGACAGCGACGCGACGTTCGATGTGAAGCACCGAAGCTTAGCTTGACAAATGAATATTTCGGTTACTTTCGGCTAGCCTCGAAAAGGAGAGAGGATGTAAAGCGATATTTTCTGCATGTCAAACTTAACGTTGTTAAGTTAAGTATTTATAGAGGGAAAGACAGTTAAGATTTGATTTCACGTAGATGCCTCTGTATATTTGCTTATACTATTTTATCCTAAAAGGAACGTGAAAACAGTATTTCCGGTCGTAGTAGAAGCACCCTTAAATGGCTTCGATATGGACGTAATAGCGACATCTATAATTTATAATTTTTAATTTATATAATATTATTTGAGTGTACTCTAGTAGCGACCTTTATATGCAATAAAGTATCCTAACTTCGTGTTCATTATTATTCATATAATAATGAACATTATATTAATATAATAGCAACTCGTAACTATATTTTTTGTCTTTGTGCAAAACATAACATTCAGTAAACCGATTGCAGGGTGACTTAAGCAGATATTTTTTTTTTAATTGAAAAATGTGGTTTAATGACTCTTTATTTGTGACATGTCTTTGAAAAACATGGTATAAACATTCCAGGCCTTATTGCATTACTCTTTTCTTTTCCTTTGTTATTTTTTAGGCTAATGACACAAAAACAAAGCAAAAAAAAAAGAACAAAAAAAAATAGAAAATAAATATATATATATATATATATAAATATATATATATATATATATATATATATATATATATCTATATATATATATATATATATATATATATATATTTATATATATATATATAAATATATATATATAATATATATATATATATATAATATATATATAAATATATATATATATATATTATAATATATATATATATATCATATATATATAAATATATATATATATATATATATTTATTTTCATTTTTTTATATATATATATATATATATATATATATATATAAATATATATATATATATATATATATATATATATATAGTATATATATATTTATATATATATATATATATAATATAATATAATATATATATATATATATATATAATATATATATAATATATATATATTAAATAAAAAAACATACACTGGTCACACTTAACTTTACACTACTAATACTTTAAGCATTGTTATTGTGAAGAAGGTTGAGTTTTCTTTTAAAGTTTTTTCTAATTATTATAGTTAAAAAAAATCGTCTCCCTAAAAATAAAAAAAGGCTAATGACAAATATATATTATCCCATGCCATGTGTAAACGATTTAAATTTTTCAATATGGCAATTTGTTTTATAATGACTATTTTATATAAAACCATCAAACCATTTCACTAATCCAATTTTTTAGTTGCCTTTTTTACCTCCAAAGAATGAAATATTTTTATTTTTGTGATGTATCTTAATTAGTTGCTACATTATCTTATTCAATGTAATTAGCTTGCACCGAATTAGTTTTATCTGTAAATGTATGTTTATAAATAAATATTTAGCCATTTTTTTTTCTAATTTAATACCTATCTAATTTAAAATATCAACTTACATCATAATCTTCGTTATGATGTCCAGACTGTCCGTATGAGAGTACCGGAGCAGAATATCCATGAGCCAAAGAAGGAGCTTGATAACCATGTCCTATTCCTACACCACCTAAATTTGAAGAAGCGTATGAACTGGCCTGTCCATGACTGTAGTCCAGAACACCAGCTTGTGCTGCAGCTGCGATCGCAAGGACGGCTAAAATCTATAAAGTAATGAAAAATATGTTTAATTAAAATAAGCTTATAAATTAAAATATAATGCAATCATACATTAAAATAAATATATCTGAATCAATGCAGGTCACCTTAAGTAATAAAAATACTCATGTTTAGCAGATTAATAATATCCAACAACCAACCTGAAAACACAAAATCTGAAATTTCGACATACATACTGATTATTAGGGTAACAATAATAATTATAAGTATCGATGAAAAATACGTAACTATTATACATACCAATAATTAAGCCAATTTGGATCTAAGGTGAAATGTCAGTTAAAATTATTTAAAGATTTTCTGGAAGTAAAATAAATTTTAAGTGGAATGGCTTTTCGAGATTAGTAAAAACTATAGCTGTCCTAACGATAACGATATCTTTCGTTCAAATTCCAAGCAGTAGAATATGTATGCCTCATACGTAACGTGGTTTGTAGGACGTTATGACAATATTCTCATGTTACCTCATATTACGTCCTATGTCACGTATATGGATCGCAAAATATACACTCAAATATTTGGTAAACTTGCACGATCAGAAGGTTGCTTGTTTTTCTGGACACCATAAAAGATTACTACTGTGTTTCAGTATGTGCAAGAACGTACTTATTTAAATTTAGTCCTAATAATGGAAGTTATGTGCCTCATGGAAGCTCTACAAGTAAAGTGAAGCTCTTGTAGCTTCACTCTCGAAGCAATGTTGATTTGCAAGAAATATTACTATCAGAAAGCTTTACTTTATGTAGAATACCAGTATCAGTTGAAATGCTTTCTTCGGCTAATAAGCCGACATATTCATTGTGTTCAAATCCTGAATGTGCTGTAATCCAGTAAAAATATACATTGATTCCTTTGTTAAAAGGCAGTCTTGTAAGTTTGGTGGTGGGTATATGTATATTTACCAACAGATTTTAACGCTGCTAAGGGAGTCAGACAAAATTATAATATGGGCAAAATCAGATTTCAGCTCCATATGTATAATAAAGCTTCGTATATTGCAATAGCTTCAGTTGTAAAAATCGAAGTCTTCGGGTCAGTTTGAATTTCTTTTCTGTATGTCCCGATGGTATAAAAAAGCGCATCCGGTTCCATCTGAAGATTTAGACGCATCTGTATATAGAGCTATTACCTCTTTTTAACAAAACTAAAACTACTAAATTACTAAAAACTACTACTTACTAAAAATTACTAAAAGTGCTATATTTTGATTATACGCTTCGCAAAGTAAGGAAGAGTTCTTTTTGCCAATATTTATTTGTCAGGTCATGGCAACTTGAAGTCACTATCTTTTCGTATAGAGATGAGTTTAGTGTGTAAACTTTCATTAAATATTTTTTGGACACAAAACTTCGTCTTATTTTTAAAGGAGTTTTCAAAGCTTCCAAAGTAGAGCTTGTACTGGAGTGGATCTTATGGCTCCTAAACATGTTCGTAAGGCTGAATTATATAAAACGTTGATTTCGTTTAGTAGTACATTACTTGCCAGTCCATAAAAAATACTTCCGTAATCCAAAATAGATCATATGTAATCTTTGTAAAATAATAAACTTACTTCAACATCCGATCCCCACCAACTTTGAAAACTCGGTTTTTGTGTAATAAAATATTTAAGGATGTTTAATAAAAGAAGCATTTGAAAGTAATTATTTTCATAATTATTTCATATTCATATTCCTATATTTATTTAAAAAAAATTATTGTATTTTTTTGTTGTTGTTTTTTATTTTGCTTAGGGCTTAATAACTTTCCTAACTTAGAGGGTTACTGGAAAAAGGATTCTTTTTATCACACACGAACTATTCCATCGAATTCCTGTAAAGTTTAATTGAATTATATTATTGCTAAATTGTTGGACTCATTTTGAAGACAATAGAGTGGGATCAAAGAGTCGTTTATTAAAAATTGTATCTTATTTGAATCTTATTAGAAACAACATAAAAAATGCTGATTATCTCCATTATTTAACCTTCAGTGTTCAAAGTAGAATACAGCCCTCCCCCTAATTTCCTTTTGTTACATCGGTCGTCTGGTTATCGTGTAGGCTACCTCTGCTTCCTCTGTTAGCTCGTGGTATACCCACTGAAATATTTTGGGTTCATCACTCATCATTCATTCTGGCCACAACGCCCACCCAGTTTCACTTCAGCCATGCTATACGCTCTATGATATCTGCGACGCCTGTCCTTCTTATTTCTTCATGCGTAACCCTGCCTCTGACAGTCTCTGACAAGTAGCAGGCGTTACATTCGTTTTTGGGAAAATCCGAGTTTGACTGCTGTGGCCTAGTGTTTTGGGGCTGTAAGTCATGACTGGAAGCACACGTTAGCTGAACACCTTCTTTTTAAAATAATTTGGAATGATCTCGGGCGTGTTATTCTCTTAGTGATACAATTATTGTGGACAAAATTCTGGTTCCTATGAGGGGACGTTTCAAAATTAGACCATAAAATTAATTTAAAGAGCATTTATATGATATTAGGATTTTTAAAGTGTGCTCTTCACTTGGATGCAATTGGGATTTAAAAATTTGCAATGGACAAAGTGAAAGACGGCAAAGGCTAGATATTCCTAGTAGCACTAGTTATAATAGACAATTGTTACACCATCTTGCAAAATACTTCTACGAAAGACAGACGTATTTATTGGGTATCATAAAAACATAGAATCGGCCTACCAATGGACGTAGTCAATTACAATTTGCAAAAATGGTGCAATAACAAAATAATTTTATAACTTTCTTAAGGTGACATAATTAATGGGATGTCTACTTAATTTCCACATGCAATGATGATTAGCTGAAAGTTTATGGGAAAAAATGAAGAAGATAAGGAAAAGTTAATAACTACTGTGATAGATAACAACAAGGAAAAGCAGGGAGTAGAAATTTTAGACCAGCTACCTAGTTATTACACTTTTCCTTGAAAGTCTTTAGATTAGTTTCATCATCACCATTCAGCCTTCTGGATCTAAAGTTGAATATAGGCCTACACTAATATTTTCCACTTCTGTTGATCTTGAGCTTTAAGCAGCCAATTCCCAGTGATTACTTAGACGTTCTCTGTTTCATCATGTGGGTGGTTAATCTCTGCTTCTTCTGCTTCTTCTGTCAGATGATGGTCTTCAAGTTTCCCTTTAGCCATGATATATGCTTTATTACAACTGTGACGTCTGTCCTTTTTATTTATTCATTTTTAACTCTGTCTATGAGAGCAAGCGTTCCATTTATTTTCACTCTCTAAGTTTCGTTGCTATAGCCTGGGTTAAGTAAAGTGTTTCCATGCCGTAAGTCATGACTTAAAGTACACATTGTTGGAACATCTTCTTTTTTAAATAATTTGGCATGTTGTTTTTAAAGATGTCTGACAGAGCTCCATATGCAGCTCATACTAAAGTAATTATTCCTAGTAGTTCATTGATTACGTTGGGTCATGGCCAACTCAAATTTTTTAAAAAGCATGTTCCAGAACTGTCGTGAAGTGTTTGGGAGACAACGTGTCTATTTGCCTGATTCCTCTTTTGACTTTTATACAGTTTGTATTTTTGTGTACTCTTACGGTCATGGTTACATTATTGTATAGTATTTCCGATCAGTTTGGAGTACTATATTTGGTAGATTTTTCTAGAATTTCTTTTATGCGGTGGAGGTGCTCTTTGGTGCCAATGTTTTCCCTAAAACCTGCCTGTTCCCTAGGTTTGTAAAAAACTAATTTTGTTTTTAGTCTATTTGTTATAATTCTTGTGAATAACTTGTAGAAAAAGGTTAACAGACTTTTGGGTCGGTAATTCTCGAGGTCTGTTGGATTGGTCTTTTTGTGTAATATAATGGTAAGTACACTGTAATATCTTAAAAAATTTCTTTATATGCTCTAAAAGTCTTCTCCAATCTTTACGATTTATATACCGATGTTATCTTCTTCCTGGACTTTATTTCTTTTTATTTTCTTCAGTACATTGCTTATTTCATTTGTTCATATAGTAGGCATCAATTCCGAGCCTTGGTTGACTAATAATCTTTTTTTATTTAGTTTTCTAATTATTCTCTTAGGTACTCATCATGGTTTTGTTAACTTCTGTATAATTGTGTACCGAATTCTTCTACTATCCTTAGTAATTCATCTCTGTTGGTGAATTAGCTTGGTTTTAAAAATTAAAATTGACTATTGAAATAATTTGTGGGACAGGTGTTCCAATTCTGTTCGTCTGGTAAAAAGTCAATTATCAATGTAGAAAATTAGCAAATACCTACTCCTAGTTTTCTCAAAACTAACAAAAAGGTAAAAAGGCAAAAATACCAACGAGGAAAACAACTTGATAACAAGATATGCAAAGAAGGCTGTCATGGGTAATATACTTAAGTTGAAAGACCCTCAGTATTTATTTCTTAATACTAAACGCATAGGGAAATGAGTATACGACATACTCATATACGGGTCTTAGAACAATAAAGGTTGTTAAAAAACAATAATAAAAAAACACAGCAAGCATTCTGAAAATGACTTTACAGTATCGATTCTCATGCTGTGCAGATTTCTGCAGTGGTTACTCTTTGGACAGAAAACTGAGTGAAAGTTACAAGGTGATTTATAAATGAATAAATTACATTAAATAAAAATTAACTGTGTTTGACTACGACGTAAAGTTCGTAAAGTTTTCGTCTTTTTGAAATTGGTCCTTAATTCACTCCTAACTTGCAATAAAGTGAAAAGCTTAATGAAATTATTGTCTAACGTATCTTAATAATCATCAAATTAAATAAAGGCTATTAAACAAACATTAAGATAATGCTATAATGTATCATAAAGTTAAATTTCAAACAGATAGTTGCGCAGCTTCTATAAGAACTAATGTTGTAAAATGTTGAGAAATATCTCTTATTAAAAGAAAAACAGAACCAATTGATAAAGCTATGGAATGTAACTCTTTGGGATATCTCCAAATTAATTTTCTACAAACCTCAGTACAGCTTTGCAGATTAGAATAGAAAAAATATTGGGACTTTCTTTAGCGTTTCCAAATGTCCATTTAAAGTTATTAGGCTGAAAGCTGTCTAAACACAAATAAAGTGTTATATCAACTTTGATATTAACTTGAAATTCTTGATATTAACGTTTAATTGAAAAATAGGAATAAACATAATTCTTTTTCGTGCTTATTGTGCAATAATCGTAGTAGAAAATGACGATTTTCAGAGAATGCTTCACCATCGAGTATAAAAACGAAAATTTCCATAGAAAAAGTAAAAACTACAGGTCATTTTAAATTATGCGATCCATTGAAAATTGTTAATAAAACACAAAACATTTTAACAAGTAATCTGGAAATACAGTATCTGGGAACTAAGTTATCTAACGTATACTCTTTGTAACCAAAAAGTATAAGGAATTTTTATTAAAATAATTAAAAAAGCAGAATATATAAAGTTAATATAAAAAATAGTTAGATCTATAATGGCTTACACTGTTAAAACACGAGCTGATGCAAACCTAAAGCAAAGATTATTAGAAAAATGGAAATAAAACTACTTCAGTAGAATAATAAAAAAACAGGAAGGATTATCGGAAAAACTTAAAAGGATAGGAAATTAAATTCAACATTTCATCAACATTGAAAACAATAAAACACATTGAGATCTATTTTGTCTAAAGAAGAAATGCATTTCTAAAATACCTTGTGAATGCGATCAATTTTAATTTAGGTAAAACATCAAGGCCATTAAATGTTAGAATAAGTGAACATCAATTTTATAATAAAAATAGAGAATTTTGGTAAGCCTCAATATCAAAACACCGCATGAGATAATGAATATAGGGTTTATTGGAGTGGTTCAAGTATGGTCTGTAAAAGAAACGGAAGGTAAAAAGAGAGAAATGAAAGAAGCGACTCTAATTAAGCTAAATGAGACCAATTGTGTCGCAAATTTCTGTGCAAAATGCAATAACATCTGATTACCCATATTAAAGAGGAAGTTAATAAAAGGAAATTATCACTATTAGTAAAGTTAGTCCAGTACCGTCTCGAGTATACATCATTTATGTTTTTTTAAAAAACAAACATATAAAATCAGAATTTGGTGTTTGAGAATAAACTAAATGAAAGACCAAATACTTACCATGCCGGGATAGTATTATGGAATCACTATGGAATCACAAGCAGGAGAATTTTACTGTCGTCACGGTATGTGGTTGTCATTTTAACGGACGAATTCTCAAGTTAAAGTTGATTTTATGTAATCGAATGAACTATCTTACAAAAAAGTTGTCCCAGGAACGCAACTCGTATAATATTGGCAATAAAGCCGCCTACTTTAAAATGTATAATGTATATCTGAATTGTCAATATAACTAAGTCATGTAAAATAAAATTATTAGGAAAAATTTTTAAACCAAGTAACAAAAAACAAAATTTGTTTAATTTATTAATATTTGTATTTTGAAAATGATTTCCGAAGTCGAAATTGAAACGTCAATGAACTTACTTTAACCTTCAATTGTGCCTTATTCCCATTAAAATAGTAATTATAACAAAAAAAAAAACTGGCTTGACTACTTACAAAGCATTCTAGACAATCTAGCTATGAAAATAATATAGAAAGAAACAACCAAGGAAGTAAAACCAAGAGAAGTTTACGAAGATAGACGAATGTGTAATTAAAATAAATCATTTTTTTTTAATTATATCTCAAATTTTCCCGTAAGAAAACAACAAAAGTAATTAGCGTAACTTACTTTGGAGTACATAATTGCCGAGACGAACGTCAATATTAGACTGACTTCCAATTAATTAGTAAAGCTTTTTATACCTAACAAAAAACGTATCGAAATGAAAAATGACAAAATGCAATCCATTCATATCGACCTGAAAAATCAGAACAATACCTACGTAAGATAAATGTTACAATGATTTACCAAATTTTTTGACCTAGATACTTTACTAGATATCATTATGCGTAATATGCAAATGCCGATAATTATTTAACTAATTAAGCATACATTTAGTTGTACTAATTAGACAAATGTGTAATTTGGAGATTATAGTTTTATGGTATTAGGATATTGTACATTAAACGAAACTGATTAAACTTGAGAAGAATTTCAGATACTTATTATCTAAAAAATGAAACAAAGATCAAATTTGATTGGAACATAAAGAAATTATTTTAAAAAATAAGAAAAGTATATTTAGATGAGTAATATCATGATCCAATTAGTCTTTTAGAGTCAATTGATAAAATTTTAGATAAAATTAAGGAGATAGAAATAGAGAGTCAGTTTCTTACTAGACCTTGAAGACAGGGCTGGGCAAATTAGTCTTAAAGTCAACGGAGATAAGACCAAGTATACGGTAGTTACTAAAAATCCAAGACTAATAATTAGTCAAGACAATTGCAAAGTTTTTAAAGTCTAATATTTTTTTACATGTGCAGTTACATGAACGGAACAACATTCATGTACAATTAGCTAATACAACAGACGGCTTTCAAAAAATATATATGGTCTCCTTAATATTGATAATAATACACAGCTTTGACCTACCTGATATTATACAGGGTGTTTCAAAAAAAGGTAAACCCGTCTCTAGGGTAGGTAAAAAACTGAAAAAATAATTGGGGTTTGCTTAGTAAAAAATTTTTGTAACGCCATCCGTTTTCAAGATACAGGGCGTTGAAGAAAAAAAATGTTACACATTTTTTACGATTTTGCCGAAACTACTGGCAACATTGTAATGAAATTTTATACGAATATGTTTTGGAAGCTGATACATTCCACGAATTTGTTTTTATATCTGATTCTCATAAAGGGCGCTAGTTACAGGGATCGTACTAAATATTAGTCAATACAACTTTTTAAGAGTATAACTATTAATCAAAATTTCAAGTAAACTTAAACATCATTCAGTTTTACACGAAAAAGGTACTTTTAGTATAACTCGATACTGTGTATCTACCGTTTTCGGAATATTTTGATTTGAAAATTCTAAAGTAATAATTGATGCTGGTAGTAATGATAAAGTTCTAATAGGTATACCTCTATTAATTTTCTCCAAGTGTGCCATGGAAATCTGACATTTATTGATTGTTATGACGATAAATCAACAATAATTAGAGTTTTGAAACCTTTTATTTGCAAAATCAAATCAAAATGTACTCAAATGTTGAATACACTGACATGTTATTAACCTTAGGCCAATGTTTAGGATGTTCTAGTGCAGCTGTGACACACAGAAAAGTGTCCTAGAAGAAACTTACCAAGTAAAAAAACATTTAGAGCTGTTGAACGACGTTGACGAGAAACTGGGAATGTAAGAACAAATTAAATAAATTCTGGTAGACCAAGAACAACAAGAACAATTAATAAAGAAAATAATATTTTAAATTTACTTGATCAAGATCCAACAGTTAGCGTAAGGAATATAGCAAGACAAACAAATACTTCCTCTTCAAGTACTTGGTGGATACTGAAAGAACAGAAATTACATGCTTATCATTACAGACAAGTCCAAGAGCTCTTGCCAGATAATCTACCGGTTAGAATGAATTTTTGTGCAACAAAGGACAGCCCACAATCCAAATTTTTTAAAATGCATTCTTTTACGGACGAGGCTACCTTTATGCGACAAGGTATGTTTACTCCCATAATGCACACTACTGGTGTGATGTTTATCCACGAGTCAAAAGGGTATCACATTACCAACACTCATTTAAAGTTAATGTTTGGGCAGCAACTTTAGGTAACAAATTAATAGGTTATCATATTCTACCTGAAAATTTAAATGATGATATGTATCTTGATTTTTAAACAATTCCTTATTCGAGATATTAGAAGATTTAACGATAAATGAGCGAAGATCTTTATTTTTTATGCACGATGGAGCTTAACCTCGCTTTGATAGAAAATGTCATAATTGGTTGAGTAATCATTTTCCGAATCGATGTATTGGTAGAGGTGCAGAAGTTCCGATTCATTGGGCTCCTCGTCATGCGAATTTTAACCCTTTGAACTACGCAGTTTGGTCGTATATTAAGGAAAAAGTCTATGCTACAGAGGCAAATTCACGCCAAGAATTGGAAGAAAGAATTCAACGTCAATTTAATTACATCATAGCTGATTCCCTGCCGTTTAGAAGGTTAATGGAATCTTTAGAAAAAAGAATACACTTGTGTATTCGCGAAAACGGAAAACGGACATTTTGAACACTTACTTTAATTGAATTTGATTTTATGTTTTTAGTCAATAATTTAATTTTCTTCTTGTGAATTTTGTTAATTACTAAGTATTTTATATCAGCATCAATTATTACTTCATAATTTTCAAATCAAAATATTTCGAAAACGGTACACAGTATCGAGTTTTACTAAAAGTACCTTTTTCGTGTAAAATTGAATGATGTTTTAAGTTTACTTGAAATTTGAATAATAAATATACTCTTAAAAAAGTTATATTGACTAATACTTAGTACGATCCGCGTAACTAGCGCCCTCTATGAGAATCAGATATAAAAACAAATTCATGGGATGTATCAGCTTCCAAAACATATTAGTATAAAATTAGAAAATTCATTACAATGTTGCCAGTAGTTTTAGCAAAATCGTAAAAAATGCGTAAAAAAACTAATTAGCAAAGTATAATTGTACAAAAAATTATAGAAGTACTGTAACGTTTTTCAATTAATTGCTTTAAACCAATTCAAGTAAATATGTCTTACAGATTTTATATTTGTTTTATGTACGGTAGTTTATACATTGTCAATTTTAAAACTTAGAATGGGCTATATCTCACGAACAAAAGCTGATATCGAAAAAATGCTTGAAACTTTTTCTAGGACAGTAAGGAGGAACTAAAATGACATGAAAGAGAACTTGCCCCCATCAACCCCACCCCACCCACCACAACCAAAAAGTTTAAATAGCAACCCCCACTTATGATACATCATTAAAAAGACTATAAAAAATTCTGTCCAATGGTATAAATAATATTTATACAGGGTGAAGAAATAATTGTAAAACTTTGGCTTAAATGGAAAATTGAATGAGGTTTTTGTGTAACTACAATTTTTTTAAACATGTCAATTAAGTAAATGTTTAAAGTGGGTTCCGTTGTTTCTAAACAATAATACAGGCTATCTTCAAATTCTGTACGAATTTTGGCAAATGTTGTTCTAGTAATACCGCGACATGCTTGCGTAATTCTTTCTCGCAATTCCGCAAGTGACGCAGTTTGAGATTTCTAAACAACTGACTTGAGGTAATCCCATAGAAAAGGGTCATGTGGCGGTAAGTTTGGTGATCTCGATGGCCACTCAATAGGACCTCTCCTTTCAATCCATTTGTTCAGATAATTAGTATCCAACCAGTGTCTAACTAGAGCTGTATAGTGAGGAGGTGCTCCATCTTGTTGGAAGTGCAGAAAATCTTCGTCTAGAGCTAGATTGCCTTGATCGTCCCTTTGGTTCACCAATTCATGCACAGTTAAAGGTTCGATGGTGTTTTTCACCATATCGAGATAAATGTCGCCACTTAATTGCCTGGTATAAACAATGGGCCAATTATAGCATCGCTTAATATTTGTGTCCAAACATTCAGTTTCTCAGAATATTGAGTGTAACCTTCTCGGAATCGATGCAGGTTCTTATTACTCCGGTACCGACAGTTTTGTTTATTTACTTTACCATTCAGCATAAAAGTACATTTATCAGTAAAACAAATATTTTTTAACATTCTTGGTTCAACGCGAATTATTTCAGTCATGAGCTCACAAAACTCAATTCGTCGGTCTGACTCATCATCGCCTAGTTCTTGAAGAATTTCTGTTTTGTATTGGTGAAACTTATATAATTTCAACACCTTTGTAACCGACTTACGTGAAAGTTTTATGATTGCAGATACTTGACGTGTTGATGCTGTAGGCTCTATTGCAAACTTTCCAAGGACCTCAATTTGGGTTGCCTCATTCAGTAATCTTAAACCCTTTTTTATTTTGCACTAATCCCATTTCTCTAAACTTTTTAATTAAATCGCGAACTTACACGTGACTTACAGTTTTGTCCGGATATCTTTTATGAAATGTTTGAGCTGTTCGTAAGTAACACTGGTTCTGAGAGGCAAATATGAAAATGATCTCCACGTGTTCAGGTATAGTGTAAACCATCGTGACAACTACAATTAAATGACAGTTCTAATCGTACAAATGATGAAAACTAATGACATTTAAAATTTAATCTGACGCATTTCAACGAAAATCATGACTTACAGCAGTTGCAAATGAAAGTAAAACATGTTCTATAATAAGATTAATATATTGATCCAAAGTGCTTTCTACAAAAGCGGGAACAGTTTGATGATGAAAACTTATTCCAGCCCACATCACTTACTCTGTATATCGCTGTATATCTCGTGTCCACCAGGTCCTCTCCATACTCTGCCTTCTTGAAAAGAGATAAAGACAAAACCTAGGTTTATGTGTGAATAACATAAAACGCCATTCCTGTGTAAGTCCCAATGCACATCTTGTTGTGGCCACCTTAATTTAAGTACACGATTTGCATGCCGTAACATGGGAATCATCAATGGATGTCTGGCGTGCAGGCCAGCTCCATGAAATCTATTCCTCAACGTCTTTCAGCGACATTACCAAATTATTCATCTCGATGCCACAGTCGCTACATCACGCCCCCAAAGACACGTCAAAATGTCTTGCAATATCAGCTTATGAAAGACCAGTCTTAATCATATTCACATCACTTACCATTTAACTATGTGTTAAATTTCTGGGACCAATATGTGGGACACGAAAGCAAAATAAGCAGAGACAATCAAACACATGAAATACAGAGGCGAATACGCCTGACATGGGCAGCATTTGGCAAATTAAGCCATACTCTGAAAAGTTCAATTCTCATGTGTCTCAAGCGAAACGTTTATAACCAATGTGTTTTGCCTGTACAAACTTATGGAGCAGAGACTTTATATACTCTGAGTTTATATAGAATAAACTCAGAGTTACACAACGAGCCATGGAACGTGCAATGCTGAACGTAAACCTTCGAGACCACATAACAAACCAAGAAATCAGGCAAAGATCAGTAGTTTAAGACGTCATCGAAAACACCACGACGCTAAATGTAACTGGGCAGGGCACTTAGCCAGAACACAAAATGGACGGTGGGCAAGATGTATTATGATTTGGAGGCCCAGAAACTATAAAAGAAGCCAAGGACGACCACCGACTAAATGGACCGATTATATAAAACGTGTAGCAGAAAACTGTCTAAAAGCGGCCCAGTGTAGAGGACACTGGAAAGAACTGAGGGAGGTATATGTCCAGCAGTGAGCGCGATTGGCTGATTGATGATGTGTTAAATTAAAAAAAAATTAAGTCAATACAGACTTTAAAATTTAAAGGCACTCTCACTTTTTTTTAATAGAACAGTACAATTGTCAAATTAATTTTTATGATATACCTTGACTTGTAGAGAACAAGTTTTGAAATCTAATGGTGTGTATTAAAAAAAGTTTTTATTGAAAAAGCGTAATAAAAGTGGTGTTCCTCAGACATTTTTGATGTGTGTATATATGTATATACATTGATTTCAAAAATACACCAAGCAGAAAAATATTTTATATTGTTAAAACTCTAACCCTAACGTTAATCAAAAATGTTTCACGGTCTAGAATTCAGGTGTAAAAATGATCAGAAGGAGGAGAACATATAAAACTATTACATTATGGTTATTTTGAGGACAATATATTAGTGCAAGTAATAAAAACGGAAAAAAACAGAGATATCTCTTACAGTTATATAAAATGTCGAAACAAATGAATCTACAAGACAATTAGAGTATCAGTCATAACTATCATAATAATGCAGAAACTAAACCAGAAATGTCAAAAACTAATGACAACTAAACGTAACATAACTATAACTAATTACTACTGGAAACATAAGAAATTAAAATACTTCGTAGAATAAGACATACATTTTGTTAATGGAATCACGACTATTTGGTTTTACTTTGAATGACTTTCGAAGTTTAGCATTACAGTTAGCTCAACGCAATGAATTAGATAATCAACATCTCTAACTAGAGCCTACTAACTCTAACTATGGGTTTTAATAGGCCTGTCATAAAAAATTATTTGTCGTTGCTTACTGGCGGGCCTGAAAAATATAAAATACCACCCGAACGGATGTACAACGTTGACGAAACGGATATAATGACTATGCCACAGAAAAGATTGAAATGTTTATTATTGCGTGAGAAAAGGCAATGTTGGGTGTATATCTTTAGCTGAACGTGATGTTCTTGTTACTGTAAAAATTTACATGAGTTTTTCTGATGTATTTATGCCGCCTACCTTTATTTTTTCCAGGTCCAGAGCAAAACCTGAGCTAGATGATGCTACACACGGAATTAAAGCTTTCTATTATTCGTCAGGATGGATGAAAAAAGAAATTTGTTTTAATTGGTTTAGTCATTTTATTGAGTTTTTAAAATTCTTCAAAAAACATCCTGTTCTTTTATTTTTAAACGGACACACGAGCCAGACAAAAAATATTGATGTCATAGAGAAAGCTAGAGATATTGGTGTTGTAATGTTGTGCTTTCCTCCGTACACTACGCATTGATTGCTGCTTTTAGTCAGTTTCATGTCACCATTCAGCACCTATTTTACGTCAGAAGTGCAAAAATAGAGGCAGCAACATCCAGATCGACCAATCACAGTCGCCCAGATAGAAAAACTTTTCGGAAGTGCATGTATGAAATCTGCTAGCGTCCAAACCGCTGTAAATGGGTTTAGAAAGACTGACATTCAACCTCTTAATCTGGACATGTTTTAAGACTGGATGTTTGAACTAGCTGAAACCAGAGAAACACCTATGAATGATCCGATGATTGGTCCCGTTTTAGAAAATAATCGGCTCTCTTCACCTATACACCACCATTATCACAAAACCAAGTTGATGGTGATGCAGAAAATAAGAATTCTCCAAAAACATTACCTTCAGATATAAAGGTATACAGTATATAAAGAATATACTGTCAATAAATTTCAAGTCACTTTCAAAGAACCAGTTGCCCTTCCTTACGCAAAAAGAAAAATTAACTAAAAAAAATTAACTAAAAAATTAATTATAATTAAAAATTATAAAGAAGAACTGAAGAAGTCTATAGGTAAAAAGCCCATCAAGAAACAAAAACTAAATTTGGAAGAAAAAACAGAATTGGAAAGGCAAAGGAAAAAAAATAGAAATATGTTCCAAAATCAAGAAAAGAAAAAGAGAACAAAAACAAAAGGGATAGCAATTCAGATAATGAAGACGAAGACGAAGTTTTCATTTATTGCTCGGAACTGTATTTCAAATCAAAATCAGTTGATGGTTGAGTAATGTCGGCATGGTGGAACAAAACGCAACAGTCCGGGGCGATTCGATTGCTCAGTAGCACACAAAGGCTTGCATGCTTGAGTGTTACAGGAGCCATGAGAACAGCCCCAACGGACGCGCTAGAAGTTCTGCTAAACCTACCACCTCTACATATATACATACAGGGTGAAGCCAGATCAACAGTACATCGGTTGATCCAAGGCCAAGCTCCAATAAGTATGATGCAGGGAGCCGATAACTTAAGGCTATACCAGGACATAAAGGCAGACCCCGTTCTAGGAATGCCTGTAGACCGAATGGTTACGAGGTATAGTTTTAACAAAAATTTTCAAATTACAATACCAAAAAGAGAGGACTGGGAAACTGGTCCGCCGCTAACAGCAAACTCAATATGGTATACGGACGGCTCCAAAACGGATACAGGTACGGGGGCTGGAATATATGGCATAAAACCAAGGACGGAAGTCCGGGTATCTGTATCTGTAGAGTAGGGAGGGCGAGTTAAGTTTCACAGCACTTAGGCCACAATTGACCCATTGTGCATCCTCCCAGGGAGCTGTCACCCTTAGCTCATTGTCCATCCTGCCATTTCTAGGAAGGTGGACAAGTCACCAGGAGACATCTCACTTATGTGGGCAGGTGTAGGCCAGGACTCGCCGAACGCGTACTCTCGTATTAACGATAACTCTGGGCATTCACATAGGACATGCTCTACAGTTTCGTCTTCTCGTTCACACTTCCTACATAGAGGTGTGTCTACTAGCCCCAGTGTGTGGAGGTGTTTGCTTAGTTGACAATGACCAGTTAAAAAACCAACTGCCAAACGTAGATTTTTCCTGGTCATTCCAAGTACTTCTTTGATGTTGACTCTTCAAGGTTACTTAGTGTTAACTTGGCAAGTCTACATCCTTTCCCTTCTTCCCATCTTTTTACGGTTTTCGTATGGGAGTGACATTTGACAATTTCCGCGATTGTTGTAGTTGACCAACCAAAAAGATCCCAGGTCCTAGGAGTCTTAGGCCTGCCGCCTTCCTAGATAATTGGTCAGCAATGCGGTTGCCTTTATTCCTATTGTGTCCTTTAACCCACTTCAGGATGATGGTATTACCATCCGAAGCTTGAGTTAATGACTCGTGACACTCCATTACTAAACCTGATGTGACACGTGGTCTATTCAAGGTTAGTAGCGCTTGTCTGCTATCTGTGCAGATCATTATAGTTTTCCCTGCTATACCTTTTTGGGTTATCTCTTTTGCGGCTATGGAAATACCAGTTAGTTCTGTCTGAAGTACACTGGCATTTTTGCCCATACCCCACTTTATTCTTAGGTTCAGTGATCTGGAGTATATCCCGCATCCTGAGCCTTCTTTCATTTTGGAGCCATCGGTGTATATGCAATAGGCATTTGCCACGTTTGTCTCCGTACACTGTCTTGTTTCAATTTTGTAGGGTTTGTTAAAGACGAACTTTGGTTCAATTGAGTCGCAGCCTGCCTGTAGTACTGGTAACGCATCCAGCTCTCCCGCCAGAAACGAGTTCTCAATTGTCCCATTCCTACATCAAGGTTTGCACCAGCTGAGCGCAGTCGCATCATTGTCACTAAAGCCACCTCTTTGACATATATGTCTAGAGGCGTGATGCCAATGATCAACTCCATTGCAGCAGTTGGTGTTGTTTTCATGGCACCTGTTATATTTATGCAAGCCATCCGCTGAATATGGTTTAGTTTGTTAATCGCTGTTGCCTGTAGCGCTTTTGGTACCCAGGCAATAGCTCCGTAAGTTAGCATTGGCCTAATGACAGCGGTGTAGACCCAGGCGATCACCCTGGGCGTGAGGCCCCAGGTGCGTCCAACCGTTCGTCGACACTGTTCATAGGCAATATATGCTCTTTTAGCTCTACCATCTAGGTGTGAGTTCCATGTTAATTTCTTGTCGAGGGTAATACCAAGGTACTTCACCTCGTCAGAAAAATTTAGACTGTAGTTTAGAATCCTTGGGGGTATTAAGCCCGTGATTCTTCTTTTCCTGGTAAAAAGGACCATCTCTGTTTTCTTAGGATTTATAGATAGTGAGTGTTCCTTGCACCATGTTTCTATTAGTCGAAGAGCAACTTGTGATCTCTCACATAGTGTGTTCTCAAACTTACCGCTTTGCAGGACAGCAATATCGTCTGCATAGGCTATTGTGTAGAAACCGTTGCTGTTGAGTTGGTCAACCAGGGTGTCTAGAACTATGTTCCATAGTAGTGGTGATAGCACCCCTCCTGTGGACATCCCCTCGTAACCATGCCTCTAACAGAAACGTCTTCTACATTTATGCTTATTGCTCTACTAGAAAGCATACTAAATATCCATTTGCTTATGGCCAGGGGAACATTCCTAACGTTGAGCTGTTGGGTGATAGTTGGGAATGTGGTTTTATCAAACGCTCCCTCAATGTCTATGAATATACCTAGGGTGGATTCTTTATTATCCAACGATCTTTCAATTCTTCCCACTACATGATGCAGTGCAGAATCGGTGGATCTTCCCGAAGTATATGCATGTTGATTTGGGTGAAGTGGGTTATGAACCAGAACTTCATCCCTTATGTACCTCTCGCATAGCCTCTCCATCGTTTTCAACAGAAAGGATGTTAGGTTAATTGGTCGGAAAGCCTTTGGTAGGGTGTAGTCCATCC
Source organism: Diabrotica balteata (assembly GCA_918026665.1). Lineage (NCBI taxonomy): Eukaryota > Metazoa > Arthropoda > Insecta > Coleoptera > Chrysomelidae > Diabrotica > Diabrotica balteata. Next base: position 29,203,382 of record OU898283.1, read on the forward strand.
TACCTGGTTTTGGTATGAAGACCACACGTACCTCTCTCCACTTCTTAGGAATATATCTCAGAACCAAAGAGGCTCTGAATATTTCCACGAGGTGCGGCAGAAGGATATCCAGTCCCCACCGCAGTAGGGCTGGATATATGCCGTCAGGCCCTGGTGATTTGAAAGGGGTGAAGCACGATATAGCCCATTTTACCTTTTCCTCATTAATCATTGTTCTGGCGAGATGCCAGTCGTTTGTTGAGGGTATGATTGTTTCTTCCATCCGGTTTGGTGCTGTTGAGACACTAGAACCGGGAAAGTGTGTTTTCATCAGGACCTCAGCACTTTCGCGAAGGTTGGAAGTTTTGTTCCCATCTTCCTTCGTTAGTATGCCGACATGCCGATGTGGGTCCTTTGAGAGCGCTTTTTGTAACCTGGAAGCCTGCGGGAAATCTTCGATTTCCTCACAGAAGGTTCTCCAAGCAGCTCTTTGTCTTTGTCTGCAGACTTTTTTAAACTCTCTGAGATTTGATTGATAAGAATCCCAATCCTCTTTGAGTTTGGTGCGTTTCGCTCTATTAAAAGCTGTTCTTGCTATCTTTCTAAGGTGTTCCAATTCAGTGCACCACCAGGAGTTGGTTTTGCGACTTTCCTGGACCATCCTTATTGGACAGGATTTTTTATAAGCATAGCTTATTTTGTTTTGGATAGATACCGTATACCTTTCCAATTCTATATTAGTTCCTGGAGTTGAAGCCTTTTCATTCCGCAGAGCATCTTCTAAGAGTCGGTTGTAGAGTTCTACATCCGTCCTCCTAGGGTCGCGTGATTTGACAAGGCTTTTTTCCAGACTAATATTATAGGTTAGCCAGCGGTGGTCAGACATAGAAATATTATCCGATACCTGCCAGTTCTGAATCTTATTCGATATTTCAGCTGTTGCCAGCGTGATATCTATGACTGTTTGGCTACGAACATTAATAAAGGTAGGTTCGGTGCCCTTATTTAAGATATACAAATCTTTTATAATAATATAGTCATAAAGGGACTTACCTCGAGCGTTGTTGTCTTTGCTGCCCCAGCCTAAGTGGTGAGAGTTTCGAATCGCAGCCGATAATAAGTTCTACTTTCTGACTGAGACAATGGTCTACCAGATCTTCCATTTCCCTTGTTGGTGGTAGGGTGGCTGCATCTGAGGGTAGGTAGACTGATGCTAGTATCAACTCTCTATTTTTGCCCTTTCCCCATGGGCACTTCACTTTAACCGCAGTTACGTCTGAGGTGCAAAACTGCGCCATGGGGGAGGCTTTGATTTTTCTGGGAACATATATTGCTGTTCTCGGTTGTTGATTGCTTGGTAAGCTGATAATTTGACCGTTTAGGCTGCTAAGACCAGTTATTTTGGTCTTATTTATCCAAGGTTCTTGGATTAGTGCTATTGCATCCTCCATTTCATCCAGGCGGCGACATAGTGTCGCCGTTGCCACTTTTTTGTGTTGGAGGTTGCACTGAATAATGATAACCTTATTTTTTTCGACGTCCTTGCCCATGGCTTAGGTATCGTTTCGGTTCTTTTTTTTTTTTTAGGTGTCCATTTCCTCCTCGGTTGAGGAGGGGTCATCTTCAGTTGTTTTGGAACCTCCTCCGCAGAGTTCGTCGACCATCATCTGATGATCGTCTCCCTGCTGTGGAACCAGGGGTGTCTCAGTCTCAGCAACCGTCGTCGGTTGCCGCGTGTCTGAGGTTCCTGGTTCCGAGGAGGTATCCTTCACTTTGTTTGTGCTTGCTTTTAGGTACAATGAGGTGAACGCGCAGCTCAGCCTCATTGCCCTTTTCCTAAGGACAGCCATATCATCGTCTCCGATTCCGAAGACAAACAGGTGTCCTTTAGGATCCTTTGTTTTCGCCTCATGGTGGAAGGTGCACCATCTCGCCACTGCCATGTCTGGATTTTGCACCGCTAACCTCCGCAGCACTCTTTCTGGGTCATCAGAGGTGCTAATAGCATCCTCCGGGATCCATAGAGAGGCCTTGGTAAGTTTTGGGAGCTTATCCTGACTGACAACTGCCAGTGATGCTTCCTCCCACGGTTTGAGCTCAGCTGTAGCCTTTTCCAGCCATGCAAGCGCCTCATCGTCATCACAGACTACTCTGATGATCTCACCAGAGTGAGTCCACGATTTAAACGTGGGTGCTTTTACCTGGCTGCTGGAGGGTGACAAGAATTTTCTGTCCAATTCCTCGATTAGGCTGTCTCTAATAAGGTTTGCCCGGTCGGCGGTGACCTTTCCGTACGGGTTTTCCTTATCTATAATAGCAACCTTGAGATGTCTCAAGGTAGCTTCCGCGAAGCTTTGGGAAGGCGCAGCGGTGTTTCCACCACCGCGTGACTTCTTATGCTTCCTCGGCGTTCCCTCCGTGGAGGTACTTGGGTGAAGGCGCTTCACACCGGGGGCTGTTGGTTCCTGTCCTCTTTTGGAGGTGGAACCGTTGTCAGCCTCCGATGTGGACATCTTCACTTTTGTCTTGGGAGGGGCTCGAGAGGGATGAGCTGCTCCCGTGGGTGCGTTTCCCATCGCCTCTCTGGCCTTCTTCCTTCTTTTTGCCTCGGCGCCGCAAATTCTGCGGCGTTTTGGCTGATTTTCCCGAGGTGGTCCTTGTCCATCCTTAGTTTGGGCCGAAGCTTGAGGTGAACATTGCTGTTCATCCTTAGCTCCGGCTTCAGACTGAGGTGAACGTTTTGGACCAGCCTCCGGTTGGGCCGAGACTAGAGGTGAACATTGCTGTCCATCCTTATCTGCGGCTTCAAGCTGAGGTGAACGTTTTGGTCCAACCTCGGAATTTGGTTTTGGTTTTTTTTGTTTTGAATTCATGTTGTTCCCACGAGTAGCTAGGGAAAGATTGGTCGCCCCTGGCAGAGCCCCGCATTACCAGGGGAAGGCTTAATACAGTGGGGTTTGCCTGGTTCCCCAGGGGGATCGTTCACGACCACATAAAACCCTGTGGTCATACAGCCATCGGCACGATTACCTCACACCTTAGCTTGGGTAGGCTGCTTCTTGGTCGCTGAAGCAGTTCTTCCACTCCTAGTCTCTTGAATACCTGGGAAGGATTCCCAGATACCCCAGAGGGCTATGTGGTGACAGGAACTGTTCCAGCGTGGTCGTTTCACACCTTTCTATACTTCCATTCACTAGGCCTAGCCCGTTTATAGGGGGTACCTTCATTCAACAGAGAGCTCCTTATTAGGGAGATCCCATTCATTCACACACACATACATGTTCCACTTCCTACGCCAGACTACAGCCCTACCTGAACAGTCAGCTTAAGCCTCCGAACCTACGTCAAGGTCGTGCAGCCCCTATCGGAGAAGTCCGGGTATGTCTAGGAACATACGCGACCGTATTTCAAGCCGAATTAGCTGCTATACACAGGTGCGCTATGGAACTAATCGGCCGAAATGTAGATAACGACTCCATCGTTATCTATTCGGATAGTCAAGCGGCTCTAAAGGCTCTCAGTTCGGTACAGGTCGATTCATGGCTGGTATGGAACTGTTTGGATGTCCTCTCTCAGGTAGGAAGTCGAAACAGGTTGACACTTGCCTGGGTGCCGGGACATAAGGGCCATCGTGGCAACGAGAAGGCCGACGAATTGGCCCGAGAAGGCGCATCTACGCCACTGGTTGGTCCGGAACCCTTCTTTGGAATCGCAAATACGATAAAAAGGGCAGCCATACACAAATGGGTGCAACAGAAGTCTCTTGAGTGGTGGAACAATTCACCAGGACAGAGGCAGGCCAAACAGTTCATCAAAGAACATTCGGCTAAATTTACAGCAGACTTACTTTCGCACAGACGCAGGACTGTCAGAATGATAGTGGGTCTGCTCACTGGGCACTGTAGACTCAATAGACACTTGAGTCTCATAGGCCTGACAGAAGGGGACACCTGTCGTTTCTGTCTGGAAGAAGAGGAAACCGCTCTACACGTTCTGTGCCATTGCGAAGGTCTCGCACGAATGCGGTTTCTAGAACTCGGAGAGGAAAAACCGGAAGCACCAGGCTACATGAAAAGGCCACTATCAAGGCTGTTGAGTCTCATTAAGAGGACCCAGCTAGATGAAGTGCTTTAAAATAAGGGGGGAACACAATAGATCTGCAAAGGTCGCAGTGTATCAGGCTCTATTGGCCGCCCCATTTTCTACATTCTACATTCTACAATGTCGACTGTAGGTTCACGAAGCTTGCGCTGGGGTAGAGAATAATTTTATATAAATAATGTTTGATTTGTTAGGTCAGTATATTTAACTTCAATATCGTCTTTATTCACATTTAAAAACCATCCCGTTTTACCAAGTCAAGAAAACGGGATACTTTGCTATTTAAAAAAAAATGACTTTTTCAATGTTATCGTCAAACTATTTAGGCGTAACTATACTTAAACATAGGAAGTGATCAATGAAAAAGTTATAGTTAAGAAGAAGTAGATATCAATAGCCTAGTCAAATAGTTATGAGTCAAATATGGTTAACTATCTAGTTTTGTGCAACTCTTCCCTACATTATAGCAAATGAAGCATTCCTGTTACTTGTTTATTACGAAGTCAATTCCAAAGTAAAGAAACAACATAAGCAGCAACATCTTGTTACCTAATACTACACCTTTTTCTTTTCTTGTCTACGTGACTGTTACAACATTTTGGTACTGTTACCATTTTACTTTGACACTATACAAAGCATATATTATTTTGTCTTCGCATTATTTTTCGCGGTTTTTAATCACATCTTTTCAATTAAAATATAGAACATAAATTTAAATTTTAATAAGTCCAAAAGTCTCATTCTTTTTTACTTAAAATCACTAATATAAGGCACTGCTATTTTAATTTTCCATTATATTGATTTAATTTGTTTAATAACTGTACTAAAAATACTAATTACTAATATATTATCATTACTCCCATAATTTTTTCTGTTTCTGTCATCAATAACTAGTAATTCATTACCAGAATCTAAGAATATTTTAAATTAACATTTTATCACCATGGCTTTTAGTTTTCCAGATGATTTTTTGGAAAGATACTCATGCAATGAGTGTAATAAATTTTTATCAGTGAAACCTGTAAAACTATATGAGAATCAAGTAACAAAATGTGGAAGATGTGCAAGATGGGACGATAAAGGAACAATCTCGACCTTTGGAATATTGGCTAATCAAGGTATTTTTAAATGTGTTAATAGATTTGATGGTTGCAGAAAGTTTCTCCTAACAACACAAGTACCATTACACGAAGAAAAATGCATCAGTAAGTCGTACAATTGTCCATTATGCCACGGCACCAATGAACCACTTTTTACATTTGAACTTATAAGACATTTTAATCGGTTTCATCCTGATTGTGTACTAAAAGGAAATGTTTTTGAGATATCCAGTACGACTCCTATAATAATGCTTTATAGAAAAAATGATTTTGTGTTTTTTGTGTGCAGCAAAATTGAAAACGACAGTCATTTGTTTGTTCAAACTTATTTAGTCGGAGACGATAAAATTGCTGAGTATATCCAACAGCAATATTCTATACAATCAGAAATAGGGCAAGTTCGAACACCAATGAGGAAATGCAAAGCCTACAGTTTTGAACAGATTCAAAATTTTATTCTAAAAGAAAAGGGTTTAAAAATATTTGGGAAAACATGGATCAATATAGAAATCGATATTTCTCGATTACCTTGTTTCTATCAGTATCCTTCTATCGAAGATCAAGAAGAACATAGAACAATTAGACGATATGAGTACTTCTCAGAACAATGCTGGAGACAAGGTAAGATTGATCTATTTTATACGTATTTTCACTTTTATGTTTTTGCGGTTCTTTTATTAAACATTTTTTTTTTGCAAAATTAATAATTATAATTTTATTTTTACAACATGCATTAAAATATCCAAGATTAAAATGAAAACGTAGGTAATTAGAAAATAAAATAAAAACTTATACAAGTATAACTTAGTTGAATTTAGTAAGTCATTAAAAAAAATTATTTATCATACTAATAGATAAATTCTATATAAGACATAAATTCATTATTAAATTAAATAAAAAAAATTATTTTAAAGTCCATCCTAGTAATTTTTTTACCCGTAAACTGTAGCAATAGGGTACTCTTCTTAAAGTGCCCTCTCCTCAATGGAGGTTGGCTACTACAATTTTAAACTCTTCTCTATCTTCAGCTGTTCTTATTAGCTGTTCAAAATTTAGCCCTGTCGATTGTCGGATGTTTCTGAGCCACGATAGTCTTTTCATTCCTAGGCCTCTCTTTCCCTCGATTTTTCTTTTCACTATAAGTTGGGCATATTGGTACTTATTATTTCTCAGTATGTGGCCTAGGTATGATGTTTCTAACTTTTACTGTGTTAAAAAGTTTTCTTTCCTTGCCTATTCTATGCAGGACTTCTTCGTTTGAGGTATGCGATGTCCATGAAATTTTGAGTATTCTCCGGTAGATCCACATTTCAAAGGCCTCCAATTTATTTACGGTTGATGTTTTAAGGGTCCACGTTTCAACTGCGTATAGAAGAATCGACCAGACGTAGCATTTTGATTAACGTAGTCGAATTTCGAGTTTTGTTCGAAAATCACAAAGCAGATTTTTAATTTTTTCGAAAGATTTTTTGGCCTGTTCTATTCTCGATCTTATTTCTAGATCAGGATTTAGGCTGATATCGATCCAACATCCCAAGTACTTAAATCTATTGACCTGTTCTAAAATGTGCCCATTTATTGTGCAAGGTTGAGGTACTTTTTGGTTTTTTCGGATTGACATCACTTTGGTTTTTTTAATGTTTATTTTCATACCAAATTACTCACAGGTTGAGTTGGTCTTGTCGATGAGTCGTTGTATTTACGCCATTCACATTGACTCCATCCTTGGAATCCTCCAATGCTTCTTTAAATAGAAACTTGGAGTAAAGTTAAACAGCAGAGGCGACAGAACACATCCTTGTCTAACTTCCCTCCTAATTTCTACTTCTGCGGATGTGGAACCTTCGACCCTAAGTTTTTTAAGAATTTGATATCTTTTCCATCTAAACCGACTTCTTGCAAACGTTCTAATAGTAGGTCGTGCCTTACTCTATCAAATGATTTTTCGAAGTCTATAAAGCATATAAATATATCTTTCTGTTGGTCGTAGCATTTTTGGCGAAAACTAGTAAACTGAACAGGGCTTCTCTCGTTCCCATGCCGGCTCTGAATCCAAACTGATCGTCTCCGATGATTGTTTCGCAATTTCTATAGATACGATTATGTACGATTTTTAGTAGGACTTTTACTGCATGACTCATAAGGTTTATCAGACAGAACTGATTGCAGTGTTGTGGGTTTGGCTTTTTTGGTAGTGGGATGAATATTGACTCCAGCCAATCTTGGGGTATTTACCTGTATCATAAATGCGATTGAATAAAAGGACAAATATTTCGATATTTTCTTCGCTGATTAATTTTAACGTTTCTAGGTATATTCCGTCTGGGCCTGGGCTTTTATTTGTTTTGAGATAATTAATTGCATTTATGATTTCAGATTTAGAATTGTTGGCCCTTCGTTGTTATTTTCCAATCTTGGTTCTTCTCGTATGTCGTGAAAAAGAATTTTAATATAGTTTTCGCATTCTTTCAGTTTATCTTCCGTTGATTCTAGCAGTTTGCCATCCGTGTTCAGCATGGTGTGAAAATTCGTTCTCTTGGTAGTCGATGTAAACTCTTTTACCTTTTTATGTAATTTAAAAAAATCGTGCCTTTGTTGCAGTTCTTCTATTTCAACGCATTTTGTTTCCAGCCATTTCTCTTTTGCTTCGGTTATTTTTTTTTCGAATTATTCTATTTAGTCTTTTGTATTCTCGGTCCTTGTCATTTTTTCCTTTAGATTCTCTTCGTTTGTTCATTAATTGTAAAATCTCTTCTGTCATCCATTCCTGTTTGTTATTTCTAGGTGTTACTTTTAGATGTTTTTCCGTTACATTGTTCATTTGTTCTTTAATAGTTTTCCACAGAACGTTTATGTCATCGTACTCGCTAATTCTATTGTGGTCGATATTTCCTAAATTTTTGTTTAATTCTTTGTTTACTGTCTGATGTATGGTGTCGTTTTTCACTAATTGGATGTCTAATAGTTGGTGTTCAGGTTTTTGTTTCTTTATTAATTTCCACCTTGCGCGATACTTTTGCAACAACAGGATTATGATTTAACTTGATGTCAGTTCCAGGATATGTTTTTGCACTGATGATTGCATTGTGATATCTTTGTTGACCAATATGTAATCTATTTGGTTACGGATTACTCTGTTTTCATTGTGTTGTGGTGAAGTACAAGTGTACAATCTGCGAGGGTGTAATTTAAACCATGTATTTGTCGCTACCATGTTGTGTTGTTGGCAGAATTCAGTCATTCTCTCTCCCCTGTCGTTCCTTGCTCCAAGTCCGAAGTCTCCGATCAATCCAGAAACTTTTCCTCTACCTAACTTAGCATTAAAGTCAACTAAGATAAATGTTAGGTCTCGTTTTTTCGTCATCTTTATAAGTTTTTCTACGTCAGCATACCACGCTTCTAGCTCTTCTATGGGTTTATCGGCCGTAGGGGTATAAGTTTGAATGATGTTAATATTTACTGGCTTTCCGGATAGTTGAATAAAAAGACATCGGTCCGAAAATGGCACAAAGTTTGTGACGGCATTGTTATATTTGTCTTCTAAAATTACTCCAACCCCGTTACGATGAACCGGATCATTATTACACGAGTAATAGAAAGTTTTGTTCATGGTTTCAACTTTACCTGAACCTGGCCATCTAACTTCACTCAAACCCAATATCTACAACCCTAAACCCCTCATTTCGTGGCATGCATTTGCTAGTTTTCCTGTTTCGAACAGACTTCTAACGTTCCATGTTGCAATCTTAAGGTTTGTATTTAAAATATTTAGACTATTCCTCCCGGGGATTCTTCGCACCCCTTGATCATCTAAGATCTGCCGGGGACTAGGGGCCATTTCTGTTTGTGCTTTTATTGTAGTTTTCTTGGGAAATATATACCAGAGTGGTTTCCCGTTGCCTTCTCTGGTTTGTATTTTAGCCGATCCTCTGGACACAGGCGTTATTTGCAGCCGCCCACTCTGGGTCAGACGCTGCGTGCTAGTTTGATCCCTATCACTTGCCAACTCATCCGCCCGAAGCTGTTGGTCAGCAAGCAATAGGGTATAAAAGTGATAAACTGCGGTCAAAGTTGCTGTGTCACCTTACTTGGTTAGGACGCTGTCGCAATGAAACCATAACAACTACTTGTATAAAGCTAAGCTTCCACAAAATCAACTGCTATAAGACTAATAGTATCTTGAAAAGGCAAGTCTAGTACTTACTAAAGAAGCAATTCACGATACCAGACAATACGTCAATAAAATAAATTCAGAAATGCTAAAGCTATATCTCACATTTAGTAACAAAGTACATCCGATTCTATGGACCACCCTTAACAAACTCATAAATTTTCAATCAGAGACAGATGGTGACCTCGACAAGAAAGAGTTTGAGAGAAAAAAGTTTTAGAAACACTACAACAACGACCAAAGGAAAAGGGACTACCAAAAACAGAACCCATTAAATTAGTTTACACCTTCTCAAAACTTAGGATTAAGCCGAAAATAGTATTCGTAGTTATTTAGATTTGCTAGGTTATCTTTTTTGTAAATTATGCTTCTTATTTTTCCTTCCTTCTGTGATTTGTACAATAACGATCTTGTATTCTCCAAACATTTATTGTTTTTCATCTTCGAGTGCTTGTTCTATTTTCTCTATTATACAGTGTGGAAACCACTTACGGAATAAAATTGTTTGTATCCTTATTTTAGAAAATAATAAAAAACGTTGAGATACCTTAAATTTTAAATTTACATGTACGCTTTTTAGACATAAATTTGAATGTACAGGGTGATAAATGCAAGTCTGGCATAGTGCATAATCTGTATTTTAAATAAAACACCCTGTATATTTTCATGTTTTTAAAAGCTCCTTAACAACCTGATTTCAACGAACTATATCATGTAGGGTCTATTATGAACAGTAATACAAGGTGAAATTTTGAAATTAGGTATTTTCTTCAAAACAATGAATTCATAGAATACCCGAATTAATTGATTGGATTACATTAAAATACATGCTCAATATGTTCTCCACCTTGTTGTTGGCAATAACACAGTCTCCTATAAAACTCGTTCCAAACTTTGTTTAAAGTTTGAGGTGAAATATTCCGTATTTCTATAGTTATCCTTACTTTTTGAGGTCTTCAATGATAGTTGATTGTGTTGCATATACTTTGTTCTTGAGATAACCCCACAAAAAATCCAAAGGCGTAAGATCTGGCGACCTAGCTGGCCGCTTACTGGTCCCCTTCATCAAATTCACTTATTGAAGAAGATCTCATTCAAGTAATTTCTCACCATTAAAGCATAATGGGGTATTGCACCATCCTGCTGGAACCAGACAGTTTCATGCGGTAGGGTCGGATCTATTGGATTGGGATATAAGTTAGCCAACTAAGGAAAAACATCGTCTCTTAGCATGCTTAAATATTTTTTCTCTGTCAAATGATCATCTATAAATATAGGACCAATAATATGATTTCCTATAATACCTGCCCAAACATTCAACTTTTGAGGATACTGAGTGTGTGTCTCACGCATCCAATGAGGATTCTCCGCTGACCAATATCTACAGTTTTGTCAGTTTACCTCTCCGTTCAATCTAAATTTTGATTCATCAGAAAAAAGCATTGTGCCAAGAGCTATTTCATTTGTTAATTTTATCCATCATTCTTTTGCAGAAATCCATTCTACGATCCGGATCGTCTTCTGTTAGCTCCTGCACAAATGTCAATTTATATGAATGAAGTTTTCTTCATGAAGACACCTTAAGACAGTTGTGTGACTCACATTATTTTGACGTGCATTTTGACGTGAACTTGACGTTGGATTCTCTGCAATACTTAACAAAATATCCACTTTCACTTCATCTTCAATAAAGTTCGATTTTCTTTTTAATGGTTTGACATGTCCAAGTTCTCTGAATTGTGCATAAATTTTAGACACAGTAATACCTTGTGAAATATTAGGCAACTGAGGATACCTCTGATTAAATAAGTTTACTACTTCAACTTGACCTCTACAATTCTCCCCGTAACCGATCATCATTAAAATCTCAATTCGGTGGACCTTAATTAAATATTCCATTTGTTTTACTGCAAGAAATTAGTTTTTAATTAAGAATTTATTATTTTAATGTAAAATGTCAACAGCATGTCAACAATCCGTATTATTTACCGATTTAGTTTAATTAGCAGACTATCTATACACTTTTTACCTATTCACGACAAAAAAATGGTAACACGGTTACTAAACAGAAATTTTCCCCAATATACAGTGTACTGACACTTAGAGTAGAAGTCTATTGTCTGACCCTACATGATATAATTCATTGAAATCAGGTTGTTAAAAGTATTTTAAAAACATAAAAATATACAGGGTGTTTCATTAAACGGATTCATTAAAGGATTATGGACTATGCCAGACTTGCGTGGATCAACCTGTACATTTAAACTTAAGCCAGGTTTATAAACGGACATAGTATATAATCATAAGTCATAAACATAACTTTAACCACAATCATAATTTACAAGATTTAAGATTGGTTTATAACTAGACATAATACCTAACCATAATATTTAAAAACTACTTCAGAAAATACAAACCTAACCAAATTTTTATAGATCTTGAAGAATTTTTTCTGGTCTTTAGATTCATAGAAAAGTGAAATAATTTTAAATAAATATGAAGATTAATAGAAAAGTTGCTTTGGCCATAGCAGCAGTCCCACTTTATTTAACAATTGTAGCGACTATATGTGCCAGAGTTCTTAACAAGCAAAGAAGAGTAAAAAGGTTTAGTGTAAGACCCATAAATAGAAAGCGTGATAAGAAATGGGATGAGGAACAGTTCTTTAATTTTTTACGTTGGATTACACATGCGCATATTTCAGCAATTTTATAATGTTTAATACTTAATTCATAAATGTTGAAAGTTACCAACTTTGAAGGTCAGGTTTTAAGGACTAAATTTATGTTTTATGTATTATGAATGCTTTTAAATGGGTACATTTATTTATTAACTTTCAACATTATGCTTATATAATAAGATTATGGTTAAAGACTAAAATTATGTTTATGTCCGTTTATAAATCCGGCTTTATGTTTAAAAAGCGCACATTTAAATTTAAAAGTTTACGTGTCCCACAGTTTTTGATTATTTTTTATAATAAGGATACAAAAAATTTTATACCATAAGTGGTTTCCACACTATTAGATATCGTAAATGTCTTTTGAGCCTACATTTTAAATTTTGGTATTTAACTGAACAATATTAAATTTAAAGGGAAAGCGGGAAGAACTGTAGTAAGCTCATTGAAAATATATAAAGAAATTTAATATCACAAAAGATATCAAAATGCCTGATCCCTTGAATAAAAAAGAAGAACAAGAAAACTTGTTCATCTCTATTCGTGATTTTCTTAAACTTCCAATTAAATCTTGTTTTATAAAATAACTCTTAATATTATTGTTACTTATTGTTATTGTTATTATCATAGTTTATATGTTAATCAATACTAACAAAAAGTAAAAGACAGTTAACAAATGTTAACAAATTTAAATAGAAGTAAATTTGTAAAATTTAACATAACTTTTATAATATTATTTCATATTTTTAGGGATTAATTGGCCAAATAAACTAGTTTTGTTGGATGACGGAGATACAGATCTATCCCTAAGTGTTGATTCTACATACATCATAAAGAAAGTAGCTGGTGGTACTAAATTAAAAGTATTTATTACATGTTTCAATTGTTTTCGAATTACTGATATGAATTTACTGATAATGATTAACAACAATTACTTTGGTATTTGCGATGTTTGCTCTAAAATTAACAAAACTTTACATTACACTACTACAACCTTAGACGTGTTAGGTACAAATATGAGGTTTGTTCACTTTGATCAGTTTCTGCGTTGTCCCGTCGAAAACTGTAAATACAGGGACAACCTACTACAACTCCAAGCTCACATGATGCGAAAGCACAAGAGAGGTATCTCAATTTCCAATTATTTCAATCTTAGTTTCTTGCGAGATAAGGCAGGTATTTTAGACATGTATGCGTTTGTTTTACCCTATATTTTAACAGTAAGATTTTCGTCGTATATAAAACAGAGTACAAAATATTGGAAAATTAAAGTTTTGAGCAAAAATATGGCCTCAGGTCTTAAGCCTAGATGTGTTATTTTAAACAATAAAGTGCCAGAATATCCAATTGTACAAGAAATATTTTGTTGTTCTAATTATATGTGGTATAGTAATGATTTTTTGTATGTATATTTAGCTTGCGTTATTTAATTTTTATTGTATTTAGATCTTTAGGCGTGTGTACTTACCAACAATATCAAATTTTAAAATCATTTTATATTTATATTTTTTATCTTAATTTTAATGTATGAATGTACTTTAATGTATGAATGTACGTACAAACTTTTAATCAATATTTTGCACATATGAATAAAAATTTTTAAACTGTAGTAGAGAAGGTTTTGTTTTAAACTAGAAAATCGTATTCCTCAAGGATCAGTTTTAAGCCCTACACTTTTTTTAGTAGCAATAAATGATGTCCTAGCCAATATGAACTCACCACCGAAAGGTCTCTTATACGCAGACGACCTTGTTATCTATGCGATAAGCCAAAATATGAAAAATAACACGAGTATGCCACAAACGTTTTTACATCAACTAGAAGAATGGTCGCAAAATTGTGGATTTCAATTTTCTACAGAAAAAACAAAATTTATATTATTGACAAAGAAAAGCTACCCTAATCACTCTCCACTCTCACTATTTAACAAGCCTCTAGTTCGAAAAAATAATGTAAAATTTTCAGGAATGACATTCGACCAACATCTAAATGGGAAAGAAAATATTAAAAAATTTGGCAATCGAATGCCAAGCAAGACTTAATATCCTTAAATCACTATCTAAAAAAGACTGGGGGCGGATAGACAAACTACGCTCTCTCTCTCTACAGAACTCTAATCAGATCTAAATTAGACTATGGCACGATAGCATATTCATCGGCTACTGAGTCTTCCCTTAAAATTTTAGATTTAATACACAGTACTGCACTCCGCAATGTCTTGGGAGCTTACAGAACCACACCAATATAAAGCCTGTATTGTGAAGCAGCTGAACCATCACTATATCACAGAAAAATGTACTTAAAGTTAACCTACGCAATTAAATCAAATGCAAATCCTAACAACCACACCTTCAAATATGATCATCTTAACCGATTTTTCTCCAATAAACCACGTCTACATAAACCTTTCTACCACCGAATCAAAATGGATCTCTCATCTCTGAACACCACCTTACCTCCTTGCTTTCCCGTTAGTTTTGAACCTGCTGCACCATGGAGTTTGGGAGTACTTAAAATAATAACTACCCTAACATCATTGGAGAAACACACTACTAATCATAGTATAATACATCAAAATCTGCAAAACTTATTATCAAATTATACAAATTTCTCTCAAATGTATACAGTTGCTTCAAAATCAACAGATGGCGTGGGAGCAACAGTTATATCCTCTAATATGTGTCAAAAATATAAGTTTCCAATACACTATAGTACTCTTAATGCAGAATTATATAACATATACGAGGCACTCACATATATTATATCCTCACCAAATCAGAAATATATAATTTTGACTGATTCACTAAACTCACTAAAATCTATAGGAAGAATATACCCAGAGAATCATATTCTTGAAAAAATAAAACAAAATCTGATAGAAATAGAAAATTGTAATAAGGAGGTAATCTTTATTTGGATCCCATCACCTAATGGTATTAGAGGTAATGAAGAAGCAGATAAGTGTGCGCGTGAAGCCGTCAATTCAGCTGACTCTATTATTGTGAATACGTGATAGCTAGTGATGCTTCAAGTGTTGTCCAATCGCGGATCCTAAGTGAGTGGCAAAACTGGTGGGAATTTTCAGTGTCCAATCTTCAAAATATTAAACCGGACATTAAACCATGGAGATGTTTCTTCACTAAAAGAAGGGATCATACCAGTGCCACGCACAAGTTCTTAATTACTAAAGAATCCGAACCAAAATGTGAGCAGTGTAACGTTAAACTCTCGGTGAAACATGTTGTAGACTGTCCAGTTTTCTCCACAGCAAGAATCAATTATGGTATCTCAATAAACTTAGAGAAAGCACTTGGTGCAAATTGTTCATTCACAAATATGTTAAACTACTTAAAATCTATTAATTTTGTTAATATATAATATATTTAATATTGTAAATCTGATTCTCGCTAATAACCTTCTTGTTGATGCGAATTTGTAAATAATAAAAGAAAGGTTTTGTTTTCTTTGACATGCCTAAATCGTCTAATGTAAAATCTGGATTTTCCAGACTTTACATTAGAATTTTTATAAAACTTTTGTATCTTATAAAATAGTCTTATATATTTTCCATGATTTAAGGAATTGATAATTGGTTGGTTGGAATACCATCTTCTTCTTATACAATTTCCTCAAATGCGACTTTTTAAAACTTTTTATAAATGTTGCAGATGAAATAGATTTCCATGATACGACTATCCATATTACATCAGTTAAAAAATCTGTTTTTTATTTTTAATTAAAATTATATCTTTGGCGTTGGTAAAATAAAAAAATTCTCTTCCTGTATTTATGACCTGCTCTATTCATTTTACCTCGTTGTTTCTTTTCGTCTCTTGCCAATCCTCTTAAACTCCATTACTTGCTCTGGTAATGGAGTCTGGATTCTTACTTAATAAATTCTGTTTAATGTCTACATATCCTGCTTTGCATTACTGACAACTCCTGTCTTTTCTCTCTCTCTCTCTCTCTCTCTCTCTCTCTCTCTCTCTCTCTCTCTCTCTCTCTCTCTTTCTCCCTCCCTAGTGCCATTTCTTCTTGTGAAGTATTTATCGCTTGTGCGTTTCTTGGCTAAAAGTGTAAGATGGCTGGCTGACCGGGTCAGGTCATTTATTTTTGTTTATTCTCTAGATAAACTCTGTATCTTCCATCCCTTTTTACTTCTTCCTGTTTACGACTTCAGCCTACTCAACTCAATTTTGCTTAAAAAAATCAGAAAAAATCCATGAAGATGTATCTTTGGAATACAAAATAGCCTTTTTTTATAATTTTGATAATAAAAATTGAGTCTAGGAACAATTATTAAAAATTCCAATAATTTCTTAGGTTATGTTAATACTTTTTGGCTAACTTTTAGATTAGCTTTTTATGTATTTTTTTCGTTCTTTTAAATGACCAAGGCAGAATTTTCAATTTTTTAACGGAAACCATCGAAAAATAAAAAAAAGTTTGTAACTTATTTATTTGCACATAACCTTAGAACTCATTTGGTGATTTAACATTTTTTTCTTCACATCATCAAATTCTTTTGTAAAAGTCCCCATTTAACTCTTTCATGAGGATAAAATTTGAAAATGCCACGTTTTTTATCCTTTTTGAACTTTTTTTTACCTTACCTTATACAAGTTATATAAAATCATATAGTTAGATGTATTCTTTTCCATCTATTTCATTACGGGCTATGAATTATCACTGTTAAAATAATAATTTTTAACCTACAAATTCTCAAATTGCAAAAGAATCGTGTTTTTCTAATATTTTTCCATTTTATTGACTCATAACCTTAAAATCCAGTAGCTAAATGATATAATTTGTTGTATTTTTGATCGCATCACTTAATTTTCAATCTAAATACTCGAGCAAGCAATTAAGCTAAATACCTAGGAGTGACCCTTGATCACAAGCTCACATTCACCGAACATTTGAACCAAGCAGTATATAAAGTGAAACTGACAAAGATACAACTTGCCTCATTAATAGGCAGGAAAAGCAAACTAAATTTCTTCACGAAAATAAGGGTAGCAAATAGCATAAACCTTCCAACGTTTACTTATGCATCAGCAGCATGGGGACATACCTGTAAATTAAACTGCAAAAAGGAAGAAACTGCAAGTAACACAAAATCAGCTAATAAGAGAAGCACTAAGTGTATCGATATATGTACCTCTAAGTAACCTATAAAGAGACACAAAGCAGAAAAGGATCCTTCATACAATGAACGAAAAGGCATATGAAATCTTTATTAAGATAAGAAACCACCCCAACAGAAAGCTGAGAGGGCTAACAGATTATGATGCAAATATCAGGACGACACATAGACGGCCTAAACAACAGATAGCTGGATATGTCCCAATAGCATAAAGACAATCTAGACAATAGCATGAAGATTGAGATAGGCACAGATTAATCAAAGGCAACGCGGCTTAGAAGTAGAAAGAAAAGGGTAAGAACTTAGGTCTTGGCGTTTTAGAGTTCTAGACACCAGGCCCAGGCCTTGTTCACCAAAAAATATTTAGTTTAAGTCTTAGTATTAGTATAAAAATCGGGAAAATACCTTCTAACACCCAAACGAATTATAGTGGCAAGGAATAGTTTAGTACCTATTCATAGTTTTACGGGTCTTCAACCCACAATAATATATCCGCGATACTGATCCTGTCGCACACACATACTCATCACGCGAAAGTACAAAGAGAACTATAAGTTCTCTTCGTACAGCCAAAATTTTGGCTTAAACCCTTAAGGCAGATCTATTTGGGAAACCAGCAACGCGACTTTCTGAGCATCGAGGCCATGTGCGACAAGCATGGGCTCGGTGGCCAGACCAGTCAGGTGCTCAGCTGAAGCCAATTTTGACGAGGAGAACCAATTTTGCCAAATCGGCAGCTGAGTGACCGAACACACACTTTCCCTGTGAGGAGGGGCACCAACTTATGTTTGCCTTTTTTTATAAAGATAAAAGAGGCAAAAAAAATTAATATTCCCACTACATTAGAACATTTAACTGACAGAAAGTGGGAAACTAAAATGAAGTTACCACAGATGTCACAGGATGTTACTATTTCATGAAATTAGCTTGTCTGTCAACACAGAACACAAAGAAAGAGGGCGAATATTTATTCTACGTGACAGAAAGAGAGACTAAATAATGGCAGAGGAAGGAATGAAAACAGGGGAAGAAATATAGCGGAACAGAGAGGGCACCAACTATTTTTTAAATAAAAAAATAGTAAAAATTAACTAAAGATAAACAAATTAACAAATTACTAAAGAAATTAAAATAAAATAATTATTTAAATATAAATTGATGGAGATGTGACGTTTATAACATTACAACCTCTATAAAATTTATTCGAAGATGATGGAAATAGTCAAAAAACATGTACACCTACTAATAAAACTATCGTAGATACCGGAGCTTCGTAAAATTGACGACGAAGGTATGAAAACTATATTGTAGAAATATT
Source organism: Diabrotica balteata (assembly GCA_918026665.1). Taxonomy (NCBI): domain Eukaryota; kingdom Metazoa; phylum Arthropoda; class Insecta; order Coleoptera; family Chrysomelidae; genus Diabrotica; species Diabrotica balteata. The sequence continues at coordinate 29,221,877 of OU898283.1, forward strand.
AAATGATACAACTGCACACGACACTATCTAGCTAACGACTTAATTAGAACGTAAGTAGCCGAAAATACTTAAAGAAGTATAAGGATCGTAAAATTTACGAATGTCCGGTAATCTAGGGTTAAACAACATGGTGGTTTCGCAATTATATTCAATTTTGTTATCTTCTGCTCCCCTTTTCACAATGAAGTAAATAATTTTTGTTTGTGAATGTTGTCTTATTAAGTAGTAATGAATGATATATTTTATACCTTTTGTTCTTTCTAGAGAGTTTGTTCTAGAGAACACTGTTTTAGTTTAATTATTAAGTTTTCAAACCAAAGCAATCCAATAAATTTACTTATTATAATTTATCTTCAGTTAAGAGATTGAAATGCAGAGACCATAAAATAAACCATTAACATTTTTATTGCATACATTTTTGAGGGTCTCTTTTAGTAACATAAATGTTAACTATTGTTTTAATCTCATGTTTATTACTTGTAGTCTCATTGTGTTTTTAAAAGATTTGTTGTAATTTAGAAATTTATGTACAATTTAATAGTCATAGTAGTTTTTTTAATATACAAACAGTTACATTTATAGTGTCTACTTTTTATTTACCCTTGTTAATTTTTTTATTGTGATGTGCAAATTTTATTATGTTTGGGGAATAATATCTATGGGATCCCTTGGGGACTTGGGTTTGTGAGAAGCTACTGTATGCCAATTGTATAATATACACTCCGCCCAAAATGTATCGCATCACTTATAAAATTACAAATATTCTGACAACATTTGGTTAATTTAAATTATTTCTTTCTGTCCATTAAAAATATTAAGGCTCAAATAAATATTGAAAAGAAATTTGTAAATACAGCTTACTGTTAAAAAATGTGTTAATTGCTATTTTGTCTGGTTTTTATATTATCAGTATTTATTTTACTTTTGTAAAAAGTATACAGTTTGCGTTTAATTTAAAATTTCGTATTAAATATTGAGTATGGAATGTCGTGACAATATAAATTTAAATTTAACAAGAGATCAAGTGGTTAGGATAATTTCCCTCATTGAAGACGGAAGGAGTCAGAGATATGTGGCAAATTTCGTGGATGTAAATCAGTCGACAGTATCACGAGTGGTAGTAAAATATATTATAGAGTACTGAGAGACTAGACTTTATGAAAGATGAGCTGTAACAGGTCGGCCAAGAGCAACTACGCATGTGGACAATAGATTTTTAGTCCTTCAAGCCTTGAGTCGAAGACATGTGACTGCAAGTCAACTTTAACATGACTTAGTCGAGACTCATAATGTACCTGTATCTTTGGAAACTATTAGGCACATTTTAAGACAGTCTGAAATTGGGACCAGAGTAGCTGCCACTGCTCCGAGACTTACAAGGGAACACCGTATAGCACGTCTAACATTTGCAAGAGAGCACGTAAACTGGAATATCGACGACTGGGGTAACATACTCTTTATATTACGGATGAGTCAAGATTGTGTTTATACACTTCGGATCGAAGAATGCCAGTTTATAGACGAGATGGCGAGCGTTATTTTTAATGCAACCTAAGACCAGCGACAAACTTTGGAGGAGGATCTATTATGCTCTTGGGCGGAATAGCTCTTACGGGTGAAACCGAATTGGTACAGCTAGATGGAGGATCCTTAACTGCTGATAGGCACATTAGAGAAATTTTGAAAAAGAAAAAGACAGATTCTGTCTCCGGCTTCTATATAAAATGTAGCTTCTCCAAGTTTAAATTTTAAAGTGTTTGTTTGTCTTTGTTTAGTGTATTTGTTATGTCCCAATTTACATTTATGACATTCTGTTACTGCTGGATAGGCCACAATTGACGAAATGCCCCTGAGGATGATCTTGTGATCGAAAGTACTTGGGCAAGATTTGATTAAATACTGTGTTCGGTATTTGCCTTGTGTACCATCAAAGTTCATTTATTCGAACATTCAACCTTATATTGATTTATTCTGATTTTGTTGACTGCTGCTCTGAAATGTCCGGTAGTGGTTAAGTTAAACCTATTTTCACAGGTTATGCAGCCAGGATGTTCTTCTCAGTCCTGGACCTCTTTTCCCATGCAGTTTACCTTGAAGTATGGTCCGAAGTTACGACTAGATAGCACTCTTTACCCATTCTATGTAGTACTTCTTCGTTGGTAACTCTGTCTATCCAGAAAATCTTCAACATGCGTCGATAGCATCACATCTCAAATGCTTCTAGTCTCTTTAGTGGTGCTTCAGTTAAGGTCCATGACTTCACGCCATATAAAATAACGGAAAATACGTAGCATTTTAGTAAACCAACTTTTATTTCCAATTTAATGTAGTAGCTGTTAAAGATTTTTTCATTTTGACGAAAGCAGGTCTTGTCTTCTCGGTCCTTATCTTAATTTCCGTCGATTGGTCCCACTTTCCATTGAAGTTTGCACCCAGATAACAAAAGTTGGTGATTTGTGTTATAGGTTGTTGGTTAACTAGTAATTGACCAGGTGGTATCCTATTTTTGCTTATAACCATGTATTTGGTTTTTTTGATATTAAAATCAAGCCCAAACCTGATACTTACTTCTGCCACCCTGAAGACAAGTGTCTGTAGACCTTCACGACTGTCTGTAAAAATGACAGTATCATAAGCGATCTTATTATGGCCAACCGTTCTCCCTTTATAAGTATTCCCTCGTCTATGTCCGTTAGCGCTAGGTTCATAATGTGCTTTGAATATATATTGAACAATAATGGGGACAATATACATCCCTGTCGTACACCTCTTTTTATCTTTATATTGTCTGTTAACTGATCTCCAACTCTAACTGCTGCAGTTTGTTCGTAATATATATTGTTTATTATACGGCAATCTCTGCTTTCTAGACCAATTGAATTTAATATTTTCATCAGTTCATCATGTTTTATTCTATCGAACGCTTTCTGGTAACCAAAAAAACACACATATATATCACAATTCACGTCTCTACTTCTTTGAAAGAAAACTTGTATTGCAAAAAGTGCCTCTCGAGTACCCAGTGCATCCCTGAAGCCGAATTGTGTGTTTGAAATGTATTCTTCACACTTTTTATATATTCTTTTATGTATAATTTTTAAAAAAGTTTTCATGACATGGATAAGGCTTATTATTCGATAAGCTTCACATTTTTTGGCATTGAGTTTTTTAGGGATTGTTATAAAAGTTGATCTTAGCCACCGTTGGGATATTTTTTCACTTTGGTATATATTGTTGAAGATTAAGGTAAATTTATAAGTTTTGAATTGGCCAGCGCACAGCCCGGAGTTAAATCCAATAGAACATGTTTGGGACCATCTTTACAGAAGGGTGAGATATGGTAATGTGACGCCAGCTAATCTTCAGGACCTGCAATGATTGTTAACCATAAAATGGGATAATATCGATCAAGATTATCTAGGAAGATTAATTGGAACTATGTCACAACATTGTCTAGATGTTATAAGAGCTAGAAGAGGCAATACGTATTACAAATTATCATTACTTTTGATTTTTATTTTTTTATTCAATGCTGTTTGTGCGCTTACTTCTAATTTGTAAAATAAATTAAATAAAACCTTTGTTTTTCGTACATTCTGCATTTATCTTTTAATACTTGTTAGTTATTTAAAAAACAAAAAAAAACAACAGTAAAAAATCAATTTTTTAAATGATTTTTAATACAATATATGCAGTTTCATAGGTGATGCGATACATTTTTGGCGGAGTATATATATGTTACGGGTAAACCCCAAAATTGGATAAAACTAGTTTTACCCGGATACTTTGCGTAATATTCAAATTCGCTGAATAAAAGGCAAATGAGATGTGAAGTAACTTACATCGATGTAAGTTTTTGGGCAGTCAACATATTTCATTAGAGACTATAAAGTGTAAACGCATGCCAAAAATAGATCACTTGAGAAAGGCAATCAGCCGAAACAGCTGTAGTGATAGGAGTTAAAATAAATTTTTGTGGAAGTTTGAAAACAAAGTTTTCAGTGTTTTATTGTTACATAAAATAAATCTCCATCAAGTAACGGTCGAATCCATCAATTATTTCTGTTTTCACCTGTTAGTTTTCTTGAATATATTTTTCATGGTATTCTTTCATTATTTGTATAAGATAATGCTTGTTGAACCAATAATATATTTGCTAATAATTATGTTGATAAAATATTTCGTTAAACTATTTAAAAGAGTTTCTAGTGTGGAAATCTAATTGGCTTATTAATATAGATATTAACTGTTTATTGCAATTTAACATAATCAAAGCATTTATCGAATAAGGAATCAAACATTATCCGATTTCAATATTTGTTCTGACGACCTTGAATTTAATTACTGAAAAGTATATTACTTTCTCTCTACGCATTTTTTAATCTAAGCCGAATAAAAATAGTGCTACACGATTTGTAGGCCATTGTCAAATATTGGTACACAAACTGTTACTGCAAGAGATTGTTAACAGTAGAGCACGCACCTATTTACATATGCATATTTAGTTAAAAATAAAATGATCGGAAGTTAATTTTATTTCTAATAAAAACAATAAATATTTATAGAACTTTTTAACAAAACAAGTTAGTATATTTCTACACCAATATGTTACGAAGCTCTTTTCAAGTTCTGTGAGTCAGCACATGACTCTATAAACGTCTCTTTATGTTCTATGGGATTGATATTTGGACCACGATCAGGCCACAAACAAATCGTGTGGTTTGAACCTCATTAAGGTTAACTCATTAACTATCCGAGCAATGTAGGGCCGTGCATTATCATGCATAAATGTTGCGTCGGCTCCAATAATAATCATTAACGGTAAAACATGGTGTCCTGGAACCTGTAACAGATACTTACACATAATTAATGTTTCATTCTCGATAAGGACTAACTCTGTGTGAGTAATCTGGCAATTCGGTGTTCATGGAAAAGCGGCGGCCCAGTTACTCTTGTTCGAAAAGATAAACTAGCAGCATAAAGTCGCCTCTTAATTGTCCATTCAATTACATTCACATGTTTCACTTCTTGCAGATGATTTCGAAAGGAAATTACAATGTCCGTTCGGTTTTTTAAAACACTAAAAACGACAAATCAGTCATGTCGAGCTGGTCGAGCTAATTTTACTTGAACCAGCTCTTCGAGTAAGCAGATCGGTCACTTCGTACTGTTGTCGTACTCACTGCACACTTGAGAAACTTACACCGACGTTTCTCGCAGTTTTGCACTGACTATGTTCATCTTATAACGCTGTTACTATTCTTGTCGCCACAACAAAACTTATGCTCGTTACAATATACTAACAGTGACCATACTACAAACACAATACTATAAACAATTTACAATTGACCTTAAAACTACAGAACAAACGGGATGCTGATAACGGTTTTGAGGAATTAGAGTAAGAGACCCTTTTTATCTCAAACGCTTATCGAAACAACAACACCAAAAATTTTTTTTAAGCAATCCATTATTAAACTAAGTTGCAACTGAAAATGGTCAAAAAAGGATAATAATTTCTTTCTTTATGCCCCTACTGCAGAAAAGAAATATGATAATGATGTCGAATAATTCTATAGCCAATTAAAACAGACACTTAAAAATGTAAAAAGTAACGAAGTCACATATATTATTGGAGATTTTAACGCAAAAATTGGCCAAGGCCGAAGATCTGACCTGGTAGGTGAATATGAACTAGGGGGAGAGCAATGAAAGAGGCAATAGATTATACCAGTTCTGTCAAGAACATGACATGATAATCGCAAATACATAGTTCAAATTACACAAAAGAAGGTTATACACATGGAGGAGACCAGGAGATACTTCACTACATATGATTATAAATCAGATAGACTATATTCTTGTAAACAAGAGATTTAAGAATGGCGTCACCAGAGTAACGACATATCCTGGTGCAGATATCGGTTCAGACCATAACCCTGTAATAACTGACATCAAAGTGAAGCTCAAAAAAGTCCAAGAAAGCCCCAAAACACCAAAATTAAATATTTCAATATCCAACAAAACGTTAATAGAAAATGACTTAAACAATGAGCTAAAGAAATCAATAAATGAAAACAACACAGAAATATGGAACACATTTAAAGATCTTACCTTGAAAGTAATAGAAAAATATTCAACAACGTTACACATTCATAAAAAACAACAATGGATGACTGATGAAATCCTGGAATTAATGGAGCAGAGAAGGAAACTGAAAGGTAACAAGACAGAATATAAGGAAAAACAGAAACTAATTAAACAAAAAATAAAGGTGGCTAAAGAATAATGGATGGAGGATAAATGCAAGGAATTAGAAAAGTTGAATGAAAAACATGATACGTTTAATATGTTTAAAAAAGTTAGAGAAGTAGCTGGTCTTTATCATAAGAAAACTCCACATACTATAACCGATTCGTCGGGAAAAATGATAATAGACGAACATGAAATTCGAACAACCTGGTGTAATTATATAAGTGAACTGTATAATGATGATAGACCCGAAGAACCGAAGACTTTAGTTGAAGGTGAAGGACCAGAAATACTAAAATCAGAAATACTGCATGCTATAAAAATAGCAAAGAACAAGAAAGCCGTTGGCCCTGATAACATACCAACAGAGATGTTAAAGCTTATAAATGAGGAGAACATTGGAATACTGGTTAAACTTTTCAATGATGTTTATTCTACTGGTGATATCCCTGAAGATTGGTTAAAGTCCGAATTCATAACAATACCAAAAAAACAACGTCCGAAAAACTGTAGCGATTATAAAATGATAAGCCTTATGAGCCACACTTTCAAAATATTTCTACGCATCATCCACAGTAGAATCAGAAGTAAACGTGAAGAAGATCAGGATGAAACACAATTTGGCTTAAGAAATGGACTGGGAACTCGGGACGCACTCTTTGCACTAAATGTATTACTGCAGAATTGTCGAGATCAAAGGAAAAAACGTCTTTGCTGTATTTATTGACTATGAAAAGGCCTTTGATCGAGTACAGCATCACAAATTAATTATAATATTAAATGATAAAGGAGTTGATACTCAAGACATACGATTCATAGAAAAGTTATACTGGCGTCAAACAGCGACAGCTTGCGTAAACGGAAAATCAACAGAAATATGTAAAATACAAAGAGGTGTCAGACAGGGTTGTATACTATCCCCACTGTTATTTAATTTATATTCAGATAGAATATTTACAGAAGCGCTGCATAATTTGGAATGGGGCGTGAAAGTTAATGGAATTCTGATAAATACAATCAGATATGCAGACGATACAGTTATTTTAAGTGATGACATGAATGGATTACAATACCTTTTAAATGCCATTGATACAGTGGGAAGAGAGTTTGGCCTAAACATAAACTGTTCAAAAACAAAACACATGGTGTTTAGCCGTTTAGCACATCAAGATGCACGATTATATGTTGATGGTCATATAATTCAAAGAGTGTCCAGTTTTAAATATCTTGGTTGCCCTATTACTGAACAACTAGATCCAGATCAAGAGATAAAATGTAGAATCGAGATAGCCCGCACGACATTTTTAAAAACGAGGTCATTCTTCTGTAATGATAACTTGAAACTTCAACTTCGAAAGCGTATGGTTAAATGCTACATTTGGTCAGTCCTCTTATACGGGTCGAAGCATGGACATTAAAAATATCCACCATTAATCGTCTGGAGGCCTTTGAAATGTGACTGCACAGACGTATACTAAAAATTCCATGGACGGCTATGCTGACAAATGTGGCAGTCCTTGAGAGAGCAAATGCTGCTCGCGAGCTGCTTGATAACATCAAATGTAGAAAGATGGCCTATTTCGGACACGTAGTAAGGGGAGACCGATATAATATTCTTCAACTTATTATGATGGGTAAAATCGAAGGACGCAGAGGAATTGGTAGAAAGCAGGCCTCTTGGTTGAAGAATATCAGAGAGTGGACAGGAATAAAGCTTAGCAACTCTTTAGAATAGCTCGAGACAGAGACAGTTTCGCCATGTTAATCGCCAACGTCAAGGGGACTTGATAGAACACGTTAAGAAGAAGAAGAATTTCTTTCTTCTTTGAGTGCCTCTCCTATTCAATATTGGATATCATTATGGCGATTCTAATTTTTTTTACTGCTGTTGTGAATAATTCTTTAGTATTACAGCCAAACCACTCTCTTAAATTTCTCATCCAGGACATTCTTTTACGGCCTGGATTTCTGCGTCCTTGGATTTTTCCTTGCATTATATTTTGAATAATTTCTTAAATAAATTAGAATTACGGGATGACCCTAATTTTATGTTCGGCAGTGTAGTTATACAATTGTCTACACATCATTATCAATTAAATCAATTAATATGAATAATATTGTAATGAGTTTTAACTGGAACAGTAGAACTGCAAATTTCTGGCTTCTTCTTTATGCAAATTGTATTCTTTAAAATATTAATAATTTGTACCATATAAAAGTATATTTTATTCAAAAAGTAATAAAAAATCTCACATTTGAACAACAATAGTTAGCAAATCTTACCTGAATACAGTCGTAAATAACAATCATAAAATTAAACAAGTGAAAATTGGTAAAACTGTCGTCTTGCTTAATTTCATTCTCAAGATGTACCTCCCGAAGAGTAAGTGTGATTCACATAACATTGCCCAATTTCCAGAGCATCTAATTATTACTTTATAAAAAATTACATAAAGATTTTTATAATTAAATTAGACTATGGGAACATTTTAAATAAATACATTAAAGTATATAAGACTGTTGACTTAAGAAAAACTAATTAGTATATGTTTGATCTGTGAAGTGCAACAATGATATCCCAGGTTAGTTTTATTTTAAAATTTGTTGGTTATGATAGTTTAAAATAAGAAAAAAAACAACGTTTTACTTTTCGTAATCCCATTTTTTTTAATCAACTGTTTAAAATGGGATACTGTTTTCCCCACTACCTTTATTTTATATTGTACAGATATAAGCTCTTACGTTTTAAAATGTTTTGCACCTACTATATTCCAAACCTTTTCTTGTTTGCTCTTTTCTTTGTGATCAAAATGTTTACTAGCATTACATAAGTTATTTAATTACCGTAAATTTCTTTTTGGTAAATGCACTTTTTAATTTGTCAATAGATTTTTCATCATTTCCTAAAAACGGCTCTTCTTTTCTTTTTTATTAATCACTATGTTAAAACCAAATACTATGTGCGATAAATGAGCATACTACTCAAGACCCATTTTATTGTTTTTCTTGTCCATAATTTCCTATAAGAAATTAAACAAAAATACGATAAATTTATAGCTACTAGTTTATTAAAATAATTTGATATTTTTAGTTCAGTTTTCCATATTAATTCGAATATTGGTCAAAAGTAGTTGATTAATATTTAAGCTTCATGATCCCTCCTTCTATTTTAAAGAGAATTTTCTTTGATTTTTTTTTACCATTATTTGTTACTACTTCTTTTTTTTTTAGAGTGCCGTCTCCCTATGGAGGATGGCAATCATATTGGATATTTTTATTTTTGAACTTACTGCTCCAAACAAATCGATCGATCTGTATTGATACCAATCACGTAGATTCTTCAACCATGAGTTTTGCCTTCAGCCAATAGATCTTCTTCCTTGAATCTTTCTAATAGGAATAGCCTAGGTATTCCAGTTTTCTGGTTTGTATAGTGGTAATTAGTCCTGTTTCTTTACCAACCCTCCCAGTACTTCTTTATTTGTAATTCTATTAGTCCATGATATTTTTAATACTCTGCGGTATAACCAGAGTTCGAAAGCCTCGATTCTTTTTAAATTGCATTTTTTAATATCCAAGTCTCAGCTCCTTATAATAATATTGAAAATATATAACAGCGAATGGTACGTAGTCTAATCTCCAAATTTAAATTTTTGCACGTTAGTAGTGGCTTCATTCGTATTAATGCTGATCTGGCAATATCTATTCGCCTGTTTATTTCTGCCGCATTATCATTGGTTTCATTGATCAAAGTTCAAAGGTCATGTATGTTTTGTGGTCTTTTGTAATTAGCATGTTCTTTGTTTTTTTAGCGTTTATGGTAATTCCTATCTCAGCACTATTCAAACTTAAGCTTTCGATAAGATGTTGTAGATCTTCTATACTCGTTGCTATGCTCACAGTATCGTCTGCATATCGTTAGTTGTTAATTAATTTTCCGTCAACGGTAACTTCCGCTGTTACTACAATCAGATATAATTTAAAGATAGTATTCATTATCATCTTTGGCCCGACAATACTCTGTGGATCCTGACCTGCTTTAAGATTAGTCGTCATTCTGTTTGGTTTCTGGAAACGTGTTGTCATCTGCTAATCTCTAGTGTGCATAAGTCGGTCTCAACTCCATCTATAGGTATTCCTCTAATAGGTGTTTTTTCTATAGTTGTTCATGTCGTTAACTTTTTAGCATGTTGTCTGGCATTCTTATTAAGTGTCAGGTCTATATAAGTCTCTCTGTTGTAATGAACATTACGATATCTGGTTTATTATAGAGTTGGTATAATTCAAAATTAAATATTTTGCGCCACTGCACTTAATCGTTTATAGTCCCAAATAGACCCTGTCTGACACCTCTTTCTATTTTACATATTTCTGTTGACTTTTCGTTTATGCAAGCTGTCGCTGTTTGACGCCAATATAATTTTCTATGAATCGTATGTCTTTACTATCAACTCCTTTATCAATTAATTACAATATTAAAAGATATAGGAGTTGATAGTCAAGACATACGATTCATAGAAAAGTTATACTGGCGTCAAACAGCGACAGCTTGCATAAACGGAAAATCAACAGAAATATGTAAAATACAAAGAGGTATCAGACAGGGTTGTATACTATCCCCACTGTTATTTAATTTATATTAAGATAGAATATTTAAAGAAGCGCTGCATAATTTGGAATGGGGCGTGAAAGTTAATGGAATTCTGATAAATACAATCAGATATGTAGACGATACAGTTATTTTAAGTGATGACATGAATGGACTACAATGCCTTTTAAATGCCATTGATACAGTGGGAAGAGAGTTTGGCCTAAACATAAACTGTTCAAAAACAACAGTTTAGCACATCAAGATGCACGATTATATGTTGATGGTCATATAATTCAAAGAGTGTCCAGTTTTAATCATCTTGGTTGCCATATTATTGAACAACTAGATCAAGATCAAGAGATAAAATGTAGAATCGAGATAGCCTGCACGACATTTTTAAAAATGAGGTCATTCTTCTGTAATGATAACTTGCAACTTTAACTTCGAAAGCGCATGGTTAAATGCTACATTTGGTCAGTCCTCTTATACGGTGTCGAAGCATGGACATTAAAAATATCCACCATTAATCGTCTGGAGGCCTTTGAAATGTGACTGCACAGACGTATACTAAAAATTACATGGACGGCCATGCTGACAAATGTGGCAGTCCTTGAGAGAGCAAATGCTGCTCGCGAGCTGCTTGATAACATCAAATGTAGAAAGATGGCCTATTTTGGACACGTAGTAAGGGGAGACCGATATAATATTTTTCAACTTATTAAGATGGGTAAAATCGAAGGACGCAGAGGAATTGGTAGAAAGCAGGCCTCTTGGTTGAAGAATATCAGGGAATGGACAGGAATAAGGAAAGCTAAGCACCTCTTTAAAATAGCTCGAGACAGAGACAGTTTCGCCATGTTAATCACCAACGTCAAGAAGACTTGATAGGGCACGTTAAGAAGAAGAAGTCCCAAATATTTTGCGGAGTATCTTACGCTCGAATATTTCCAGAAGTCTTTTATCCTTCTGCGTTGTTCTCTGCCACTGTTCTTTTTTTATTTGTCTAACTAAAGTATTCGTTTCATTTCTGATTCGTTTATAGTGGTTATAAACCTGTTGTGTTTGTTGTGTTCTGTATTGTAAAAAGGTTTTCTTCTTTTCTTTACATTTTGTCTTCACTTTCTCTTTAAACCATGGTGTTCTCTTCTCTGATATATTAGTGTTCGTTACTTTTCTTTCTACAAGTGATTCTGTTGCTGCGTGAATTATGTTATTTTTGAGTTTTTCCCAGCTTTCCTCGATGTTATCGTTTTCTAATATTTCATTAACCGCGATCTTCCCTGATATTCTTTTCGTGTATAAGTATTTCGTGGATTCCGTATTTAGTCCTTCGACTTTGATTTTTGTTTATGTTAGCGCCGCTATTTTGGGAAGTATTTCAGAACTATTCTTATTTTACATAATACTAATTTATGGTCGCTACCTACATCTGCTGAGTTGAGGCATTTTAGGTCGATTATTTTTGATGGATGTGTATCTGTTGGTTATGACGTAATCTATTATAGACATTTGTCCACGGATGTTATTAAATGTATATTTATGTTGGTTTTTGTGATTAAAAAATTTGTTTCTGTTTATTATTATTTCGTTATTCGTGCAGAAGTTGATAATCAGTTTTCCAACTTGACCACAGAAATTGCGTTTACAGTTATAGGTCTTTAAACAGAATCATTGCTTGTCTAGTCTAGTCATAGTCTGTCATGTCTGTCTAGTCATATTGTGAGCTGCCTCTCTGCTTATCTTTTTACTACTGAATTTAATTAAATATTATTTAACTTGATTATATCTAGCATAAACGAAAAGGCAGATATCGAGCACAATTTATTAATTAACTCCTGCCTAAGTATTTTCGTTTTCAAAAGCATCTTCAGGGGCATTTCGTCAAATTTGGCCTATCCAATACACTGTTGAGAATGCCGTAAACATATATTTGTACATTACACTACACTGCACAAGGACAAATAGTTTCAATTAAAAAAAAAGGCGAAGATACATTATGGTTCTCTCTTCTCTCCTGATGTCAACCATAATGTAACTGGCATGCAAAATCGACGGTCGCTTGCAGCATTGTTTTTAAGAAAACGGTTTATTTTACACCAAAAATGCTTACCAATATTTTGTTTAAAATTATTTTAGCTACATTTTTTATTTGAAACATTTTTTTTACCCCCTAAGAAACAAAGTTCCTGTAGCTGGCTGTATACCATGTATCACAAAAATGTTTTATTTAAAATCTTTGATAAAAGGTATATAATAAAATATCCAAACCAGCTATATCACAATTAATTAATTAATTAATACCGAGCCACTAAAGTATGTGGGTAAAAATCCGTTAAATGTTGTTCATTTAAATTTGTGTTACATTATAAATTATTGAAAGCTAAGATGTTCAAGTTACCGTTATAATTGGAAACATGGCGACGTATGACTGTACATAAGTTTACTTGGTCCTGAGAGAAAGTGTCTACGAGGACCTGTTGATAACAACTTCTGATAACTGATGATAACCTGTTGATAACAAGTTGTTATCAACAGGTTATCATCAGGACTTCATGGACAACGCACATTAAACTCCCTGTTGGGAGATTTTAACGCTTGGACAGGAACAAAAATAAATGAGAAAGTCGTATGAAAATATGGTGACGCTAAAACAAATGAAAATGGGAAAATCGAATTCTGTGAACAGCACTCTCTGAAAATCCTAAACGGATTCTACCAGCATAAAAACATACATAAGTACACCTGGGTTCAACCAACGAGAAACACAAATTCAATTATAGATTATGTCATCACAAAACAAGAAACACACGTACAAGTTGAAGACATAAGCGTAGTAAGAGGACCGGAGTGCGGAACTGACCACTCTATGGTAAGATCAAAATGTTACCTACAGTATCGACCTCGGCTACTACATCAAAATGACAACCAACTAGCTCAATCAAAACCCCTGGAATCGAATCTACCTAAATACAATATTGATGCACTGCAAAACGACTCAACATCATTCTTATATCAGCTGCCAAAAATTGGAAAATCTGATCTACTCCTCAGCCCAGAATACCTATAAAGAGATCATCAATAAAATCAATGAAGCAGCTTACGAAGCACTCGGCACAATCCAAAAGAACAAAAAGAATACTCCATTGTGGTGGACAAATGACATCGCCAATGCAGTACACAACAAGAAACAAGCATATCAAAAGTAGCTGCAAACAAATGATCCAGATGATAGACGAACATATGCAAGATCAAACAGAGAAGTATAAAATTTAGTAACTAAAGCCAAAATATTTCCTGGGAAAGTAAATGCGAAGAACTCAACAAATATATAGGGTCAACAAGATCAAGAGCAGCATGGAAAACGGTAAAAAATCTGAGAACAAACAGAAAAGAAACAAGTAAAATAGATTTAATAGAAGAAAAATCTTGAATCGAACAGTGTGCTGAAATATGGGCATCCCAGTCGGAGATGATAGATTGTACACGATACACTTCGCTGACGACCAAGCCATTCTAGCCGAAGACAAGAGTGATATAAGCTACATGCTTAGAAAACTGGAAGATGAGTACCCCAAATGGGGCCTCACAATTAATATACAAAAAACTGAGTACTTAGTTGTAGGAGAAAAACCAGAAAGTCTACAAATCGAAATGGGAACTATAAAACCAACAGACAATTTTAAGTACTTGGGAGTCCAAATAACATCAAAAGCAGGAAGTAGCGAAGAAATACATTCCAGGATTGGCCAAGCAGGATCAGCCACCAGACAGCTACACGGACTATTATGGAATAAAAAAATAACAAAAGAAAATAAAAGAAGAATTTATAAAACAATAATAGAAAGTATTGGACTGTACGGCGCCGAACTCTGGGAACTAAACCAAAGAAACAAATCAAAAATTAAGGCCATGAAAATGAACTACTGGAGACGATGTTGCTAGCTCACTAGACTTGATAGGGTGAGAAACGAAGATATTCGGAGAGAAATGGAAATCTATCTAGACATAATTGACACAATCGAAGCCAAAAGACTTAACTGGTATGGACACCTTCAGAGAATGCCGGAAAATAGATGGCCAAAAAAAAATAGAAGAATGGACTCCGCCAACTAGAAGAAAACGAGGTAGACCAAGACGATCCTGGAGAGACGATGTCGACGATGCAATGACCACCAGACCGCCAGAGATCTAACAACTGAAGATTGCTTTGACAGAAAACGCTGGAAATTAGGATGCGAGAAGCGGCGCCAGCTGTAGAAGATTCGCTTGTTAGATATATATATATATATATATATATATATATAGCCCATTCTCTGTATGAGTTGATATACACGAGTAAAACATGCCCTCAACCAAGTTTTACTATTTTTACAATAAATTTTAAAAAAATTTATAATGTATTTTGTCCATAATTGTATATTTTAATGTGTGTTATAAATGT
Source organism: Diabrotica balteata (assembly GCA_918026665.1). NCBI lineage: Eukaryota > Metazoa > Arthropoda > Insecta > Coleoptera > Chrysomelidae > Diabrotica > Diabrotica balteata. The sequence goes on from OU898283.1 coordinate 29,237,161, forward strand.
TGAGTGTCAATGCTTATATAAATAATCTCAACGACTATGTCTTGAAATAGGAATAAAACCATTCCGAAAGCTCGACAAAAAAGTCAAAAAGTGTTTTTTTAACATCCCGGCCAATATTCTGACTGCAACCCTAATAAACTGTGTTGTTTGTTTATATCGACAGTCACTAATATCCAGTATTTCTTGGATATATATATATATATATATATATATATATATTATATATATATATATATATATATAAAGGTATACCATTATCCAGTTTGTACTTCTGTATTTTACGGATTTTAGCTTACCTTAGTTATTATATTTTTGATTTAAAACTGTTATTGATAAACAATTTATAGATCTGTACTCCCAACGTAATGTTATTAATATAGTCATAGTATGTGATCTACAAGTTTATATCATAAATAGGTAAAGTCAAATTGGCTCATGTTGAATTATTTCAGGTATTGTTAATATCAACCTTCTTCAGCACTCTTCAAGCTGGTCTTATAAACAATCCCGGATTTCATCATGACCACAGCAGCTATGGCTCTGGACATCATAGTATTGACAATCACGCTGGTCAAGGTTCTGTATCAAAAACGTCTTACGTGACTCATCACACTCCGTCCTATAGAAGCTATGGAGGCCAGAATCATGGTCATTACCAAGCGCATCATCAAGCCCACGATAATCACTTCTCTGGAGGTGTCCCCGGAGGTCACTCATATGCCAATTCTTATATTTATAACTCAAATTCCGGAAATAGTCATGACTCGCTTCACAGACATCATGGTCCCATTTACCATGGGCCAGGAAGCTTTAGTCATCATAGTGGTAGTTTACATCATCATGGAAACTTCCATAGGGACGATTATGATGAAAGTCAAAATTATAATGTAAGTATTCACAAGATATACAAATAAGTAGGCAAAATAGTATTAATATATAAATATTTTTTCATTCCTCATAAAATACGAAAATAAAGCTATAATTATCTATTTTTTAGATTACAATAGAGATTAAGTTAGAGTTTCTTGATGCATATATTAGATATTTTATTTTTTTTTTTCTTTGGACTTTGTCAGTAAATTACCTTCTGTTTTCGTTGAGATTTTATCTGATAATTCTTTTTATTTTTTACATGAGTGTATGTGCTGCAAATGCTAGAGACTATTGCAAATGCATGAAATCCATTTTAAGTTCATGGAAGGTAATAATTGAAAATCTATTGGAACACACCGATTACGTAAATATCGTGCGTGAAATGAGTCTCTTCAAATCTGCTATCTCTATTTTGAGAGAATATTTAGCAAAGCTTGGCACGAAAACGGTATTCTACTAAACAGGTACCGGTTAAACATCAGATATGTAGATGACACCATTAAATTTGCGGACAATCTAGAAGGTCTACAATCTACCAGTTCTTATGAACAAAATCACGTACTGTAGTCAACAATATGAACTTAATATAAACGTAAAAATACAGAGCTCATAAAGAGCTATATCAGGAAAAAAAATAACAGAATGTCAACTCTACGTCAATCAAACTCCAGTAACCAAAGTGAAGCAGTATAAATACCTCGGCATTATAATAAATTTACAACGTATCAACAAACAGACAACAAGGAAACGCATCGAAAAAACTAGATCCATCTTCAACCGGATGAGAGCTTTCTTCAAAAGTCACAACATATCTTTGTACACAAGTAGGCATGGTGCGATGCTTTGTCTTCTCTGTTTTATTTTATAGTGTTAAATCGTCAGCACTAACTGAAGATATGTGCAAAAGATTGAAATCGTTTGACATGTAGATGAAACAAAGAATACCCAAGATCCCGTGAACTTGTATGCTCAGAAATTAATTAAAATAAATATATTTAAATATGCTTCCCTGCATGCCATTTTGCAGGGAAAATATTTGGAAGAAGGGATCCAGAAAGAAAAAGAAACCTCAGAATCTGGTTTAACAAAATATATGTGCAGCTTTATTAAAATCCGCGTTGCTACAGAGAAGATAAAGAATTGTCATGATAATAATTAACATTCGTCACGGTAGGGATATCAAAGTGAAAAAGAAGTCTATAATCTGAACTATATTTTTAATAAAATTCTAATTTTATTCCCATAACAAATACACCATTTTGACTAATAGTTTGCATAAAACTGTCAAGAATAACAATGTCAATCACAAAAAAGAGTAGAAAAACATAATGCTTTTTCCATATAATAAGAGGACCCAAATACCATTTACTTTGTCTGATAATACAAGGAACAGTGGAAGGAAAGAGATGGATTGGTTGAAAGAGATAATGTTGTGGTACCACAGCAAAATAATTATTTCACACAACAGTAGATAGAGACAGGTTTAAGACAATTGTAAACATGATGACCTTCAACTTCTGAATACGGACATAGCATCTAAGAAAGAAGAAGTAGCAACAACTGTTTCAGAGCGTTAAACTAATACGTTCAATGTTATTCTTCGTTTTATTTTGACTTGATTTTTGATTCTCCTTACTGATACGTCGTTCTTACGGACTTGTTACCCTTTTACCGTTATGCATGGTATTATAACTTGTTTAATTTTAAGATAAGCGTAAGGTAAACAGAATTAGATACGTGATCCGTAGGTGTATTGTATCGTTGAAACTTGTCATTGCTTAGAAATTAAGTGCTAACCAATGACAAGCTGCGCTGACATGACACATTCATCGATCACTTCTCTAAATCTGTTTACATCGAGCTTACCTTGAAACAGAACAAAGTATAGTGTGTTTTATCGGTACTATACCATACTAGGTAGCAGGTAGAGCTCCCGTTAGGTCCCGGCATAGGACAGGCTGCTACAGGGAGTGGCGTCCCTGCCGTACGCTAGCTACTGACTTTCTCCTATGTCCAAGCCTTTAGGAGAGGCCAGGTCCCCAACCTATCTTCCTTCCATTTTCCAATCCTTACCACATCCCGATATATCCCGCTACCAACGCGCACTGGCCAGCGTGGTAGTAAAATGGCTAATTTTCCCCGTAAATGACATGACACAAACTAGAAAAGAGCCCTTAGTCCCCGGCGGCCCAACGGTCCCTGGTAACGGTAGCCACCAGATTGGACCAAGGGCAGAGGGTGCAAAGAATCACCGGGATAGACACGGCTACCATGGACAACGAACATAGCATATTGCCACGTATAACGTAAGAACGCTTGCAACCGAAGATATAAAATTATGAAAATAGAAAGTGTAAGATCAAGAGTTGTGTACCTCATATTAAAACTGAACGAGAAACGCTCTATTAAAAGTATCCAACTATATGCACCCACGACGAGCCATAGCGATGAAGAAATCGAAAACTTTTATGAAGATATAAATAGAGCTATAGAAACAGATAAAATCCACCACCCAATCTTAATGGGCGATTTTGACGCTAAACTTGGATTTAAAAAAGATAACGCAGAAGTGGCTAAGGGCTCATTTGGATACGGTGAGCGAAATGATAGAGGAGTTGTGCTACTACATTTTTTTGTTGCATCATCGGCTCTATGTGATGAACACATTCTTTAAAAAGAACGAACAACGTAAGTGGACGTGGGCTAGTCCAGATGGCATAACAAAAAACGAAATTGATTTCATCATCACAAACAGAAAAAAATATTATCCAAGATGTTACAGTAGTTAATAAACTCATTGTTGGTAGTGACCATCGGTTGGTTAGAGCAAAAATAATGATCACATTAGATAAGAGCGGACAGCAATGATAACAGAGAGGCATTCTAAAATGGAAATCGATAAAAGATAGAGTAGCTTATCAGAATCTCATAACTTCAGAACTGAAAGAAGTAGAACATCTAAATAAAAATGCATTAGATATAGAGATAATAAACATGCAAATAAATAGTGCGATTAGAAACGCTCATAAAGAGGAAAAAGAAAAACATAAGATGGATAAACTCACTCAAGCTACTAAAGAGCTTATAAACAAAAGAAGAGAATTGAAAGACAAATACACACATAATTTTGTAACGCTTAGACAGTTAAACAAAGATATCACGAAATCCATTCGAAAAGATATCAGAAATTACAACACTGAATGCATAACTCAAGCTATTGAGTTTATTGAGTTTATATCTATTATTGCATAATGCAATAATAACCATAATGCACAAAAAAGGTGACATTTTAGACCTACAGCAGAATAATTACTCTAGCATGTATGTGAAACTTTTATCATAGAAGATTATCTAAAAAAAAAATAAAGAAAAGATGAAAAGTTATATGAATGACAATATACTGCAACTCATGGAAGAAAAAAGAAAATCAAAGAATAGCGAAAGGATGAACAACCATATTCAGAGACAAATAAGAATCAAAATACGAAAGGTCAAAGAAAATTAATTAAAAACACAGTGAGAAGAGATAGTGTTGTCGGAACAAAAACACAAGACATTTAATATGCACAAAAAGGTAAAACAAGCAGCTGGTCTTCCATTTCCAACACAGCTAAAACTCAAAAAATCGACCAAATGCATACCAGAAATTTTTATTGATAATTCCGAACAACCTCCGTCCTACATATGTAATAACTACTTACCAATCACATCAGATGAAGTGAAAAAAGTAATATCACAACTAAAAAATGGCAAAGCTCCTGGATCTGACAATGCATATGCTGAACTCATAAAGCTATTTAACACCGACGGTAATTAATGACTAACAAAAATATTCAATGACATATATTTAAACAGAGTAATACCAAGATCATGGCTGAAGTCAACGTTTATTGCTCTATCAAAGAAAACAAAATCCGTATCCTGCAATTGGTTTTCGGAACGCGCCGGGTACGAGAGAGAATCTCTTTAGCATACAAGTACTATTTCAATGATATAGAGATGTGAATTGCAATACATATGCATGCTTCATTGATTACCATCAAGCATTTCATACCGTAAAACACGACAAGCTGATGGAGATATTAACAAATATTGGAATAAACAGCTGTGATCTAAGAAATATTAGCAATCTGTACTGAAATCAAACATCGTCTATCCGTACAGAGGTAGGAGAATCCGATGATATCAAAATCAAACGTGGTGTCCGACAAGGATGTATACTATCACCCTTGCTGTTTAACCTACCGTAGAATTTTAAAAATTCCTTGGACAGCACGAAAAACAAATGAAGAAGTACTAGCTAGACTCAATTTAGAAAAAGAACTATTGAGAACGGCCAAAAGAAGAAAAACCAGTTATTTAGGGCATTTGTTGCGCAACGAGAAATACTACATCCCTCAGTTGATAATAAAAGGCAAAATGGAACGAAAGCGAGGAATTGGAAGAAAAAAATTGTCCTGGTTACGTAATATCAGAAACTGGACAGGACTTGGATTTGAGGAACTCTTAAGAGCAGCTGAAGATAGACAAACGTTTGCTACCATAACCGCTAACCTCCATTGATGGAGACGGCACTTGACGAAGAAGAAGTTTAACCTACAAATAAGGAATTTTTTCAAGAAGCAGTCGAAGATGTTAAAGCATGAATTCGAATTAATGGAGAATGTATCAATAACATCAAACAGGCGGATGACACAGTGGTATTCGCTGACAATTATAAAGCCTACCAGGAGTTGACGGATAGAATCAAAGAAGTGAGTCAGAGATATGGACTTTCACTGAACACTAAGAAAACAAAATGTATTATAATCTCTAAGAATGAACAGCAAATTAAAAGAATCATTATGAATGCCTAACCAATAGAAAGAGTAAACACATACACCTACCTTGGTACGAACGTCAATGAGAATTATTGCAACCATTTCCTGGAAATAAAATCTAGGATGGAGAAAGCAATATTTACATTTTAAAATGGCTAAGCTATTCAAATGCCACGATTTATCAGTAGCCATAAAAATCAGGTTACTACGATGATCTTTCCTATACTATTGTACGGAGTTGTCGTGGACTCCCACAGACGCTACATGCAAGAAAATCGAGGCTCTCGAAATTTAAGGCTAAAGACCGAAGTAAAACAGGCATTAAACCTATTTATAAAGTAGGAAGAAGAATAAGAAGAACTTGATGTCATGTAATCGACTGAACTATCTTACAATAAAGTCATCCCAGGATCGCAACTCGACAAACTTAATTTAAACTTAAATTATGGCTTATTCCCAATAAAAATATTAATTACCTAATAATTACATTAGGATGTTACAAGAAATAGCTTCAAAACAATACAAATAATCCTCGTATCAATCAAAAGTTTCGAAGTTTGTATTTATATTTAACTAGATATATCGATTATATTACATTATAATAATCTTTCGTAAAGGATACATCTATCGTTAGTTCATAAGTTTTAATTGTTTACATAATCCACCTTGAATTTTTTACACTCAAGGTTCAATAAACTATACTCTATAATTTCAATTGATATTATCGTGTCTCAAATGACTTTATAAAAACACTCTGAGATTACCTTTTGGCATTTTAATTTTAATTTGGTGAGAGATTTTCAGGGTTAATGTTTCAATAATTACGTATCAATGAAATAAGATAAAGAAGCAGTATGGGGTTTTATCACGAAAAAAATATATAGTCACGAAAAAAAAAATATTATATTTTTAATAATGAAATAATCAGTTAATTAATCAGAGTAATGAAAAATAATTAGCCCCAAATAATAAAGACATAATAATAAATAGTAAAATAAAATAATAACAATGTCTTCAAAATTGGAATATTTTTATTCTTGCAAGACGTCTTAGATTCTATGAAACACATTTCCAAGAAAACACGTTTTGAATGGTTTTTTCTTTTGTCCAAATATAGGAATCTTTGAAATTAAAGTCATGTTTCAACGTTAATGCATGTTCTGTGAGTGCACAAGCCTTTATTTGTTTGGTTTTTATGTCGCTATGATGTGAGATTACCCTACTGTGAAAATTACGAGATGATTCTTCAATATATACGTTGTTACAGTTGGTACATGGTATAGAATAAACAACATTCGATAACTCCTATATTGTGAAAGGATCTTTTGTTTTTATGTATACCTTTGATACCATTTTCACCTTCTTAGTTGTATTTTTTAAGCCACTTTTTAAGTAACATTTTTGAAAATGTTCATTATCTTAGGTGTCAGAACTGAAATGTAAGGTAGGCAACCATAAGTTATTTTAAATAGTAGTTGGGTTGGTGTATTTTGTCGTATCACTGATATGTTGTGTGAATGTCAATTGTCGGATTGGTTATAAGAAAATTGCGAAGAAAACGGAGAACTGAGTTCATTTTAGAGCCCTATGAGATAGAAGTTCTCTTGTAGTATAGATATTAACTTTTTTAGTCCCTTGTTCCTGAACTCGAAGTGTGACAAGTTGATAACCCCAGTTTTCAGGGCCAAAACCAAATTTGTTTTAATCTTAGGTAGATGTTGAGAATGAAAGTTTATGAAACGGTTACTAAAACAAGGTTTACGATACCACTCCATGCATAGCATGAGTTCATTGCCACGTTGGATAAGCATGTCTAAAAAAGGAATCATATTATCAGCCCCTCTCTCAACCGTACACTTTAGGTGTTCACACTGGGCGCTAAGGTGTTAAAACATCAGTTATTTTATCTTCAGGGACCGATAAAATCAAATCATCTACATATCGTTTAATAAAAGGTATGTAAAAAGGTATCTTTTCTTTACACGTTGTTATAAGTTCATCCAAAACAAAGTTACATAGTATGGGAGATATTTGGCTGCTCAATGGAGTGTCATTTTGATGCTGTTAAGAATAGCATCTAGTGGTAAGTGTGTAAACAGTGACACAACATCTAAACTAATCAATATTTAATTATTCGGAACTTTAACATTGTTAATAAAGTAACCAAACGTGAAAGAATCTCTAATATAGAATTCACTGGATTCGATGTAGGAAATTGTGATAATATCTCTAAGGTGCTTAGCAAGTTTACTATTAGGTGCATCAATGGAAGAGATAATAGACCTTAATAAAATGGTGGATTTGTGAACTTTAGGCAGTGTATAAAACCTGGGTCTAACTGCATTGTAAATTTTTAAGGATTTTGCAACTTCTGTTGTTATGGATTTGAAAGAAACTGAATCCAAAACCAGATTGTTCGCCTTTTGTTGGAATGTTCACACCGGACTGCTCTTAAGTTTGATGTAACTTTTTGTGTCTTTTAATAAACTATTACTTTTTTTAATGCAATCATTCTTAGACATTGCCACTGTTACATTTCCCTTTTCACTCCTAACAAATATATAAATCTCCCAAATTTCACTCCTAAATTTCGTGATGTGATTTTAAAAAAGGCAAACAAATGAAAATTAGACAGACTAACCAAATAAAAGATGATGTTCGCCAAGGAGACCCTTTGTATACATTACTATTTAATACAGTTCTAGAAACAATGAAAGGGATTCTTCTTCTTTTTCTTCTTTACTGAGTCTTCGCCGCAACCACTATCGCCCTCCATTCTCTAAGATCTTGCGCTTCTGTTTCCCATTGTTGTACCCCAATTCTAGATAAATCGATTTCAACATCATCCTTTCATCTTTTTCTCGGTCGACTTGCTGATCTTCTACCATCTGGTCTTTCAAACAACACTGTCATTAACACTCTGTCATTCTCTGATCGTACTGCTTGAAATGAACGTACAAATGAAAAGAATTAGTGGGATAAATAGGTCCGGCTCTATTTTATACAAAGAACACCAATGCTTACCGTACGCTGATGATGTGGTTCTCATTGCACGAAATGGAAAAGAACTGGCAAATATAACCTATGAACAAAACAGATTGGAAGCATGAGAAAGAAAGATACTTCGCCGAATGTTAGATGGGAAAGTAGTAGAGGAAAAATGGAGAAGAACCAATGCAGAAGTGTACCATTTGTATGCGAACCCTACAATAACAAAAGTGGTGAAAAAATGTAGACTAAAATGGCTCGAACATCTAGAAAGAATGCAAGGTAATAGACTAGTCAAGAATATTGCTTGGGGAGTACCTATATCAGGGCAAAAAAAAAAGAGAAAAGACCAAGAAAGAAATGGAGAGATGTAGTAATGGAAGATGTCAGATAGATGGGAATCAAAAATTTAAAGCTAATAGCTAAGAACAAAAAACTATGGAATTTATCCATGCAGCAATAGGCCTAAAAGGCCTGTTAAAGCTCTACATACATACATATGCAAAAACAGGTTAAGTTAAATAATGTGTACGTATTAAAATTAGTTAAATATTTATATAAAACGTTTTTAAATAAAAATAAACTGTTTAAAATATATTTATTTCGTTGAAATCATATAATAGAAGTATAACTTCTTGCCCACGTACAAAGTACACAAGTTTTTTTTTTATAATAATAGACTTGCACTGCACTTTGGCAACAAATAGTAAACAAATTCGTACTTACGTCTTGATTTTGCCATTAAGTTCACAGCATACCTAGGAACCTGCTTGTTGTGCGAAAAATTAAATACAGACCAGAGTATCATTAACAAAATCCCTTTATTTCGAAAACGGTGTACTTTTTTAATTTAAAACAAGAATACCTTTTTTAAGTAGAATTAAATGTTATTTCATGTTTTTTTATCTAGAATGTTTATACAGAGTGAACAAAAAATTATGGCCACATTAAAAAACAATGTTATAATAGCTGTCGCTACCTAGTGTCAATGGTAAAACTAATATCATTTTCTTATTAAGCATACTAAATAATAGCAAGAAACCAAATTTTACTTAAATTGGTTAAGTAGTTTTCAATATATCCCTAAAAATAATATAAAAAAAATAATGAATCACCCTGTAGATCGAAAACTAGCAACATTTTGCCTGAGCAATTTGAACCCAAACGCTTTATTTTGTTATCAGCTATCACCCATTAGCTAATGTCCAATTAATTATGGGACACCCTGTATACTTACTCTAATCAGTTCTAGTCTTATTAATTTTACTAATTATTTTAACTTGTAGGACCCACCTAAATACGAATTCAAATATGGAATCGAAGACCCTAACACCGGAGATACAAAGAACCAGTATGAAGTTAGAGACGGAGATGTGGTCAAAGGACAATATTCACTTGTCGATGCCGATGGCAGCCTTCGTACTGTGGAATATACTTCCGACCCTCACCACGGCTTCCGTGCAGTTGTGCACAAAAGCGGACAAGAATCAGTTGCTTATGGACATTAAACAAATATTATTGTAATTCAAGATTGTGTTCGCCTCCTACATTTGCCCTATGTAATTTTATTTATTTTATATCAATTATCAACAGTACAAATATTTTTTATATTGATTGAACTCATGAAGATTGTATAATTTCCAATTTAGTTTAAAACATGTAATCCTAAGGTAAATTCCTTTCTGTGTCTAATATAAAGGAAAATGATGATACTGCAGTATTTTATTGCGATTGTTTATTATACGATTTTTCATTATATACCTAAATATAAAAGATATTATGTAGAACTCAACATTGTAACAAAGGTTATAGTAGTATCATTTTGTAAGATAGTTTTTAATAAATATATATTTTTGTAATATATTCTTCTATTTTTAACCAATTGATTTTTAATTTATCATCAAGATATTACCTTATGTCATAAAGAGTATATTAGGTAATATATCTCGATATCTTGTGCCGAAAAAGTTAACAAAAGCGGAAAGATGATAAAAAGCTTCTCGTCCGCTAATACTCATGAAGGACTACGTTGCTCAATTCAAGTGCTTCATTTGAGATGGGTAAGGATAAAAATAATAAAAAAGTACAGATTAAAGATAGATAGATAACCGATAGATAATAATTAGATTACAAAAAAGTTTGACAAAGAAAAACAAACAAACACCAAAAAAAAAAGAAACACGGAACACAGCTAAACTGGAAAACAAAATGGGTGCCAATAAGTTCTAAGCTGAAACTCTTGAATGAACTCAATATTAAATATATAAATAAATTAAACAAACTCCGCCACCAGTAAATTCTTGGTTGGATTAAGTAGCTCAGTAAATGCCGGTGTCGCTTCCAAGCCCGGATAAAGGAGGGTTGAGGCGATGGGCTAGCAAGTCATCCCTTGTCAAAAGAAATACATGCTAAAAAATTTTGACCAAAAGCCTCGGACTACAAAGGATGGATCAAAACAAAGACGAACGGAAAAGGAAAATGATATTGGCTACATGGAATGTACAAAGACTTGCAATCAAACAAGCAGAAGTATTCAAAGAATTACCGGAAAGAAAAATAGATATGCATTCTCACCAAGCCTAAGAAAAAGGAAAAAGGAAATGCAGAGATAGAAGAATATATACATATCTATCTATCTACTTAAACTTTTGGATGAGGAAAGCATTGCCTGCTTAACCACTTTCTTCAACAAAATTTACAACGAAGGAAAAATACCAGATGATTGGTTAGAATCACTGTTTATAACATTGCCAAAGAAAAGCAGGCCCACCAAATGCAGCGATTTTAGACTAATCAGTTTGATGAGTCACACACTGAAGATACTCTTACGAATTATACAAAATCGAGTATTCTTTCTATGCGAAAGTAAGATGGGTGATAAGCAATTTGGATTTAGAAACGGTCTAGGAACTAGAGAGGCACTATTCTGTATTCGCGTTCTATTACAAAAAAGTTGTGAATTCCGAAAGAATGTTTATGTTTATTTCATCGACTTCGAGAAGGCGTTCGACAGAGTCCAACACAATACACTTTTCGACTGCCTACGGACAGCAGGACTTGACCACTATGATATAAGACTGCTGAAATACTTATATTACAATCAAGTAGCCTCTATCCAAATTGGAGACAGTCACACTGAAAAAATACCCATCAAACGTGGAGTACGGCAGGGTTGTGTTTTGTCACCCACTCTTTTTAATCTGTACTCTGAAGAAATCTTTAGGGAGGCTTTGGATGACAGACAAGAGGGAGTAAGACTAGGTGGAGAAGTAATCAACAATATTAGATACGCTGACGATACAGCCATTCTTGCAGAAAGTTTACAAGATCTCCAAACATTACTAAATCTAGTCAGTGAAGCAAGTTATCGGAGAGGCCTAAAAATCAACATTTCAAAGACAAAGTGGATGGCAGTTGGAAAGATCCATATAGATCAAGGTCTGCTTTCTCTTAATGGAGAAGAGATAGAAAGAATAAATAATTTCAAATACCTTGGCAGCTGTTTAAATGTAAATTGTGACTCTGATGAAGAGATAATATCCAGGATCGAAATATCACGTAAGGCTTTTATGACCTGGAAACCAGTTTTATGCAACAGAAACCTGTCAATGAACATTCGTAAGAAGGTCCTGAAATGTTATGTGTGGTCGATCCTATTGTATGGTTGTAAGACATGGACGTTAAAAACCACAATGCTAGACAAGTTAGAAGCATTCGAAATGTGGTGCTATAGACGAATCCTAAAGATATCGTGAGTTTCGCACACTTCCAATGAAGATGTTCTTCAAATGATCAACTCAGAACGTCTGCTCATAAACACCATAAAGAGGAGAAAAACAGAATACTTCGGCCATATAATTAGAGGACCCAAATACCATTTACTTCGCCTTATAATACAAGGAAAAGTGGAAGGAAAGAGATGGATTGGTCGAAAGAAACTTTCATGGCTGCGGAATATTAGACAATGGTGTGGTTTCACAATAGAAGAATTATTTCGCGCAGCAGCCGACAGAGAAAGGTTTCAGGAAATTGTAAACATGATGACGGCCAACGTCTGAATACGGACACGGCACCCAAAGAAGAAGAAGATACATATCTACAGTGAAGTGAGTAAATACAACGGAGCTAAGAAAGGAGTCTCTATTGCTATTCGAAACATCTTAAAAATAATATAAAATCGTGGACTTAAGTAAATAAACAACTGCAAATACTAGAAATGAAAAAGAATGGTCACAACATCGTAATTGTCAGAGTGTATGTCCCAAATAAGAATCCAAATCCAGAAATTAAAGACGATTTTTCAACAAGATGAATGAAATACTCTCTGAAGTTAAAAAAAACTGTAAAATCTTTATACTAGGAGATTTAAACGGCAGTCGTAAACAGAGTCGTAGGAAGATATGGGGAACAAATAACCAATGACAACGGAATGCGTCTTAAAGATTTTTGTGAAACAATATCTCTCAAAATTATGAATGGCTTTTTTTCAATATAGAGACATCTACAAATTTACATAGATACAACCTACTAGGAATCTGCGGTCGATAATTGACTATGTAATCCAACGTCAAACTTCCCAGCTGAAAACAACTGACGTAAGGGTATACAGTCGATCAGAATGTGGATCCGACCATCGTTTACTTATGGCCAACGTGATAGTTAACTATCGCAAAATCAAAAACACTCAGGTACATAATATAGAAAAGGGACAAGAAGTAACATCCCCTAAATATAACCTTTTATACCGACTAAACTCACCTCCTCTTCCTCCAGCCGGCGGGTCTGGAACCGCTCTTGTCTGACCCGTCGACCTTACTCATAGCTCCCCCTAACACCCCCAGCGTGAATTCCATGGATTGGTCAGCTTCACGGACGCCTTCCCCGCACAGCGAAGTGACCGAGGACGGGAAAGAGGGCGGTCGGGACGCTTCCCAACCCATGATGAAACCAACCCTAAGATGTCAGTCGGCAGTTACGAATAACTCCAGTCGTTCATACCTTCATCTATTCACTCTTTCTCATCCACCCCTTTATCTATACTTAGTCTCATTCAACTCCAGGCATTCCTTACTTTTATCTAGACACACCTACTCATCCATCTATTCATTCTAACATTTAGATGGGGCAGTCTGTGTAGGTCGGATGTAAAAGGTCCTTCCCTGCTGACTATACTAAATATAACCTAGAAAACTTAAAAGAAGATTCAACGAAATTTCTTGACAAATTACGACAACAAAATTACAAAATGTGGATTGAGAAAATATATCAGCGGAAGAATTATACCAGCAACTTAAAAAAATTCATTCATGAGGCTGCAAGTGAAGCTTTGGGGTATAAAAACAAAAAAATCAAGAATGGTGGGCGGAGAATATGCAAACATTAGTAAACAAGAAAAAAAACTGCTTGTCAGAAATGAATGTCAACGAAAAAGGAGAAAGATTACAACATATTAAAAAATTAAATCAAGATGTAAAAAGAGAAGTAGTGAAAAGTAAAAATGAGATGTGGGATAGAAGATGTGCACAGGTAGATAGGTATATGGGTGGAACAAGAGTTGGCAAGCATGGAAGGTGATAAAGTCTCTCCGGAGGGAAGAAAAGAAAAAATCTAATTTACAGTTAATAGAACTAAAACGGTGGAAACACCATTATGAGGTCTTACTGACAGAGAATAGATGTAAATTACAAGAGATCGAAATGGAGAGAAGTATCCGAACATAGACAAATAATTGAGATAACAACCGGAGGGTTAAGCGATGACCTCAAAAGCTAAAAAAAAGAGCGGATGGAGACATCCTAATAGAGTTGGAAAAGTATGGACCAAAAATATTACATGAGATGTTGGTTCAACTATTCAAAAAATGCTTAAAAGGACATAATATCCCTGATATTGGAATGTTGGATCATCAATCAATATTCAAGAAAGGAGATAAACGAAAATGCTCTAATTATAAGGCAATAACTGTGTATCAGCTCAGTGGGGAGGTTGTAACGATCGAATAATAAAAGAAATAATAGAATTAGATCACGAAGACATAGAAGAACAAAAGGAATAATATTTACAAGAAAGCTACAATGAAATTACAAATAGATCCGAAAACTAAAGCTATACCAATCAACAGATGAGTTCGCCATTGAGATGTTCTCACCAAAGCTATTTACACTTGGACTGGAAGACTTGTTCAAAGACATTAACTGGGCAGATAATGGAATAGATGTTAATGGAAGAAAACTGAGATACGCTTATGACATTGTAATATTCGCTACAAGTTTCGAAGAACTACAGACCATGATGACGCAACTCTTTAAAGCTTCGGAAAAGTAGGTCTTAAAATGAACTTGAAAAAAGCAAAAATAATGACAAATATACCGAACATAAGACAAATAACGTTGAAACGACATTAATTTAGAAACAGTGGATATGATTTGGAGAACTGAGTTGGATCTTAAAAAGCACTAAAATAGAACAATATTTTTAAATTCAGAAGTTACGGTCAGTGTATCCTCCCTATACCCACATACTCGCTTACACACGTGGACACCTACCAAGTCTAATATGGATAAAATAGTAAAGGCATAAAGAGCGATGGAAAGATCAATGCTCAGGGTGAGACTTATAGACAAAAAAACAAACAAATGGAAACAAAAAGCAAAAGCAAAGTCATAGACTCAGAAAGACATGCTGCCAAATAAAAATGGAGCTTCGCAGGACACAATGCCCGACTTAAGGATAAAAGATGTAACCACGAAATACAACAATGAAGACAATGGTTAGTAAAAAGAAGCAGAGGAAGACGACAAATGAGATGGACTGATGGCATTAAGAAGATCAGTGGATACAACTGGAAGCAAGTGACGTAAAATAAAAAACACTGGATTGACTTAGGGAAGGCCGTAGGGGAGAATATCATGGATGGACTGCGTCACTAACACGCAAGTACTCAAAACTTTAGACAAAAGATGCGAAATTCTAAATGAGATAAAAACTAGGAAGATGGAATACTTGGGGCACATTGTGAGAGGTGAAAAGTACGAACTTTTAAGAAACATTATGCAGGGCAAAATTAAGGGCAAAAGAAGTGTAAGAAGAAGAAAAAATATCGTGGCTTTGTAATCTACGTGAATGGTTCGGGTGTAGTTCGATTGAACTTTTCAGGCGCGCTGCTAACAAAGTCGCAGTGGCCATGATGATTACCGCTAGGAGTGGCACGAGAAGAAGAAGAAGGCCTATGTCCAAAGTTAGATTACTTAAGGTTGGAGAAGAAGGGAATGTAACTTAAAGTTGAATTTGAGAAAATTAAAGTTTAATATTTGTAATTGTGTTACTTAATATTTTACTGGGATACCTGCGATCTATGTTTAACTATTTATTGTTAGTTTATTTTTTAATGAGGTTAAATAATAAAACGGTATTTATTTTACTTGTATCAAACCTAATATAGATGGCGTCACGACAAAAAGGCATAAGCGCCAAAATTTCTAAATTTATGTTTTGGTATCAAAATAAAATACATGTTACGTCCTATCTACTATTAAAAAGACGCAGCTGTAAAAAAATTCATCTCAACTAAAACAAGCTTTGAATTTTCTAACCGCCAAACGAGTTTCTTAAAAGATGAGACACCGAAATCAGTAAGCGACAAGATCCGTAGTGGAAGATGGTGCTTACGTCTTGGGTCTGAAAACGTGGTTATATTAATAAGGAAAACAATAATTTGAAATATTATTAAAATTATTGTTGTTTTAAGCGTTAGTTAGATTATTTATCTTGAGAATCATAATATACCATAAGAATCTACAATTTTACGACTGTCAGTTACGTCTTTTCAGAAAACAATTTTTCGTTTATCTAACCGCCATTTGGCCATTTAAAATACACTATGACTTAAATTTGCCATAGAAAAAGTTACTATTTAACCGACTTAAATAAGGTTTGAACCTAAATAAAATATATATTTACTCTGTTGTATAGTCTTCTTTTGTTTTTAATTTTAAAGTTATATTTTGGTAGTAATATTATTTTAAAAAACTAACATTTGAATGGCGCTTACTTCTTTTTTTTTAATGGTTTTTAGAATGGTTTCTCGGGGACACAAAATAATAAATCTTGCATTGCAATCCATTTTGGAGAATCAGGAAAGCAATGTGCAGGAATCCAGCGGAAATAATAAAAACCATGGTTCATTTTCCACTGAAAATGAGGTCCTCAATGAAGCGCTAAAGCATGATGTTCTTTTAGAGCCTATACTAAAAGACCATGAACAAGAACTCCAAATGCTTAGTTCTGTTCGATGATGATGCCATTGTGGATTTCAGTTTTACTTCTAAGTCCAAATTTGAATATTTACAGCCGTTTATTTTCGAATATTGATTAGACTGCCGAAGAAGAGACTGATTTATTAACCTGTGATAAAAAGCGTGTACTTTACTCAGATAGTGATGATACTGATGATAGTAATAATAATGCCGCAATAGTATTTAGTTTATTAGTTATGATAAGATAGGTTGTAATTTTTTTATACAACATAATGATTCTTTAAACTCCGAATCAAATTCATCATCCTTGACAGTATTTCTAAAAAATGAGACTGAAATTGACAGCATTAGTTCTAGCTCATCAACTGGTTCAATTTCTAGTAAAACATCAGGTAGTTCATCTCAAAGCACTCAACCTGAAGGTAGAGGACAAAAGAGAAAAAAAAAGAAAACTAATTTATTACGTCAACGAAAGTTACGTAACTTAGGGAAAAATTACTGTATATTATAAAAACGAACGCGTTGCTGAAAAAGTTTTGCTTCCTAATCCATATTTAGGCAAGAAATGTGTCAATCAATGTAATAGCTTTAGCAATGAGGACAGAAATGAGTATTCTTAAAAAATTTTGGAACCTAGAACCTAATAATTTAGATAACAACAATTTCATTAATGGTTGCGTTAATGTCATACCTGTAAACACAAAAAGAACAGTTTCTGATTCACGTCGTAATCTAACTTATAAATACTTTCTTTTGAAAAAATGATGTACAAAAACGGGTTTGCTTACAATTCTTTAAAAATACTCTAAATATTAGTCAAAAATTGGTACGGTATGCTATTAAAGGAAACATTGAAGTTAACCATGAAAATAGGGAGAAACATGAACCTAAACATAAAATTACTCCAGAACAAATGTTAATATTTAAAGATTTTATTGAGAGTCTTTCTGCTGTCCCCTCGCAGTACTGTCGAGGGTCGACTAAAAAATTGTATCTACCAGCAGATACTAAAAGCATTTCAAATCTTTATGTACACCATAAAAATAAATGAAAATAATGGCACCCCCTTTAAAATATCTACTTTTAAAAAGTACTTCAAAAAATATTATAAACATTGGTATTCATGTACTTAGAAACGGCAAATGTTCCACATAAAAAATAGTATATTTTAATAGTTTCTTTGTTTTTTGAATAATCTTTCAGTTTATTTTCTTGTTGTAATTAATAAAATGTGATTGTTATGTTAACTTAATTTTTATATGATATTGTTTTTACACCAATATAACTCTAAGAAATATATTGTGTATTATTTATTTTGTATTATTTTTACTTAACTGTTATGCTTTAAATGAAAAGATTTACTCTCCATTTTTGTTATTATTCTGTAAAATTAAAAGGCGTACAAGTTCCTAAATATGGTAACTGTCTTTCAAAGAGCCTTAAACACCACAGAACCTAACATTAAAGGCGTAAGCACCAAAATGTTAAATATCTCATGTGTTTAATAACTGTTTTATAACTAACGTATGGTAAGTCAAAAATGCCTCAGTACAATAGTATTAAAATGGCAAAAAATGTAAAAAAAAATAAATATTAAGCGATATTAAACGTTTTTTGTGTCTCAAAAAAAGAGTTAGTCTTCGTAAGTGGGTATATTTATTTAAAAAAAATTTTGTGTCTCTTGAAAAAAAACTCTCAATGGCCTTTATGCCTTTCTGTCGTGACACCGTCGATATGTACTTAAAAAAAAGGAGTATTTTATACTCATGCAAAACAAGGTATGTCATGACATTCCTTGTTTTTGCTAATTGTAGAAATAATGTAGAAATAAAAGATGGTATAGTTACTTAAAAGATATTTTTTATTTAAAATGTAATTGGAAAGGTAAAACATAAAAATTATTGTTCGTGAGGAAGTCATTCGTGGAAACCTCTCGCGTCAGCCCCACAGATTGTTTTAGAACTTGTAGGTCGTTAAGCTTTTCTTTAGATATCTCCACCAAACCTGCAACGAAAAATTCTTTTTAATCTAAAAGAACATTTTAAAATATAAGGTAAATACGAAATATGTAAAAAAAAACTATAACCGTGAAACTCTCCACCACTCAAAGTTTCCATATGCTCAGCAGTTTTCTTGTTTGCGTAGACGACGGATTTCTAGAGTAGCCCCTTATAGGATGGTCAGTGTTTTATAAACCTATGTTTAGCTTTAATTAAGATTTCTTTTACTTCTTAAATTTTTAGAAGGGCTGTTCTTCTTATATAGTAACATATCATCGAGAAAGTGTGTTCAGTCTCTAACGATAGCTGGATGCTCTTTAGTTTTATCTACTTGGAACGTTTCTGACTTCATTCGGGCAGTACGTAAAAAATCGTAAAACTCCTATGGAGGTTCCATTCCGATCTTCAGGTTTACCAAACCAAAATTTTTATCGCATTCCATATAGGACTGCCCTCTAATAGGACATGTAATTGTTACAGTGTCTAATCATTTTACCACATGAACAAGAAAATGTTCCCTCAGCTTAATCATTATTGTATCATCTAGTGCTCAAATGAAAATAAGTTCTTAAATAATTTAATTTAAGTTTTTCTAATTGCTCACTTATATCCGTAAGTCCTCGTCCTCCTAAATATTGAGGTGAGGTGTATTCGAACTTTTCGCTGAAGTTTTTATACCCTTTTAAGTCCACTTCTTAATGTTAATTATTTTTCATTTGTTTATGGTCAATTTTCTGCGCTTGCTTTACTCCTAGATATTTATACATGTCATTTTTGCCCATAGCATCGATGTTTTGGCCATTTTGCATATCGAATCCTCCGAGCTGAACGTTTCCTTTGAATATATTTAGTATACGGCACTTGTCTATCCAAAGTGCATTCTAATCATAATTTAAAAAAGTTTCTATAGTTTTTAGCGTCTAATGTAAGTGGTTTTGAGTTAAAGCCACTAGTTTCAAATCATCCATATACAACAGATGATTAAGCTTTGCTACTACCGGAATTGAGTTTCCGGTAAAACGCCTTCTCGGCATTTTCAAAAAGCATAATGTCAGATTTTCGTTTGTTACTAATTTTGTATCTCCTTCCTGAGAACACAGAAAGTTTTTGTTTTAATGTATCCAGGCACTGTTGTGCTGTGTTGTTTTCTGGATTATATTGTGAGTGTCTTGCGGTGGTTAGCATTATTTCTTCAGCTCTTTTGATTACTTTTCTACTTGTTCCTTGAACATATTCCGTGATTTGATCAATGTCCCTACGTAATGATTCAATTTTCGTTAGCAGCCGTTTTTCCCAAGGTGCAACTCTGTTATCTGTCCTTCCGATATTAGTACCCCATCGTGTTCTGGTCTTAATGCCCATAACATTAGCAATTGCTGTTGCTGCACAGTAAATCAGCGTGTGAATATATTCCAATGTATGGGCTTGTACGACATAATTGGGCAGGACTTCAGTGTTTACAATTGGTAACAGCATAATTACACACAACAGCATAGTTATTATTATTAACATATTTTTAGTGAGAAAACACCTAAGCAATGGGTTGATTGTAAAACAATCATAGACAACTTATTTTTAATGATCTCTCTTAAATTCTTAAAACTTAAATAACAAACAACCTTATTCGTAGTATTACAGTTAATACACCTCACCCAAAAACATAAAATCTCTAAAATAGTGTAAATTATGTAGTTTTTAATAGCCACATTAATCAATTCGCAAAAAACTTTACGCAATTGCGGCACACTCCAATTTTTTGCTTGAGATAAAAGCTATTTATAATGAATTCTATGTGAATATTAATTAGATGAATGTATTTAATTAGATAATCACCTTAATCTCATTGAATAATAAAATTGTCTGTATATCGCCTGATGCCCATTTTTAACCATAGACAGAATCAGATCGATCGATATATCCGTAACGAAGATCTTACATAACATTGACATATCGGTAGAAAATAGAAATATTTTTGATGGGTGTAAACATTTCTTCCTCGGAGAAATTTTGACTATAAATAATCATTTAAGTCACTTTTTATTCAGTTTGTGTTGATCGCTCAACAAGAAATTTGAAGAAAGCAACATGATCTCTAAGGTAATTAGTCATTATTGTCGAGAATTATTAAGATAATTTACTGTGAAGTGATTAATTAGTAATTGAACTGTTTAAATGGTGTGTCCTTCTAATCTACAGAATTAACTAAAAAAGTCAGTTTCCTTGTAACTTCCCGTTATTGTTCCTTTTATTGTCATAGTTTAAAATCATTTTAACTTTTTTAGCGGCACTCCTAATAAGCTTCAATGAACTTCAAGTAAATCTCAGGTTTCCCAGTCAGGATATTTTGAGTTTTTCTTCTCTCTTGTATCTCTTTTGTCGATTTTAGCCTAAGTATATGTCTAAACAATACTTAAATAATAAAATATTCTAATTTTAATAGTTTTACAATATCACAATATTTATTCAGAATCTGTAACAACTCTATATTCTCATTCTTCTCATTTTACTCTATCTGCAACCGTTCTGAAAAGTTCTATTGACGTTTTCCCACTCCATTGTCTCAGATTCTTCAACCAGGACGTGCGTCTTCTCTCGCTGTCCTCTTTTGCCTTCCACCTTCCCTTGTATGACCAGCCGCATTAATTCGTAAGTCTCGTTTCTTAGTATGTGACCAAAGCAGCTCATTTTTCTTTTTCTTTTTATAGTGTTGAGTATTTTTTATCTTTTTTCATTCTTCGTAGCGTTTCCGCATACAACAGGACAGAGAACACGTAGCATCTCAATACTCTAATTCTAATTTCAATGTTGAGTTTTCCATTTCATAATATTGCTTGTATCTTAATAAAAGCACTTCTAGCTATCTCAATATGCCGTTTTATTTCCGTACTTCTATCCCATTCTTCATTTAGTTCGTAACCTAAGGACTGATATCTCTGCATCCTGCCTAAAAGTTTTTCTTTAGCATAAACACTGTCTTCCTCAATCTTGTTCTTGCTTATCACCATAATTTTTGTTTTATTTGTATTTAGTGCCATTCCATACCTTTCGCAGAATTGGGTAATGCGATCAACCAAGATCTGTAGTCCTTCTCTGCTGTCAGCAAAGAGTATTGTGTCATCTGCTTATCTAAGATTATTCAGAAGTGCTCCGTTAATAAATATGCTTTCATTTACGTCTTCTAATGCCTCTTTAAACAATTCTTCTGAAGATATATTAAAAAGTAAAGAGGAAAGCACACATCCTTGTCTTACTCCATGATTTATAGGTATTTTTTTCGATTTTTGTTGGTCTATTCATATTGTGGCTTTCTGATATCGGTATAGATTGGCAATAATTCTCACGTCTTTGTCATCTAATTCTGCGTTCTGCAGTATTTTTGCCATTCTTCGGTGTTTGTCGACTAGGCATATAAATATGTCGCAATTAACATCTCGACATCGTTCGATTAGTGTTTGTATAGTAAATATTGCTTCTCTGGTGCCAAAGCCTTTTCTGAATTCCAATGGGTTTTCAGCTATTCTAACATCTATAAAATATATTTCATCAAGCTAATTGTTCTGTGCTCTTCACACTTCATTGCTTTTGATTTTGTGGGTATTTGAATGAATATTTATATTAACCATTCTTTTGGAATCTCTCCTATATAATAAATGTCATTCAATAATTCTATTAGTGTACCCATATGATTTTTAGTTAATATTCTTAAGATTTCTGTAGGTATTTTATTAATACTCTTTATTATATCCGTAATATTCTTCTATTTATGTCTTCTTCTTATAGCACCAAATATATTTTAAATTGTTTTATTATTCATCTTGTTAAGCTATGGGTATATCATCAGTTGGCGCTACAGCCCTTCGTGAGCCTTGGCCTGCTTCAAAACATTCCTCCATCATTCCTTATCGAGTGTCTGTCTATTTGTGATCCCACTAAAGATAGCTATTTTTAGTGGGATCACTCTCATCCATCCGCATAACGTGGCCCACCCACCTTAGGCGGTTTATTTTGATGGTCTTCACAATATCTGCATCACCAAAAAGTCTATAGAGTTCAAAGTTATATCGCCTTCTCCACAGACCCTGTTCGTTTACTCCGCCAAATATGGTCCCCAATACTTTTCTTTCAAAGACTCGTAGTAACTCTTCATCTCGGGTCGTCATTGTCCATGTTTTCGATCCGTATGTTAGCAATGGTGCGTATTATTGTTTTATAAAGTTTGCACTTTGTTGCTATTGACATACTTCTCGCTCTTAGTTGAGGGCCCAGGCCGAAATAACAGCGGTTAGCCACGCATATTCTTTTTTTATCTCGTTGGATGTGTTATTTTTTAGTCTACCAGTGATCCTAAGTAGCAGAAGCTAGGGGTATATAGCAGTATCAATATGTAGCAATCTAACATTCTTATGGGATTAACTTTGTGTTGGATTGAGTTGCAAAGTTCTTCACTTTTATTAATGTATTTAGGTCTGGAAGAGGTCTGCTCTGGCGTAAAGGATGTTTTTAATTACTTTATATGTTGTTATTCTTTTTATTGTTGGACTGTTGATTAGTTTATGTATATTTCTTGGTTGTTTTGAAAATATCATCATTTTTGTTTATATATTTTTTTGTATTATATATTGTAACTTTTAAACAAATACATGTATCCTTAAGATATCTAAAGTTTTTGATCCTATTTCAATTGATTACAATACCTTATCTCTCCCTCTCCCTCTCTCTCTCTCTCTCTCTCTCTCTCTCTCTCTCTCTCTCTATTTCTATCCCTATCTCCCTCTTTCTCTCACAATGGTGTTATAAAGCATTGTCCTTCTCCAAACTATGCCTGCACCCTTAACGGTCCGCGCCGATTTTCTCCAGGTTCTTACGCCTAGAAAATTTTGGGCGTCCGCTGCCTCTTCATTCTTTCATCTTTTCCATGGCTTTCCTTTTGACCTTGTGCACTGAATTTTACTATCTAGAACTCTTCTTGGGCATTGGTCAGTCTCCACTCTAACTACATGTCTAGCTCATCGAAGTCTTTAAAGTTTAACGAATTCTGATATCAGTGCCTCTTTGAACAGTTAATAGAGTTCATAGTTGTACCTGAATCTTCATACTCCGTTTTTGTTAATAGGTACAAATATCTTCCTTAGGACTTTTCTTTCAAAAACTTTCAGCTTTTGTTTTGTGTCTTCCACTCTATAGTCCATAGCATACTATTGGTCTGATTTGTATTGTTTTGTAGACTCTGATTTTCGATTTCCAGTGTGTGTTTTTGGAAAGGAACACATGGGCGAGTGAAAAGTGAGCGGTGTTTCCTTTAAGATTTTTCTTTGAATTTCTGGTTCTTTTGTTCCATCTATATTTATTGCAACTCCATGATATGTAATAGTTTTTTTGACAGTTTCAATATCGTCCTCTAATACATCTGTTTCCACTAGCTCTGGCCTATGTTAGCTTTTTTGTCTTTTGAATATTTATTATTAGTTCAGTCTCTTCTGCCCCTGTTTTTAATTGTAAATAGCGAGACATAATGCTAATGTCATCGGCATAGGCGGCAATCTGTATTGATTTTTTGTTAGGAGATTTCCTCTCCCTACATTTAGCTGTTTTATCATTGTCACAAAGCAGTGATTGTTTACTTACTGCTCGCTATATTGTCGGTGCACGTACTAATTTGTTTATTGTATGGTAAATTTTTCGTTAACTATGGTCGAGTGAAGCAATTACCAAGTGCTGAAGTTTTTAGAGCTATATGCTAATGAGATATTTTGTGAGATTCTTTACATAAGGATTACAAAAAAAACACAATATACTCGATGTGGTTTGTCCTTTAAATTTAAATTTGGTCCTTTAAAACGATATTAATTGCGTTGCATGGTGAGTGGTGATTGGTACTTGTCCTAAGTGGCCAAATATCGTAATGTTATTAAAGCGTATTTTTCGTAGTTTTCAAATTCTTACTTTAGTCTGTTTTTTATCATGGGCTCATTTTTCTAAAGCAAAAATTTAAAATCTATGCGTGACAATTTTTCCATAGACAAAAAGTTTGCCATATTTCCTCTGTAAAAAATGTGTTATGCAATTTTTAGATTATTATCCAAAATAAAACTCTTTCGACATCGACGTTTTTTTTCTAGCTCATTTGTTTTTAAAACGTTTAGATAATTTTGTAAACTTAAAACACGCAGAGCTGTCACCTCAGTAATTCTTGTGGCCTTTATTGCTGATTGTACACTCATGCAGCACTGTGGTAGCAGTATGTAAACAGTCATTTGCCTTAAATTCTGCTGTGAAATTATTTCAGAACAGGACAGTGGGCAACGCGAGTAGCAGCAGCAATGGGTGCATTTAGTAGACTCGTTTAACACAACATACAAAATATGGTTACTCTCCCACTGTTGCGCTATCCCTCAAAATACAAATACAAAGACTGCAGTGAATACAGAACAATGTTATTAATAAGTCTTGTTTTCAAATCATTCTTGAAATAATACATGGTCATATAAATAAAAAACTGTAAGTAGAAATAGATGATAGTCACTGTAGATTTAAAAACAGACTAGGAACCACAAAGAAGTTATTTGCTTATAATGTACAAATTGTACAGTTGCACAAATTGTACAGTTCCACAAATTGTAATAGATAACGAACCCAGTTCAGAACACCAGTTCAGAAAACCAGTTCAGAAATTAAAATCGAGAGAGGAGTTATTATGTCTTGTACAGTGTTTTTTTGTCTCTTGGGCAGAGATGTATTATGTCTTGATTATTATTCAATTAATATGGTAAGTTTATTTTTAAAGAAGCATTACTGTCTGACACTAAAGGATTAAACATTAACAGGGGAAGTCAGTCAAGATATGCTCCATGTTAAGATGGCACCGCGATATTGGCAAGCTCTGCTCGACAACTCCAACTACTACAAACAGTTACTGTAAAAAATACGGACTACACATAACAGAAATAAGCTACAATCGTTTGAAATGTGGTATTACAGAAGAATGCTTAAAATAGCATAGACACAGAAGAAAACAAACACAAAAGTATTGCGAGAAATGGGCAAAGAATACTAAATAATAAATACAAGAAAAATAAGAAAGATACATCTGGGACACGTAATGAAGGGACAACTACCTATATAAAACGTTAAGATTGATAATACAACGACAGATAAGAGAAGAAATGAGTATAGGAAGAAGGAAAGTGGCATGCATGAATAGATGCAGCACAATAGAACTCTTCAGAGCAGCAGAAGAAGGCAACTTCATTTGCCACTGAAGCACTTATTTTATTGAAACTTATCTTTTAGTATATATTTCTTTATTAACTAATGCATATTCTTAAATATTATTCACTTTTCTTTACCTTTTAACTTATTGAGTTCTTATTTTCTTACGTTCTAACATAAAAATTTTTCTCTGGCTGAGCTGCAAAAGCGTAAACTTTCTGCTGATAGTCTTTGTCCTTTATTCTTTTTTTTTAGAACAATACAGTTATTCATTTAAATATCAATGACAATTTTATCTTTTTTTAGATCATTTTTATGTATGTATTTGGTTTTTATGTTTTAGTGTTGTTTGTGGTAATATATCTCTTGTTCTTTTGATTGTTTTTAACTTTGTATAGATGATATAATTTTTTAATTGTTAGAGTTGTAAACTCTTTTTGTAATGACTGTATTCTCTTAAGGTTATAGTTTATTGTCAAATTCATTAGACTGTAATATTTTTTTTAGATTTTCATTCTCAATTAGTTTTTAGTTTTATTTAATTATTATATATGATATAATCAATTACCTTTTTTGCTGTGACATCTAAAAGATAAGTATTTTATTAACTTTTCAGCAGTCTATTGCAAATTGGTCTCCTATGTTTCTTGTATTTCGTGAAATTACTCGAGAAATTAACATAGTGCTAGTGTCAGACTTAGTTAATAATTCAACCGTCATAAAAAAGTAAAACGTGCTTCATCTTATTTATGATATTGCCAATTTAATGCTTATTTCAGTGTCTGAAATAAAGTGCCTTGGTTTCATATTATCTGATCATAAAAAATTGTTCGTCGCAACATTCTTAAGTAATGCACTTAAGTTATAGCTTGCTGTTTTTTCTTGTTTCTGCTTTATAAAGTAATTTTTATTTTCGGGCGTTTTCTATGTTATTTTTTTTTTATTTTCAGACTTTAACAACACTTTTTCTAGTTACCTACGTAGTAGCTGTTGAGGACATTCCAACGTCATATGCTAATTATAATGATTACCATAACACGGTAAAACACATCCAATCTGCATATGCAAAGAAAGCTGAACCAGTCCAATACGCGTATGCCCAGCCACAGCAGTACTCCAAACCAGAAGCACCCTCCAAAGTGTACTCAAGTCATTTGTCTGGCTATGGCGCTCAACCACTTACACTACACTCCAACTCATTATCTGCCATAAAATATACTCATTCGCAACAACCCTCCCAAGAACGGGACTACACTGTTGGCTTAGGTGCATATGGACAACAAGCATCTTCTTTGGGTGGCTACGAACAATACTCAGCAGATTTAGGTTCCCAAAATGTTCAGTACGCTGTTCCAACTCAATCCGTTCAGTATTCAGCACCCAAGCAGCAAATTGTACAGTACGCAGCACCTCAACAGCCTCAATATAGTGGACATAAATATGAAGAAGAAAATGTAAGTAAAATTCTTCAAATCATTAAAACACAATTAATAGGTATCACAAAAGAATAATGTATCTTCTTATTCTAAAATATCGTCACATTTTTATCATATCCAAAATCAGGCTAATATTAGACTGTTAATGTACACTGGTCTATCAAATATTTCACAAAAAAAATAGAATAGTTTTTCATTTTGGTTTCTTTGTATCTTTTTCTTTAAATCAAAGACCTGTCGATTCTGATACAGCTATCGTACCAAGGTGCTGGTAGTCTGCCTACTTATTTCCACATGTGTGGTTTCCGAATTTTAAGGAGTGCTGTCTTAAACAAGCTTAAACTTCACAAGTAGACGGGATGCTTAGTCGATGGTAGATAGAGATCATCATCATCATCATCATCATCATCATCATCATTATCATCGTCCAGCCTTCATTTATCACGTCCACTGCTGAACATAGGCCTCCCTTAAACATCTCCATTCTTTACGATTTTATGCTCTTTGTTGCACAGGAAGGTTACCTTCCCTAAGGTTTATTTTAGCCATTTTTTATTTAAACAATTTATTTACACAATTAGTTTCTCTATTTATTAAAATTATTTAGTAGCTACTGTGGGTGTAAGATATTATAGACATTAAATTATTTCAAACTTTGCTTTGTTTTTAGACTCACCCCAAATACGAATTTTCCTACGGAGTAGAAGACCACCACTCTGGAGATATCCACTCCCACAAAGAATCTCGTGATGGTGACGTTACTCAAGGAGAATACTCCCTTCATGAACCCGACGGTACCGTCAGAACTGTCAAATACCGCGTCGACAAACATAGTGGTTTCCAAGCAGTAGTTGAAAAGTCTGGCCATCCTCAACAACAAGCTCAACAAGCGAAGAACGCTTATTATTAATTGTTGCTGTTAAAGATCTCACAAACGCAGTATTAACTAATTTTTAGGTTGTTTTTATTTGTTGTAAATGTATTTATGCTTAAAAATAATAAAATTTGCCAAAGTAAGTGTTATATAATAGTTTTATTGAAAACGAAGATTCATATTTAAACAGTTTTAAATTTACAGTAGTTTTTTAGAGTCAATAAATTAATTTTTAATCTTTCTGGAGTAAACAAAAAATGTGTTGACATGGAAATTTTAACATTTTTTTATAAAATATAAAAATAGATCATGTAATGTTAATATGGTCTTTTAAACCTAAAACATTTTAATAAGTTCTCACTTTTTAGTTTGGTGCATGTGCCTTTTTATTTAGAAAATCCCGCTCTAACCTAATAAGGTTATTATCGGAGCAGTAACTTCTAATTACCTTTGGTTAGTAAACAAGAAGTCTTCTAAAAGTATAAGTAGGTTACCGATAGTTTTATTTGAATTTAAAATGTCTTTAAAGCCGGAGATACACATGCCTGTTACTAGCACAATGGCATACCACTACCTAGCTGCGTTCCCCAAACTGGCAAGTGTGTACGTTAACTGGCATGCTACTTCCTGTCATGCTAGCTAATCGCAAAGAATTTGATTGCTGTGAGATGCAAGGCGCATGCGTGGGCTGTGTCACTGGCATGTGCGAACGCGCGCTACCGCTACGGTCATAAAGCCGGAGATACACATGCCTGTTACTAGCCTAAAGTCATACCAGTACCTAGCAAGCACCAGCTGCTGTCCCCAAACTGGCAAGTGTGTACGTTAAACTGACATGCTAGCTAATCGCAAAGAATTTGATTTTTCTTGCTAGTAGCATGGTGTGAGATGCAAGGCGCATGCGTGGGCAGTGTCACTGGCATGTGTGAACGCGCGTTACCGCTACTGGCATGCCAGTAGCTAGCACATAATTGTCAGATTTGTTGTATTGGTGATAAAAATTAATCGTTTTATTTTTAAACTTGTTAATTTAAAAAATGTTTCGTTGGGGTGATGAAAAAACCATCAAATTTATTGCTATATATAGAGAATTGGAGTGTCTTTTAAATTCTAAATCATCTCTATATAAAAATAAAATAGTCCGTGACAATAAGGCAATTACACAAAAAAGAGGAAATGGGTGAAGGTATTACTATATAGGAGATAAAGGCCAAAATAAAAAATTGCTCCAACATTTTCTCGCCTACCAATTCAATTTCTCACTCAAATTCTTCTCTTTTTGAGTTCCGCTTCAAATTCATTATTAAATTTTTAACAATATCTGTGGTGATCAGCAATATTTGCTTGTTAAATTCATTCCGAATACTTTTCATGGATCCCTTATTTTTTGGTGGAAACTTAAAAACTTTTAATTACAAAACAATGACTTTAGTTTCAAATGGAAACCACTCGATTATTTACTACACTGGCATGTGTAAAAATCTATCCTGCTTTTTCGCCTTGCCAGTACAGGCAAGGGAGCTACTGGCATGCCACTTACTATCAAATGTGTGTTGTGCTTGCCAGTTACTGGCCTAAGCCAATTGCTACTTTTCCAATTTACTGGCATGTGTGTACCCGGCTTAAAAGTGGCTAGAAAAGAATTGTCAGATTTGTTGTGTTGGTGATAAAAATTAATCGTTTTATTTTTAAACGTAATAATTTAAAAAATGTTTCGCTTAGGTGATGAAAAAACCATCAAATTTATTGCTCTAGATAGAGAATTGAAGTGTCTTTGGAATTCGAAATCATCTCTATATAAAAATAAAATAGACCGTGACAAGGCTTACACATCCAAATACCAAATTTTTCTCTTTTTTCAGTTCTGCTTCGGATTCATTATTAAATTTCAAATAATATTGGCTTGTTTAATTCATTCCGAATACCTTCCATGGATACCTTTTCTTTTGTTGGAAACTCACAATTTTTTAATTACAAAACGAATACTTTAGTTTCAGATGAAAACCACTCGATTGTTTACTAGCACTGGCATGTGTAAAAATCTATCCTGCCTTTGTACCTTGCCAGTATAGGCAAGCGAGCTACTGGCATGCCAATTACTAGCAAATGTGTTTTGTGCTTGCCAGTTACTGGCCTATGCCAGCAACTGGCATGCCAGCTACTTTTTCAATTTACTGGCATGTGTATAGCCGGCTCAAAGCTAAATAAAGTTCATAAGATAATTATAGCGAGGATCTTGACAAGGCAGATCAAGCATACAACGAGAAAAAAAAATGATAAATTCCGAAGTTGAAATTCTGAAAATATTGCATTTTTGTCACTTAATTTAGAAAAATGCTTAGCTAGACCCATGCTTCAAAACAGTATTTCATTTTATAAAAGATCATTATGGAAATTAAACCTCACTATCTACAGTTGCATAAATAAAAATAAACATGCCGTTTGTTACGTTTGGGATGAATCAATAGCCGCTAGAGGAGGACAAGAAATAGCATTCTGTTTGAGACAATATATATTTTCCTTACCGGCAAATATTATTGAGAATAACATGTGCAGTGACTGTTGTTCAGGACAAACAAGAAATGTTTATGTTGCTGTTAAGTTGTCTCTTTTAATAGAAGATTTTAACCGAAATGGAAGAGATCTTATAATCAATAATCATGTGGCTATTGGAAATGTCAAGAAATATACAACTGTGAAAATAGAAGTACCCAGAGTCTGGGCGAACTTAATAAGAATGATTCCGAGAAATCCTTCTATAGAAGTTATAAAAATGGAACAAAAAGATTTCCAGAATTTCTCACAAATTCTAAAAAGTCACTACGTGCATCGCAAACTACACATTGACAATAAAAATATATCCTGGCTTCACATAAGATGGTTACATTTTCGCACAGATGCTAAAAGTTTCTTGTAACACTTATTTGGATTCAGAATAATTTAAAGTAATGAATTTAACAAGAAAGAAAGCAACATGTGCTACACGTTCATCTCAACTCTCTAGGCTTGCATCAAGCAGTAGTCCATGCGAAGTTACGCTAACCCCACTAACCAATCAGGGAATTCACTATCAGATAATAAAGGTAAAGACTCACGGACTTAATGCCTTATATTTCTGTATCAAGCAGGTACTTTTTGTAATGTATTTTTGCTAGAGCACCACCAGCCAAGCTGTAGATGCTGAATATTTACATGACGAGCGCATATATGAAGATGATATGTAAACACCAGGAATTGACTTGTCCATCTTTATTTTTAAGTAGATAATAGTATCACAGATAATTTGCATTAAATTGCCTGTATTGTATTAAATGTCAATACACAATTAATAATTTACCTAAAATTTTTATTTCAAGAAATGACTATGTCACTCAAAAATACAAAAAAGAAGATTTTTTGTTAAATTTTTAACTACAACTTATAAACTAATCTACTATCTCAACAAAAACACATGATCAGTGTCAAAAATATATTAAATAAACTATGTATAACAACACAATTTTAAGGGAGACAAATTTGGTCTTATTGACAAACATCAAATTTTGACTTGAGCCACAGCCACCTTTACTTCCAAGCCATGAAGTAAAAAAGGCAACACCGCATTCTATGACGTCGGTAGTCCGATAATCAGATGTAAGGTCTACCAGAATATTAAACAATTTGAATTTTAGGAAACTGATATTTTGAAAACTTCAATTCATTACAGAAATATTTTTAGGGAAATTAAATTAATAAAACCTTATATATACCTAGTAAATATATATAAAGTTTTATTATTATTTAGGTTATATTATCAATAAAATAATCACTAGAGTAAAATTTATTGCACTTAAAATACAGTGTCAAACAGTTAATCTTACAATCAAATGCAGTCAAGAATCTCTAGAAATTTTAAATATTAAGTACTTAAGCATATATATAACACAATACATTAACACTACATTTAAAAAGATTATTAAAAATACAAAAGATATAAAATTTGTGCTAAGTAAAAACTTAGTGTAACTATTATGATTAAAAAATTCATCCTAAGAAATCAGACACAATATAAATATGGATCTAAATTAATCTAATTGAAAATTAAATATTTTACTATTTACTTATAACTTTTGTTGAATTTTCATACTTAGATATACAAAAGTAGCAATTTTAAATATGAATAGGTTTGTTGTCATATAGACCAAGTTAAAAGAGGTATACATGAAAAATGTGTTGAATGTAACATACCATTTATAACTTGTATATCGATTTAAAATAGCGTATATTCTCAAAAGATTTTTGAATGTAATACTCAAATTTGTTATCACTTATCTAAAAAGCAAATCTAAATGAGAAAGTAAGTTCTCTAATTGTGACCATCTTGTTAATTACCTATATTGTAAAATCCATTTCAAATCATTACCACTTAATCTATTCTTACCTACATTGACGATTACACTAAAATTACTGCTAACTATTACACTACATATTACACAAATATTATCACACTTGTGTCCAAACTGATTAATGTTTAATACATAGAAATATACAGTCACTTGTAATTTTACTTGTCCAGTTTTTCAATGGGATATTATTGTCTAAGTCTAATTGACATAATTATGTTATCTCTTGTTCCCTCTTCTTATGCAAAAAGTTTCTTCTGTCTTCAGGATTCCTTCTTTCTTTAGTACGATGAACAGTTACATATGATGGTACTTCGGGAAATATATTAGGAACTGCATTGCCTTTTAATTTGGGAAATATTAACTTTTCAATGTGTACATTTCCATCTTTATCTTCTCATTGTTCAGTCCGCTGAATATCATCTTCATGAAAATGTTTGGCACATACCACGGAAGATTTGGTAATTGTACAGCCTTCTATATGAATAGAGCATAACCCAGTATACCTTCTTTGGGGATCTTTGGGAAACAAAAACATACTTTCTGCCTGTTTTGTTTTTAAAGTACTGGCATAATTGGTTTTGCAACCAGGTACACAACAATGCCAGAGCATCTGTAACAAAAAACAAAAGTATTATTATTGTTGTTTTTAGTTTACATATTTTGTAACAAGAAGCAAAAGTATTATTATTTTCAGTTTGTTTTGTAGGTTATATTTATACTTGCCTTTTAAATTGTCGTTAAAAATCTTTTAAAAGTTCTAAATTTAATGAAATTTCACTTATATTAATATTGTCTAATTGATTTAAACACAATTTACAAATAAAACATTCGAATAAAGTTAAAAAACAATAAATTCAACAAAATTTACAAGCCTTCCTATATGAAATGTTAAACCAAAACAAACCAAAGTCGGACTACCACGCGTTGTTGCCAAATTTCTACTTCATGGCTTGGAAGTAAAGGTGGCTGTGCTTGAGCACTTCTTATACCAAGCCACACACACACACCACACACACACATTATATATATATATATATATATAATAATATATTATATATATATATATACATATATATATATATATATATATATATACATATATATATATATATATATATATATATATATATATATATATATATATATATATATATATGTGTGTGATTTCAGTTGTTTTCCGGGTTTTGACTCCGCGTTAAATAGTTTTGTTTTTAGAAAAACCATTGTTTTGACGACGTTTCGGCAAGGTCACACTTGCCATTGTCAAGTCAGATTAGTTCTGCTTCGTCGTGATGTTTCAGTATTTTCAGTTTCAGTATTCCGTATATATATATATATATATATCTATATATATTATATATATATATATATATATATATATATAATATATATATATATATATATATATATATAAGAGTAAGAAAAGGAAGTACTTGTGACTCGTTTGGAAAAAATATAAAACTGTTTTGGATGGGTTGGAGTCAATAAAAGGGGCTATTTGTTGACTATTTTTTACTCGAGCTTTCAATTGTGATTACAATTTTTATCAAGAGCTTCTAAAAAATACAAAATATCTTACAAAGTTGAACTAGAAATAAAAAATGTTGTTGTTAACTCACCAAATAAAATTAGTTTTTTATATAAAGCTGCTGCTAACATTATTACAAAAAATATTATTAAAAAAATGCTCTATTCTAATAAATGTTTCTCTGAAATAAATTTTGATAAAGTTTCTTAACAAAAACAATTGAATTTGTAAACAAAAATTGAATAGCTACAATTCAGCCTAAATGTCGTAAATACCAACTTAAAAATTTTTATTTTTGACATATTGTCAAAAATAAAATTTTGTTTAAAAAATTCTTTTTTGTTTAGTAACAAAAAAGAAGAAGATTTATTCACCATTGATAGATGCCTGAAAAAATGTAACAAATACATGGAAAATTCAAAATGTGATATTTTACTGATTGCATATATAAATTACATAGAAATAATAGAATTATAAATTTTGCTTAGATTTTGAATTTCTGACCTTTTGTTTAAATTATTATCACTTTTGCTAATACAAACCATTTCCAAAAAAGTTCTTTTAAATTTATTACTTTCACTACATAAAATTTTAATATTATCAAAATCCATAATATGGTCTTTGTCTATTACATGCTCTGCCAAAGCACAAGATGGTTTCTTAATTCTGCAATCACTTTTGTGAGAAATAATGCGATTTGAGAGATTTCTTCCAGTCTCACCAATATACTCAGCTTCACACTGAGTACAACCAATGATGTATACTACATTTGTTTGATCTAATTTGTCTATAGGATATTTAGTTTTGGAATATAAAGATGAAATGGTTTTGATGTTCTTTGTTGCTATTTTTATATTGTCAATAACCTTTAGTGTTTTTATTAATTTAGGAGTTATTGATGGTATAAAAGGTAGTGAATGATAATAATGTGTTCTGATTGTTGGATACAGTGTTTTGAGATTTAGCAAAAAATGGTGTTAAGTTATTTATATTTAATAAATTAGAAAAAAGCATCATATGTAGCATATCTGAAGGATAAGAGTTTTCAATTAAAATATTTTTTAACAAATGAAGATCTTCTTGTAGATAGTCTGGACGAGAAAGTTTTAAAACACGTTCCTTTAATCCTGTTATAAGGTTCATTTTCATCTTATTTGGATGATGAGATATACAATATGTCAAAAATAAAAAAAATTTAAGTTGGTATTTACGACATTTAGGCTGGATTATAGCTATTCAATTTTTGTTTACAAATTCAATTGTTTTTGTTAAGAAACTTTATCAAAATTTATTTCAGAGAAACATTTATTAGAATAGAACATTTTGTTAATCATATTTTTTTGTAATAATGTTAGCAGCAGCTTTATATAAAAAAACTAATTTTATTTGGTGAGTTAAAAACAAAATTTTTTATTTCTAGTTCAACTTTGTAAGATATTTTGTATTTTTTAGAAGCTCTTGATAAAAATTGTAATCACAATTGAAAGCTCGAGTAAGAAATATTCAACAAATAGCCCCTTTTATTGACTCCAACCC
The DNA here is from genome assembly GCA_918026665.1 of Diabrotica balteata. Taxonomy (NCBI): domain Eukaryota; kingdom Metazoa; phylum Arthropoda; class Insecta; order Coleoptera; family Chrysomelidae; genus Diabrotica; species Diabrotica balteata. The sequence goes on from OU898283.1 coordinate 29,273,065, forward strand.
ATCCAAAACAGTTTTATATTTTTAGCGCCAAGCAATTAATTATCTAATTAATTAATCAATTAAACTTATTTAAATGATGCAATTATGATTCTATTCACTATTTAATTCTCTTATCTTAGGATTATACTCGTGCTTCAATATCTATGCTTTACATATAATAGGTAAGGTCCAAAAATACCGGAATAATAAAAAACATATATGATACATTTAATATTGAAATAAAAATATATTGAATTAAAATTCACCCTCAAATATCTTCAATAAAAATATGTCATATAATGATTATCAAAATTTTGTTCTACGTACGTGAAACTTCAAAAATGAATGGTACATACAATATAAATTAAAATTTTAAATCAAAATTATTGTTCTGTATCTCTTGATCAAAATATTCCTATCTTTTCTAAAGCAGTTGTAAAAATTGTGTGGTTAATAAAAAAAAACGAATAGTAAAATTATCTCTCTGATTATGAGTTATCCAAATCCTTGTTCCTTGTAGCCTACACTATCTATTCTTAGCAGCCCCCTAGGTAATCAACAACCTTACAACAAATTGTTGCGAGCCTATCGTCTTTAATCATCTCCTTCAAATGCACGTATCGTTCAAATGATGCTCACCTCTTCTGCTCTCGATAAACTAAATCTCTCGCTTTGGCCTGAACCGTGACTCGTGGAATATAAGTAGAAAAATATAACTTACAATATTTTATTGGATCAGCTTCTGTCAGATACACTAACTCCACGAAAACTCACTAACATTCACTTCTACTGCTTATTACCTCTCGGAAACTACCAGAGCACAATCACTGTTGCCTTGCACACTTGGAAAACAACTTATTCTCTTTTTTCTCAAAATCTAGCTAACTCTCATTCTTACAAACCATCCTACTTTTTTCAATCTCCTCCAATCAAAGTTCGTCATACGTATCCCCATCTCTTCATTCAGATATTTTCAGGATAAATTTCCTAAAAACTATTAACATGCTCATCGGTTTCTACAAATTCTTAAGAACTAACGGAGAAATATACATTCTAAATATTCTATTGTATTGTCTAATTCACTGTACAAGTCCATTTGGAAAACCCGCTCACAGTATTCATAGTTTCACTAACTTCACTCAGGTCACTTTATAAAGAAAATAATTTATGCATATCTTTAAAATTTTGTTTACTACAGGTAATCCAGGATAATGGACTTTCATTTCTTCGAAATATCTTTTATATTTTATTAGTCGAATTATTGAATTATTATATTTTGTACTTTGAAATATATTAAGCAAACCAATATTATTTTCATTTTACATAGCATAACAATATATATCCCGACAGGAGTGATAGGGTTAAATTATCCTTTTCCTTTAAGTTTTATTATATTTTCTTCCTTTTATAATGAGTTAAATTCTGTTATATTTTTTGTCTTAAATTTGTTCTCTATGTTCCAGTATCATCATAAATTATATCAGAAGGTTTTGCTAAAATATTTGCTTATTAAGCTAATTATGAAACTAGTCACGTTTAATGATATTTCTATTTTTATTTAACTTTACGAAATGACTTTTTACTTTCCACGACATTGTTACTGGCCTATAATCCGCATTCCAATGAAACTAGCACAAACTCTTAACAATCTATTCTGATTTACAACGCAAGTGAGACCATTTAATCAGCAATAAAACAAAACACTCCTCCACAACTTGAACACACCCTGTATGTTGTGTAATGAGAACGGCAGACTAGGACTGTTAAATTGTAAGAATTACGTAACGAAATCTACAAACGATCCAGTTAGAAGAAGTAAACAATAGTCTGTGGTGTTATATCATTAGCGTCCCAGCAGGAAATTGTAGTCATTTTAAGCACTGACCAACTTCAATACAATGTAGGTAGAGCACTTTTATTGTCAATTAGAGAATGCACCTGCATAATGATTATTGTAGTCAATACCGTAAAGATATAATCGATACTTATCCTAGGGAAATATTACTTCTTCTTAATAGAAAACATGAGGAAAGTGATAATAAATATAATCGCAAAATACGGCGATATACAATCATTAGAGTTACGCCATTTTTTACCGGTTAATGTATACTGTATGTATTTTTATGAAGTTCCAATATACTAAACTAATATTATTTTAATAGAATAAAATTTAATTTTCTTAGAGGTAATCCAAATGGACCGATATTTCATGTCAAAATGATTTTTTTGTGCTACATCATAAAGAAGAAGAAATATTTATGAAAATATTGCGTTAGATTGAACTGATATCGCTAAGCGACCGCCAATATGGTTTTAGAGCCAAAAGGTCCACCATAGATGCGGTCATAGAAGTAACCTCTTTAGTTACGCAGGATACAAAGAAATGGGTGACACTCATTGTGCTTGACGTCAAGAATGCCTTTCATACGGCATCATGGGAAAAATCATGTCCAGGCTGAGAGAATTGGGCGTTAGTGAGTACCTGGTCAATGTAATTGACAGATACTTTACTGATAGGCCCATAAGAGAAAAAGATACCAGCATCAGTTTGTCGCAGGGCTTTCCGCAGGGGTCAGTACTAGGTCCCATCCTGTGGAATGTCTTGTACGACGGGTTGTTCAGGCTACAGATGCCAAGGGGATGCACTCTTGTAGCTTATGCCGATGATCTCGCACTGGTTGCGAAGGTGAGTCAGAAAACGGACATGGCTAATGCGGCTAACACAGCAATGCGTCGCATTAGTAGGTCAATCAGCAAAATGGATCTACAGCTAGTGCCTTAGGTAATTGAGGTGTTAGTTCTCAAAGGGAGCCGGGAAAAATCCTCTCTTTGCTTTATAATGGAAGGTGTGGAGGTTGCACCGGTTAAATCGATTAAGTATTGTAATACTAGCGGAGGCTAGGCTGCTGTAACCCCTGTAACATCCTCGATTTAAACTCCAAAGGATGCTTATGTCTGCGAGCGGAGGCAAAGCTTTCTGGCTCAACTAGTCTTAATGGACGTGGTTTCTCCCTCGTATTATTACAAGAGGGAAGGAAAAAACAGGATAGGGGCTGAAGGATACTCCGATGCAGGCCCTGTAAAGAGTCAGAGGTTATTGGCTTGCGTTAGAAGCCGGGAACATATACAAAGCAAAAATGGGTTCTCTTCTAGTCTCTATCTAACGGTAAAAAAAACAAGCCACCTTTAACTTACTGTGTATTTAACAAATCGTAAATTTACAACTACTACACAAGATGTACAAGAAAACTAGTATTGGTTATTAAATTTTGCGAAGGGAGACGAGAAGAGATTTCACTAATGGAGTTAAAAGGCGGACAACCTACTATTAATTGTTTCCCCAAATGGTTAGTATATATTGTTCGTTCCTTAGCGTACTTAGGCCCTAGCTAAGTACGCTAAATGGCCCTGAAATGCTAAATGAAGTTATAAAAATGGAGCAAAAAGATTTCCTGATTAAATGTCGCATCGGAAAGCCAAAGAGTGCATTCTTGACTATGAGTTCTGTGTTCAAGAGCCATGACCTCACCCTAGAAACAAAAATAAATATAAAGTAGAAACGTGGACATTAAAGGCGGAAACTCTATCAAAACTTCAGGCTTTTGAACTATAGTCATACAGAAGGATCTTAAGATACCATGAATAGACAAAGTCACCAATGAAGAAGTACTGCGGAGGATGAACACAACCGCGAATTTGGTCAACATCGTGAAGAGCCGTAAGCTGGAGTACTTGGGACATATAATGAGAAATCAAGGCAGATACGAGCTACTCCAATGCATTTTGCAGGGTAAAATTGAAGTAAAAAGAGCCCCAGGACAAAGAAGAATATCCTGGCTTGCTAACCTGAGAGCATGGTATAGAAAGACCTCAACACAGCTATTTCGTATAGCAACCAACAAAATCATCGTATCCAGAATGATCGCCAATGATCGGAACGAACAGGCACCCTAAGAAGAAGAAGATTGGGTTTCAGACTGCTACAACAATTTTAAGGAATATTGTAAATAAGGTATCGAAAGCAGAAAAAAGTTAATAGTTTTTACTTTCGTCAACACCCTCTCTTCTTGCTATCTCAACATTTTCCGGCTTTTTAACGGATAGATTATGACGTTTTATAAAGGAAAAAAGCCAGTCTTTTTCAGGAATTCCATTTTGAAACGGAGTATTTAGTTGATTTGGTTTAACGTATTTGCCCACTAAATGCATTACTTCCATTCGTGAGAGACCAAACCCATATTTTTCCATAGTAGTTAAATAGTAACCTAAGTTATTTTCGTATTTAAGTAAAACAAATGTCGTGGCTACGGAATATAAAAAACTGAACAGGCATAAATAACAATGGCGATCTTTTGCATGCCGCAAAAGAAAGACGTCTGGCCTTAAGATAATTCGCCAACGCATTATAGGTGCACGGCACTATAAGAAGAAGAAGTTATTTTCGTCTTTTGTAGAAAGTAATGTAGCACGGCCATATGACGCTGACTTCGTACCTCATCTTCCTTTAATGTGATCGAATAGGGTATTTAGACGAATTTTGTGTAATTTACTAGCCGCATATGTAGAGTACCTTCCACTTTTAACATCTTCTATAGTTTAAAGAAGAGTGTCTTGGAATAATTCTTGTCTCTTTTAGATTTTTAAATATATTTTCGAACCATAATATTTATTTACTCTAACCTAAAAATAAAACACACTTTATTGCTAAAATTACACTGTGGGGTAAGTGTGTACTACTGCGCACTTTCCCTCGTATACATTTATGTCTTACCCGTAACCTTTAAATAAGAAAGCAAATCAAAATAAACGTTAAATAAATTGTCCCTTAGTTATACCAAAAAACTAACTATTCCATTAGATTCTATGTATTTAATAGTGTATACCCACCGATTATTTTATTTAAAATAACAAAAATATTAGCTAAACAAAGCTTAATTTGTCACGACAAAACCACTGAGTACAATTATTATGAACGTTAAGGTTAGAAATAATCACCCCGTAAAAAAGTTTTCGACGATCAGCAGGTAAGTCGGTCAACACCACTGTTTGTCAAGTAGCTCAGTAAACCTACTTGTAGGTAAAATATTCTTAGTTCAGATTCTTCTATTTAATAGGCTAATACATATTAATGCTTATACCCCAAAAATGCTCTTGTCCCACCTGACCCTACACTGACTTGCTGTTTCTATTATTTAGTTGGTTCAGTTTTTCTTATTATCCTTATATACATTCCAGTAATAACGACAAAATACATTTAACTAAAACACTATCCTTTGCAAAACCGTTTAGAACCAAAAGTGATAAATGAGTCACTGAAAGTTTCAAAAGAGCTCTATAGATCAGGCCACAGAATAATAAACAATCAGAATGCCCACTCTGCTTGAAAAAATAAGTACGCGCATCTCGTTCGTAACATAGAAACATTAACTGGGTTTAATTTATTTACGGCAACTATAGACATAATATATGCACTATTTTATTTGTACTTTTAGTTGAAGAATAGATTAAATTATTTCAAATGTACTAAATTATTAATCTCTAAGAATTTAAATTACAGTTCTGTCGTAGCTTGTCACAAATTTCACATTTCAAGTATATGTTTCCGTTTAAAATATGGCGATCAGGTGCTGAAAAACTTTAAAGGCGGCATCTGAGAGTGGGCATTCTGATTATTATTTATTCGGTGATCATGCTGTGTAAATAATTTCCATTACTAAATAATAAAATAATATACTATACTAAAAACACTATTATTTTTACTTAAAAATATGTTATAATTGTAATAAAAGTTTCATAGCACGCCTCTGTTTAATTCAATAAGTTAACAATAGTCTCGGATTTGTATGAGAAGATAGTAGAAATGACATTGAAACTAAACCGAAAGGTTAACCAGTGATTAATGAACATTATGAATGAAGATGGTTCATTAATTCCAATCAGGTTTTGATGAATGATGGACATTTTTTGACCGACCAGATCATTATCACTGTCAAGTTCATCGTACGGCAATGGTATTCATCCACTGAAGATATCTTCCGTTTAGTCTACTAAAGGTAAAAATTTTGTTTAAAAGACAGATTTATTACTTTAAGGCGATACTTTTTTTGCAATTTATTTTGATCTATCGTGCCAATAAAATTTATATTTTTTTATCTTATCTTTTATATGTACAATATTTCTTTTTTTTTATTAAAAAATTATCCGATAATTCTTCTCTACCTCACTTGTTGAGTCGTTTAATCCCAGACCCTGCATTTTTTATATTTTGCTGGTACGGTATGGATAAAATGTACAGATTATTGATTAAAACAAAATATCAAACCCAAAAAAATATACACAACAAAACTTGAATCACTTGAAATGGAATCACCATGTATTATAAACTAATATTTATTTCTTTTGAAAAAACTTTGTTATTGTTGCGAAAAGTAAAGGTTTTATTGAAAATACAAACCAACAAAAACCATATAAAAATATATCATATACGAAAACCAAATATGACCCGGACAGGTATAAAGTGATAAATATCATAAAAAGAAGCAATGGAAAGATCTGAAGACATTGAGATTCCACAGTTAAAATACTGAGAAAGGAAATATAACTGCCTTTAATGAAATCATCATCTTGGACAAACAGAGTAGAATAGGAACGCGGAAATAATACTTAAAAAAACTTGCTGAAGACCAAAGCACTTAACGCTTTTGGGCTAGTAGAGGAGGTATATGATGAGCCAAGAATATTGCACCAGGAAGTTCATTCTGAAATAACACAGCTAAAAGATGGCAAATAAGCAGGCGCTGATAATATACAAGCAGAACTTATCAAACTAACGGATGACGAATCACTTCTTCTTCAAGTGCCAACTTCGCGGAGGAGGTCGCCAATCATCATAGCTAGACTTCGGCAAATATTCATATTGCATATTTTGCATATTGTGCATATTTTATGCAAATATTTCATATTTTGGCATATTTGTATAAAAGTTTGCATAAAGTGCATAAAAGTTCAGATTTTTATACTGTATTTGAAAATTTTTAAACATACCAATTTATTTCAATTCTGGTATAAAATTTTGTAGTCATTTTAATCAAGAAATGATCTAAGTACGTAATCTCTACAGGTACAAAACATTTACAATTTCAAAGAAGGATCAATTTAAGTAGCCCTCAACATTCTTAGAAAGTCTCGGTCACTGAGGCATTCAGTTATTGGATAATCGCTAAGGGTTCGCTCATTTGCATTTTATGATCTAATCCCCAAATCTATCTACAATTTATTGTATCTTAACAGCAGGTAAACGGCTAATAGATTTGTTCCTAATTTAGTGATTTTCCAAAATCTCCCAGTTTATTGAATTAGGTACCTAAACATTTCTAATTTGATGCTCAGATTTGTAAATCATATTTGTTTTGATATTCAAAGCGTAAACACTCGTTGTGCGTAACAAAAAGGAACATTGTGATTTTATAATGCCTAAAACAACCAGTGCTTCAACTTTGATTAAACCTTATAAAGAGCTGTCTATGGATATGGGAAAAATCTACTGTTCAGTCTGTGGCAAAATTGTAAGTATCTAATATTTTCTATTAAATAATTAATATTTCATACATACAGGGTGTTTCCAAATGACACTTACAACGTTTGACTGTAGATACTTCTCGAAAAATTGAACAAAACGATTATAGTTAATGAGGGGTAAAACTAATTTACTTTTCGAGATACAGGGCGTTAAAATTTAAAAAAATTAAATTCTTTTAGTTAATAACAACAATAACTTTAAAACCAATAAACGTATTTACTTGAAATTTAGTACTCGTAGGTTGTTTTTAAATGAAAAATAGCTTCCTTTAGTGAGAAAAAATTGTCCATGATACAATACAATGGTGTGTATTTAGAAAAATTTTTCACCTTTACTTTTTTTTATGAAGTCAGCGATTCTAAAACACAATTATTTTTATTGTAATTGAATTAACAAAAAAAAAACTTTTGTTGAATTTTAAAATAAGTTATATGATGTACTAATGGTTAGTAACAAAAACTAATTTGTGGATTAATACTGCATTTAAAACACTTAGCGAGTGTTTTTTTTCCAAACCAGTTATTTGATTAACCAAAAACACCTTGTATATTTTTATATTTTAAAGGTTGGGTTAAAATAAAGGTTTTTATTTTTATTTATAGATAGCATGTGAGAAGAAATTTCAGATAGACCAACATGTGAGAACTGCTTCACACATTGCAAAAAAAGGAAAAATAGGAGGAAAACATCAAACTTCAATGGCTAAATGTTTCCAATCTACTTCAAAAAAATTAGATGAGCAAGAAACTTTTAATGAAGACTTGTGTCGCGCATTAGTGTCTGCAAACATACCGCTTTCAAAATTAGCAAATGTAAATTTTAGTTCGTTTCTAAAAAAATATTGCAAACTTAATGTTCCAAGTGATCGGTCTCTAAGAAGAAATAATGTGAACTTGCTATACTCGTCGGTGTTAATTAATATTAAGGAAGAAATTGCAGATAATTATTTTTACATATCTGTAGACGAAACCACTGATTCCTCAGGAAAGTATATTTCTCATTTATTGATTGGTGTTCTTAAAGAAGGTACCTTACCAAAATCTCATCTTAATTTCATGCCAGCAACTTGAGAAAACAAATGCTTTAACAATTTCGCGTTTTATACAAGAAACATTAGCAACTTTTTTTCTTCCGACAACTATTCCTTCTAATAAATTACTGCTTATTTTATCGGATGCTGCTCCTTATATGGTGAAAGCAGGACAAAATTTAAAAATATTTTTCCCAGATTTAATACATGTTACTTGTGTAGCGCATGGATTAAACAGAGTTGCAGAGGAAATACGAAAAAAGTTTCCTCTTGTAAATACCATGATATCCAGTGTCAAAAAAGTATTTCTTAAATCTCCTATAAGAATTCAACTTTATAAAGAAATGCTACCTAACATTCCTCTTCCACCACAACCTATTTTAACGCGATGGGGAACATGGTTAGAAGCAGCTAATTTTTATGCAGATCATTTTGTTAAAATAAAGAACATAATTGATACGTTAACAGATGAAAGTTTCCAATCTCTTTTGGATTATAAACAAACTTTTAAGAGTAACTTGCTTCAACAAGAACTTTTATTTATAAAATCAAATTTTAGTTTTGTTCAAAAAACAATTACTCAGTTAGAATCACCAAAACTGTCATTGTTCGAAAGTACAGCATTAATAAAGAATTTGCGTCATGTTGTCGGAACGTTAGAGGTAATATTGGAAAAGATATTTTAAAAAAATTTGAAGCTACTATGGAAAAAAATAAAGGTTACCATATTCTTTCTGAAGTAGTCAGTGTTCTAGCTGGAAATATTTCGGAAACAATTAATTTAGAACCAAATGTTTTGGTTAGTTTGAAAAATGCTCCCGTTGCATCAGTTGATGTTGAACGAAGTTTTTCCATATATAAATATATGTACTCAGACAGAAGCCACAAGTTTTTGTTAGAAAATTTTGAACACCACTTAGTCATTTATTGTTACCATAATTCTAAATAAGTTTATTCATACTTAAAAATGATGTAGTTACTTAAAATAAATGTAAATCTTAATGAATAGTAGGAAATATTTAGTTATGTACACTTTTTTTTTAATAAAATTGTTACTATTTTACGATTTTTTTATTTATTTGTATGCATATTTTGTAAAATATTTGCATATTTTCGGGTAAACACGTGAATATTTATGCGCATATTTTCTACATTTTTATTTGCATATTTGCCGAAGTCTAATCATAGCTATTCGGACTTTTAAGACGGCTGCTCTGAAAAGTTCATTTGATGTACATCCGTACCACTCTCTCAGGTTGCGCAACCAGGACATTCTAATTTTCTTGTTTTAATTGTATTTAAAAGTCCGATTTGTATTTATGTCCGAGATATTCCAATTTTCTTGTTTTAATTGTATTTAAAATTTATATATCTTTATTCATCCTTGTCAGAACATCTTTGTTTATGACATGTTATGTCCACTATATTTTAAGAATTCTTCTATAAACCCACATCTCGAATGATTCCAGTTGTTTCATTGATGTCGCATCAAACTCGAAAAAACATAGCAACTCGCCAACCTAACTCTTAATTTTAAATTCCTTGTACATAGGAGCACATAGCACTCTTCTCATTTTGTTGAAATTTCTTCTTCTACGGCACTACAGCCCAAAATGAGCCTTGGCCTCCTTTATTTTTTGCCTCCACCCTTGTCTGTCTGTGGCTGCTCTTCTCCATACACGGACTCCTAAAAGTGCTTGTGCGTCGCTGCTTACTGTGTCTTCCCAGCGCTTTCTTGGCTTTCCAACTGGTCTCTTTCCCTGCATTCTGGCGTTCAGTGCTCGTTTTGGTAGCCTATCCTCTCCCATTCGTATCACATGTCCGGCCCATTGCAATCTTTGTATTCTAATGAAGTCTGACAGGGGTGTTTCCTTATACAGTTGATAGAGCTCGTTGTTATATCGAATTCTGAAGATTCCGTTTTCCCTCACAGGTCCTAGTATTCTCCTCAGTACTTTTCTTTCGAATGTGTCGAGTTTGTTTTTGGATGTTTCTTTCAGGACCCATGCTTCGCTGCCATAACATGCTATTGGCCGAATTAAAGTTTTATAGATTCTCATCTTTGTATTTCGGTGGACACTTTTAGACCGAAATATATGGGAGAGGGCAAAATAAGCTTTGTTTGCCTGCGTTATCCTTTTTCGTATTTCTCCATCCTCTGCTCCATCGGCATATATTTCTACTCCCAGGTATGTAAACTTTCCAACCGTTTCAATGTCATCTTCATGTATAATGTTTTGTGGGATTATATTTCTTCTCGTCTGTACCATTATTTTTGTTTTTTCTGTGTTAATTTCCAGACCTAGCCTTTTCGTTTGTGTTTTTAACTCTGCGTATGCTTCCTGTGCTCCTGTTGATGTTCTACTCATAATATTAATATCATCGGCGTAGGCAGCCAGTTGAACCGTTTTATTGGTCAGTAGGTTTTCTCGTCCAGTTTGCATTTGCCTAACCGCATACTCCAGTGCCAGGTTAAACAATGTTGGTGCCAGCCCATCTCCCTGCTTTAGTCCCTGCGAGATTTTGAAAAAGTCTGTCCGGTTGTTTTGTATTCGTACACATGCCTGAGTTTCATCCATTGTGGCTTTAATGAGTCTAATTAGCTTATGTGGTATTGCTAATTCTGCCAATATATAGTATAGTCTGTCCCTTTTGACTGAATCGTATGCCTGTTTGAAGTCTACAAACACGTTGTGAACATCAATGTCGTGTTCCCACGATTTGCTCAAGACCTGCTTGACTGTAAATATTTGATCCATTGTCGATCTTCCCCGTCTGAAGCCCGTCTGATATTCTCCAATAATATTTTCTGCTAGTGGTTGGAGTCGCTGGTTTATAATATACGTGAGGACTTTATACGCTGTACATAGTAGAGAAATTCCACGGTAGTTTTTGCATTGGAGTTTGTCTCCTTTTTTATAGATTGGGCATACTATACTTTTCTTCCATTCGTCGGGTATTTTCTCTTCTTGCCATATTTCTTTGATAAGCGCGTGGATATGACTTGATAGGTGGTTGCCACCTACCTTATACAGTTCTGCTGGAATCTCGTCAACTCCCGGGGCTTTATTGTTTTTCTGGGCCTTAATAGCTTCGAGAACTTCCTCTATGGTTGGAGCTTCTACTTCAACTTCGTTCTCTTCTACATGGTTCGTACCCATTTCATCTTCCATATCTACTTGTGTTCCAAGTAGGGTCTGAAAATAATGCTTCCAGGTTTCTGTGACTTTCTGTTGGTCACTGATTATTTGCCCACTTTCATCTTTGCATAGGCTTGTTTGAGGTTTATATCCACTTTTTATCTTTTTTAGGTATTCGTAAGCTCCTCTAATTTCGTTTTTTTTTGAAATTTTGTTCCATTTCTTCTATTTGTCCATTTTCATAAGCTCTCTTTTTGTTTCTGCATATCTTGTCTGCTTTCCGTCTTGCGACTTCAAATGATGTTCGTCTTTCCCGTGTTCTTCTTGTTATGTACATTTTGTGCGCTTCGTTTCTTTCTTCTATCGCTTGCCTGCACTCGTCATCAAACCATGTTCCTCTTCTCTTCTTTTTCTTGTTTCCCACGGTGGACGCTGCTGCTGTCAGCACTGCTGTTTTGATATTATTCCATTTGCTCTCTATGGAGTGCAGTTCTTGTGTCCTTAGCTCATTTGTGACTTCTTGCTCGAACTTCTCTCTACATTCCTGAGTCTTCAGTTTTTCCAGGTCTAGTTTGTTTGTTCTTTGTTGTCTTTCGTTTCTTTCTCTGTTAACTCTGCACCTAAATTTGGTTTGCAGTAAAAGATAGGTCTGATCCACAGCATGCTCCTCGTCGTGTTCTCACATCAGAGATACTACTGGCTGCCCTTTTGTCTATCATCACATGGTCAATTTGATTGGTTGTGGTTCCATCTGGTGAGATCCACGTCATTTTGTGTTTGTCTTTATGTGGGAAGCATGTGGAGCTTATAATCATGTTTTTACTGGTGGCAAAATTTATCAAAAACTCCCCATTCTCGCTTGTTTCATTGTGCAGTGAGTGTTTTCCTGTTGTGCCATAGAACTGCGGGTTCCTTGCCTATTTTGGCATTCATATCACCCATTATAACCTTAATGTCATTTTTTGGCGCGTTATCATATACTATCTCCAGCTGTTGGTAGAAGCTTTTCTTTGTATGTTGCTCTTGTTCATCTGTTGGGCAGTAGATGTTTATCATAGTAAGGTTGAAGAAGTGGGTGCGAATTCTTAGTTTGCATATCCTTTCATTCACTGCCTGGAAGTCTATGATTTTTGACTTAAAATCATTATCTACCACAAATGCAACTCCACAATTCTTTGATTCCTTGTTGTTTGCCACTATATAGAATTGTGTGTGTGTTTGGTGTCCCTGACACCTTTCCCCAGCCATCTTGTCTCCTGAAGAGCAGTGATCATAAGATTATATCTTTTTAGTTCTTGTAGAAGTGCAGTTTGAGCTCCTGGTCTATTTAGCGTCCTCACATTCCAACTTCCAAATGCATAGTCCATGTTTCGTAGCTTTAGTCGTTTCCGAAAGTTCCCCTTGTTCCGAGGCAAATGTTTAGGTTTCATAACAGTGTGTTTTTCTGGGAGTGGGTTGTTAGCCCACTGCCCAACCATCCTCCTTTACCCGGGCTTAGGACCGGCAATGGTGACTCCTGAGCTATTCAATCCACCCATTAGTCACCACAGGCGGAGTTCTTGTTGAAATTTGCTCTAGCTTTTTCTATTCTGATTTTAATCTCCTGAATGTAATCATTTGTGGAGTTATTCATTGTTGCCAGATATGCATATTTCTCCACTTGTTTGACGTTGGTTTCGTTTATTAAAAGATTCTAGGTATTTCTTTGAGTTTTTGATATTCTAATAAATTTCGTGTTCTTGACGTTCATTGTTAGACCGTACCTTTTTCCATACTTCGCTATTCTGGTCACCAGTCTCTGAAGATCCTTAATATTTTCGGCTAAGATTACAGTATTGTTCGTATATCTAATGTTGTTAATTTTTTTATTATTATATCTAATGTTGTTTCCTCATTGGTAGTTTAAAGACCTCTTTTGGTTTAATTGTCAGTTGACCAGTGAATTTTCGCCTTATATTAGTTAGCAAATTGCAATAGCATAGGATATATATGGCAGCCTCTTCTTTTATTTTAAATTTGCTGCATCATGGTTCATTCACCTTATCAATTTTGAATAAGTGTTTTGTTAGACAATAACGTCTAGTCACCACTTCGGAGACCGGTTTAATCTCTCATTTGTTCAAGTTTATCAAATTATTCAAGAATTTTTTGTTAAAATTCTTTATTTTTTTCTTCGCCTGGATTTGCCTGTTTGTGATTTTTTATTATTTTTGATAATTCCTCTCTTTAGCCACTTCTAAACCCCGTTTCTTGTGGCATCTGTAATTATTCCATACAAAAGTTCTGGGCCTACAAAATTTCTCTCGAGCGTTGTTTTACCAATAAATCTGTCCATTTATTTCTAGCCCTTCATAGCTCGGCATCCATATTAAAGACACTTTTATGTATTTTTTCAGGTTTTCAGGAGATCTTTGCAGCTTCTCACCAGTTTTGATTTAGTGGGTGGTCTTCTTATGGACAGACTGGCCGCATGGCTATTTATATGAATATTGACTCTATTTTCTGTGGAATCAATGCAGGCCACCAAAGCAAAAACTTCGACCTAAAACACGGGGCTATATTGAACTAGGCTGTAAGATTTGTTATAATTACATGTTTACCAAAAGACTTTTGATCCAGTATCATAAGTAGTTTTAGATCCATCAGTGAACCATATTAAGTCTCTTTTAGAGTTTGGGACTTTTCGTTCTCTAGGTGGTATTAATCTTATTGAAGATTAGTTCTAGTATCATCATATTTAAGTTCACTGAAAGACGGATTCAAGAATTGCAAATTTCTTATAGAATATTCTTGTAGAGTACAAAAATGGTTTGCTTAAGTCTCAGGATGAGTATAAAGGCTACAGCCGACATTAAATTTTGGCAGGAGGGATCAGTGATAGCCTCTAAAAATGCCGTTTCTGTACTATTTAAGGCTCCTATAATATTTAGAAACGCTTGTCTTTGTAGTGTATGTGAGAGTAGAGTAGAGTTTTTATTTAACTACATAACAGATACAAATATTGTTTGTAGCAAGCCAAAAAATACATATTATTAAAACAGGAATATTAAACGTAACTTAAATATATCACAAAAAAGAACACATATTAAACAGAAAAACTTTTATGGCAAAGTTACGTTAAGAGCGGCGCAAGATAGACGGGGTTGGAAAGATGAGGAAAAGGCCTATGTTCAGCAGTGGACTCTTGAGGCTGGATGATGACGTTAAGCAGTTCAGTGGATGTTTTGCAATGAGTCATATAGTCTTTATAACTTTACCATGAAAAAGTGTCCATTAAAAATGGGCACTTTTTCTGTTAAATTCAGTTAGAACTTGAACTGTCGACAGAGTAGGTAGCGGCATAATTTTGAATTTAATAAAGAAAGGTCGGCAGTGTTCTAGATAACTAACCCCTGCTAAAATCCTGACAGCTTTCTTTCGCATTCTAAAAATTTTAAGTGAATTTCTTAAATTGTCCCATATAATTACACCATAGTTAAGATGAGAGTGGAATAAAGAAAAATATGTCATTTTTATTGTTTCAAAGTTGACTCTTGCTAGTTGACAAATAGCAAATAATGAACTTGATAGCCTTTTCTTAAGTTGTGAGATATGAGTCGACCAGTTGAGATCGATTATCTATGGTTATTTCCCAATATTTTTTATCCATTTTTGTTATCAATATAATTACTTGCAGATAGACCCAAATGTTGTGTTATATCAGAGTTAAGTTTTAGTTTGTTTGCAGCAAACCATGAGCTAGATTTACTAGAAACTTCGAATTGTATGGTTTTGTACGGAGGTATGAATTTAGGCAAATCGTTGACATAAATAATAAACAAAAGAGGTCCTAAGACCTAACCTTGTGGGACTCTACATTTTACGGATAGAAAATCGGAGAGATGACCTTTAGACACTACCTCCTGGTGTCTGCCACATAGATAAGAAGTTATAAACTTAAGAGGGATACCTCTGATTCCATAGTATATTAATTTGTGGAGCAAAATCTCGTGTGAAACGCAATCAAAAGCCTTCGACAAATCGCAAAAAAAATTGCTATGCCATTGCCGAATTCAGGCCCTCAAATAGTCCAGTTGATAGAATTAAATTAGTAAGATGAGTGAAAGGTGTTAAAACTATCTGGTAAGGTTAGAATTACTTAGAAACTTTATTATTTAAGATAACACTTCTTCCACCACGGGACGAAAAAAAAAGAACTTGCTCGGAGAGGAATAATTTCTATAATTGAAGAGGACCTCGACATTAATAGTGGGAAGAGACGTAACTACATTATCTGCAATTGTTAGTAAAAAATTTATTTATTTAATATTGGAGGTAAAGCAGGATGTATTGATCTTGTGTTGTTTCTTTTAAAATGTACTATTTTCCAGCAGTCTCTAGGTTTATTAATAGGAGAAAGAGAGAGGTCACACAGGATCGCAAAAAAGTCATTTTCCACCAAAGTACCGAACCATAAGTAACTCTCAGTCATATTTTCTTCTTAGGGTGCCTGTCCATTCCGAACGTTGGTGATCATTCTGGCTATGATGACTTTTTTGGTTGCTATATGAAATAGTTTTGTTAAGGATTTTTCTATATCATGATCTCAGGTTAGCAAGCCAGGAAATTCTTGTTCGTCCTGGGATGCTTTTTCCTTTAATTTTACCTTGTAAAAATGCATTGAAGTAGCTCGTATCTGCCTTGATTTCTCATTATATGTCCCAAGTACTGCAGCTTACAGCCCTTCACGATGTTGACCAAATCCGCAGTTGTGTTCATCCTCTGCAGTACTTTTTCATTGGTGACTTTTTCTGTTGATGGTATCTTCAAGATCCTTTTGTATAACTATAGCTCAAAAGCCTAAAGTTTTTATAGAGTTTCCGTGTTTAATGTTCACGTTTCTACTCCGTACTTATTTTTGTTTCTAGGGTGAGGTTATGACTCTTAAACACATAACTCATGGTCAAGAATACAATCTCTTGTATATTGTCCTACGACTCATTTATTATAGTTCCCAAGTAGTTGTATTGTGAGACTCGTTCAATTCTCATTTGGTTCACATACAGATTTGCTCCAGTTATGTTTTCCCTGCTGATGATCATTAGCTTCGTTTTGCTGGTGTTTATATCCAGTCCATATTTTCTACTTATTTCCGTTATTTTGTCATTAGGTTTTGCAGCACTTCTATGGTATTGAAAAACACATCATATGCATACCGCAGGTTATTGAACCATTACTCCATACTCCATTTATTAAGATATCTTTATCAATATCTTTTAGAGCTTTTTCAAAAATGTGCTCCCAATACAGATTAAATATCAGTGGTGAAATTATGCACCCCTGTCTCTCTTCCCTTAAGATTTTAAACTGATCTGTATATTCTCCATCTATTTGGAGTACCGCTGATTTGATTCCAATACAGGTTAGCTGATATTTTTAAGTCTTTTTCGCCAATCCCTGTCCTCTTTAGCACTTCCATCATTTGTTCATGTCTGACTCTATCAAAAGCCTTCTTGTAGTCAATAGGGCATGCAAAAACATTACAGCTGACATCTCTATATTTCTGAAATAATATCTGCACGCTAAATAAAGCTTCCCTCGTATCAACGGCGTTCACAAATCCAAACTGATTGGGCGTAATTTGTTCCTCGCATGTATGGTAAATTCTTTTGTGGATGACTTTTAAAAACAGCTTCAGCAGATGGCTTATTAGGCTTATGGTCCTATAATCTTTACAAACTTTTGCTTCTGGTTTTTAGGGCAATGATAGGAACTCCGATTTGAGCCACTCTACTGGTATTTTTCCTGCCTTGTATATTTCAATAAATATTTCAGTTATTATTTTTACTTGTTCTTCATCTCATAGCTTCAACAGTTCTGCAGGAATTTTATCAATTTTATCAAAGCTGGTGGCTTTCCATCCTTCATTTGTCTGACATATCTTATATCGGTCATATTACTGATATGTATAACCAACAGATGACCTTTGTTTTCAGTCCTCAGGTTTTACCTATAACTCGTGTGTAGTTTCAGAAGAATTTTGTAGCCCTGTTTTGGTTAAATTATCAATACGAGTGTTCCAATTGAGTTTGGAATTTACGTTTACCCCTAGATACTTAAACTCTTGCGTTTTTTATACTTTCGTGCAAATCATTCAGCTCACTCAGTCCAGTAAGCTTCCTCTTATTATTAAAGACTACTAGTTTAGTGTTTGAAAGAGTTCTCTTTCAGACAATAATTCTTTATGTAATGAAGGGCATATTGCATCTGATCCACAACAGTACTGGGAAATTTGAAGAGACCATGAATCAGAGGCAGGGAAATACGAAGAAACAAGGAAATAAGAAGCACAGGCGTTACAGACGTCATAGAGTGCATACCAATATCTCAAGTGGAAGTAGGGGAATACAATGGACAGACAACGTCAAAAGAATCACTGCAAACGGTCTGCAGAAAACTTACAGCTGACTAAACTAGAAGAAATTGAGGGAATTGGAAAAACCAATGCCGAGGTATTAAGACGAACAAAAATAGAAGAAAATTGTACTGACTATTAGAAAAATAAAACTGCTCTACCTACAAAAAATGACAAATCATAAAAAAAGAAAAGTGTCAATTACTTTATAATGCAAGGAAAGATAAGTAGAAAAGATCAATGGGAAGGGAAAGAAATTTTGGTTAAAAATGGGCGCAATTGGTTCAACTCAAAGTAGCAATCTCCAAAGTACGCTTAGCCTTGTTGATTGCCAACTTTCATAACAAAGACAACATTTAAAAAAGAAGAAATGTTAAAAATTATGGTTAATTGGGTCATATATTATTCAATTTTTGCTTGTAAATGCTGCACATTAATCTCCCTCATAATTTTACATCTTTTTAGATCTTCTGACTCTTAAATCCAATTCCTATGGCAACATTTTAGATCGTCAGTCCACTCTGCTTCGATAGGCATCATCTCTTGATTTTCTTTCCAGTATCCACTTTGTTCATCTGTTATCTTGTTGGGTGATAGATTAGGAGAAATCTATATTAAATCCTGCAAAAATAAAAGGTCAAAGATGCGAAAACGGCCAGACCGCGACCGAATCGAGAATTGATGATGTATTTCTGAAGTTTCTGGTAAATATATTAATATTTGATTAAGTAAAACTATTTTAGTTGCATAGATAAACAAATTTACTTTTTAAGAACTTAAAAAAACGACTGAAATTAGCAGATTAAGCTGTAATTTGAAAAAAATAGAATATATTGGTCGTAATGATAATATTGACGTTCTTATACGCACTATTCTAGTAAACATTGTATTAAACATATTGGGTACCATACCGGTGTTGGTGTAGCAACATAATTAATTATTACTCAAATAAAAAATATGTCAGCTAATTATTTTATTACTTATTCAGATTAATAGTGAGCAACCGCAATTATATAATAAATGCGTTTTTTAAAGCTTTTTGAGGCTATTGCATTACTGATTTACATACACTTGTAGCGAGTATCAAAATAACCATTATATTATCTAATAACATTGCTCCAAATCTATCAAATCTATAACAAATATTTCAATTAGGGTCAAATTTTCGGTGATGAATTACATAAGTGAGACAAACGCGGGACAACACCCATATAGTTGTGCCCATGGGCTTTGTATTTTTCATTATCACCGCCTGGTGAACGGTTTAGTATAAAAATGTGTTTGGGCAATATTTTAATCAGTATTACTTTAAGTTTACTCTTATTAATTATTAGTAACCATGGTCTTCAAGGTAAGATTTTGATTTCATTTTGAAAAATATACTTTAATTTTGAGTAAACGATTGATATAAGTAATAATATATTTCAAATTTTGTTTGTTAGTTTTTACAGCTTTCCTTTAAATTTCAATTAAAATTTGAACTTTGTTTATTTTTAGTTTAATTTATCCTGTGTATATGAGCTTTTCATTCACTATTTTTATTAAGAATTTACCACAATTTACTTTTAAAATGTTTATTTTGGCGTTTCGATTTCCACTTCTGAATTGAATAGGATATTATAGATAGTAAATTATATTGAAACTTTAACAAAAAATAACTTCTGAACAATATGGTCTTTTCATTTTTCATTTATACTGCTACCTTACACAAGTTCTTTTTATTTCTTCCTCTTACTTTTTGGGACTACTGCATGTATACTTTATTATTTTGTTTATTTTAACGTTAGTTATTAATAAGTTTGTATATATTATGCTTTTACTTACTACTCGATCTAGGTACTCTAGTTTCAGCTAGTACACAAAATTTTTTATTCTTCTTCTTTTCTTCTTATTATATAGACATGACTCTATCTGTTTTGTAATGTGCCTCCAGTAAGTTGTCATGCCATCGTTTTCGTGGTCTTCCTTTTGATCGTCTTATTATTGGGAACCGTCTCCTGCCGTTTTACTACTCTATTTATTGTATTTCAGCTTTTATGATCGTTCCATTCTACTGTTCTATTTCTTACCCAGTTTTTGATGTTCTCTATCTTGCATCTATGTCGTATATCTGTACTTCTAGCTCTGTACCATGTCTTACCATCAATTTTTTAAGTGTTTTCATCTTTGCTGTTTCTAACATATTTTTTGTCTTCTCTGTGTCAGGTCTTGTTTCTGCCGCGTATGTCACTAATGGTCTGATAACTGTTTTGTAAATTCTATCGCTCGTTTCTTTCCCGATATTTTTATTTCTCCATATTGTTTTATTTAGGCAGCCTGTGGCTCTGTTTGCTCTATTCACTTAATCTTCCACTTCGGTTATCCTTTTAGTTCTTTTAGTTCTCCCTTTAGTTCTTAAGTTATTTAGTTCTCCCTTTAGTTATTACGTTTTTATTTTTTTATCCATAACCAGTGTTGTTCTGACGCTATTTTCTTGTGGCATTTCAAAGTAATTACTATTAAATTGGGAATAAGCCACAATTAAAGATTAAAGTACGTTTATTGACGTTTTAATTTCCACTTCGGAAATCGTTCTCAAAATACAAACATTAGTAAACTACACAAATTTTATTTTTTTTGTTACTTAGTGAAAAATTCTTCTAATAATTTAATTTTATCTGACTCATTTATATTTATAATTCAGACATACATTATACATTTTAAAGTAGACGACTTTAAAATGATGTTGCCAATATTGTTGAGTTGCGCTCCTGGGACGACTTCACCTTATAAGATAGTTCATTCGATTTGATAGTTCATTCGAATGAACTATCTTATAGGTAAAGTCGTCACAAAAGCGCTTCTTCTTCTTACGATGCCTATCCGTTCCGGATGTTGGCGATCAACATGGCTATCCTAACTTTGCTTGCTGCTATTCTGAATAGTCCGGTCGTCGATGTATTAAACCACTTTTCTCAGGTTTTGAAGCCAAGATATTCTTCTTCGCCCTGGTCCTCTCTTTCCAAATACCTTGCCCTAAAGAATGAGTTGCAACAAGCCGTATCTCTGTTCATTCCTTATAGCATGGACAAGATATTCTAGTTTGCGCTCTTTGATGGTGTTAATATTCTCGCATTCCTTGCCTATTCTACGTAAGACCTCAACATTAGTCACACGATCCACCCATGAAATTATTAAGATACGTCTGTAACACCACATCTCGAATGCCTCGAGTTTTCTTAAGGAAGGCTTCGGCAAGTGTCCAGGCCTCTACTCCGTATAATAAGGTAGAAAATACATAGCATCTAATGACAGAGATTTTGGTAGCAAGTAGTAAATCATGACTTCTGAAAAGAGACTTCATCATTATGAACGCTGATCTCGCTTTTCCTATGCGTTGTTTTATTTCACTGGAGTGATCCCATTGGCCGTTAATGTTGGTACCAAGGTATGTGTAGCTGTCCACTCTGTCAATTGGATGTTGGTTAACCAAAAGCTGTGTATTTAATATTTCGCGCTTACTGACTACCATGTAGTTTGTTTTCTTCGTATTAAGATCAAGTCCGTGTTCTCTACTTATATGTGATACACGCGACATTATTCTTTGCAAACCGTCCAGACCATCTGCAAAAACTACTGCGTTGTCGGCATATCTAATGTTGTTTAGACGCATTCCGTTGACTAATACGCCTTCTTCTAGTTATCCCAGCGCTTACTCGAAGATATATTCAGAGTTATATATTAAATAACACCGGGAACATAATGCATCCTTGCCTCACTTCTCTATCTATGGAGACTGCCTCTGTCAATTGATCATTCACTTTAATATTGGCCGTTTGGTTGTAATATAAATTATAGATGATTCTCAAGTCCCAATCATCTAACCCCACTTCTTTCAAGATGTTTATAAGTTTATCATGTTTTACTCTATCAAATGCCTTTTTGTAGTCGATAAAACAAATACACACATCGCAGTTAACATCCCTGCATCTTTGTATAAGCACTTGGATAGCGAATAGAGCCTCTCGGGTGTCTAAGGAATCGCGGAATCCAAACTGCGTCCATGATACTTGTTCTTCGTATTTTTTATATGTTCTTTGCATTGTTCTTTGCACAAAAGCGCAACCCAACAATATTCGCAATATCATTTTAAAATCGTGTACTTTAAAATATATAATGTATATTAAATACTATTTAACTGGGAATAAGCCACAATTCAAGATAAAAATACGTTTATTGACGTTTTCAATTTCCACTTCGGAAATCGTTCTTAAAATACAAACAGTATTTTGTATTTTGAGAACGATTTCCGAAGTGGAAATTGAAACGTCAATAAACGTATTTTTATCTTTAATTGTGGCTTATTCCCAGTTAAATAGTAATTAATTTACAATGCCACAAGAAAATAGCTTCAGAACAATATATAATGTATGTCTGAATTTTCAATATAAATAAGTCAGATAAAATTAAATTATTATAAGAATTTTTCACTAAGTAACAAAAAACCAAAATTTGTTTAATTTACTAATGTTTGTATTTTGAGAACGAATTCCGAAGTGGAAATTGAAACGTCAATAAACGTAAGTTAACCTTTATTGTGGCTTATTCCAATTTAAATAGTATTTATCCATAATTAGGTTGAATAGTAGAGGACTCAAGGAATCTCCCTGTCTTATCCCATTGCCAGCTTCAATAGTGTCGGTTAGTTCATGTTCTACTTTTACTTTTATTGTGTTATTTTGATAAATATTTTCGATCGTTTTGATTATTTCTAGAGGTATCTCTCTTGCGTACAGTAAGTGGATAACGTCTTTTAATTTGACCCGGTCAAATGCCTTTGTAAGGTCCACGAATAATTTCATTCAATTTATTTGTTATCACTTTGGTTGTTAATTTTAGTGTTGTGTTTGCTCTTTAATCTTCTTTTCTTCTTTTAAAATTCTTTTATTGATTCTCATAATCTTTTTCTATTTCTCGTCTAGGTTTTGTATACCATTCCATGACTATCTTTTGAAATATCCTATTTTGTAGAACCTATCTTCATCAATCTTGTAGATTTTTTATGTGTTGGTAATGCCAGTGTTCTTATCCATTATTTGTCATTTACTATCCTTTCATTTGTGCTGCTTTTTTATTTTTTCTTGTAAAATATTTACTTGCTTCTTCTTCTTCGTTTTCCTTGTTGTGTGTAGGCTTTAAAACCTGTTTCTTCTTTAATATTAGCCTCCTGAATTGTTTAAATTCTCGCACCATCTTTTTCTTGGTCTGCTAATACTTCTTCGTCCATTTATTAACTTATCTCGTGCTAATCGTACTATATTATCCTCTGCCATTCTACTAATCTGTTCGTTCCACTCCTGTTTCCGTTTTGTCACCCATCCATTTATGACTTCTATATTGCATGATCTTTTCATGTTTTCGCTTTTTTCCCTAGCCAACCGAATTTCTGTGATATTCGTTAGGACGAATCTGATTTTATTGGTTAGGACTTTTGTGGTAAGCTTCACCACCGCTACCAAGTGCGGTGTTTAAGAGATTTATACCACTATAATTGTTGAAGTCTTCTTTATCTCCTTTCTTAAACATTGGTATCATTATACTGTTTCTCCATGCGTTTGGTATCTTGAAGTGTAATATTAGTTTTTGTATAAGTTTTTTCATCTCTAGGAATATACTTTGTCCTCCGTGTTTTAAAAGTTCCTTGGTTATTTCGTCGGTTTCTGGTGACTTTCTATTAGCTTTATTATATTTAGTTTTTTTTTCTTTATGATTTTTGTATCCACTACTGGACAAAGGCCTCTTCAATAGTTCTCCACTCTTCTCTATTTTGTGCTTTTTGATAACAGTTTCTCCCCATTTTTTGCTCTGGCGCTTTCTATTCACCGTTTTTGTGGCCGTCCTCTTATGTGTCTTCTGGTGGTCTCTAATATACAATGTCTTGCTACGTGTCCTACCAAACTCCATTTTATTTACAGATTTCTTTCAATTACATCTCCCATCTTTGTCCTGCTTTGCACGTCCTCCTCGTTTTGTATATGTTCTCTCAGAACATATCTCTGTGTGGTTCTTTATCTATCGGCTAATAACTCTGTAAGTGTCACGGTCTCCATTCCGTAGGTCGTAACTGGATATAACTGTTGAATACCCTTTTCTTTGAATTTATTGGCATCATTTTGTTTTTCACTCACACTGAGTCTTCTTAGCACTGTCCAAGTTATTCAGATTCTTCTACTGATATCTGCCGTTTGATTGTGTTTGCCCAGTTTGATCGTGTGCCTTTGGTATGTATGCTCCTCGATACTTTACATATCACTTATATCCAAGTCTATTGTGACATTTAATCCTTAATCACTTTAAATTCATTTATGTTTTATTTAAATTCATTTTTAAACCGATCTTATCAGATTCTCATTTAAGTTAACTTATCATACAGAGAAGTTTCTCTGTATTATTGCTTACGAGTACTATGTCATCGACAAATCTTAGTTGACTCAAAACTCATGTATTTTAATTCCCCATTGTTCCGAATTTAACTTTTCCAACATATCTTCTACTGTAAGAGTAAACAAATTTGGAGAGATTTTGTGTCCATTTTCAGATATAACTCCTCTCCTCCTTCCGATCTTATTTTGCTTGTTGTTAGACTTTCTTCTACGATTTTTTGCGTAGTTTCATTGTTTTATATTATGTTTGACGAGTATTCCAATCTGGAACCGATCTTTGCGTTATTTATTCCTTCTAATATGGAGCAGGATACTACGAATTCTAATGACTTATTGTAATGCACAAATACTAAATGAAGGGACTAATTGTATTTGTGACAGTTTTCTACAAGTATCCGTATTGTTGTTGTAAGTTGTTTGATAGTCTGTTTGGTAAGCAGTTTGTGTGGATGTGGCACCAGACTTATTAATCTGTAACTGTCGAGTTTGTATTTGTTTCCTTTCTTAGACAAAGTACCTCTGCATTTTGCCAAGAAGTTAAAATAAGCACTATCAAAGAGGCACTTGTTTATTATGATTGTTATTGCCTTCAAAATAGTTTTACTTCTAGCTATAATCATCTCTTCTGTTATTCTGCTGTCTTCAGCAGCTTTTCTGTTTAATTTAAGGTATTTTTAATTTCCTATTTAGTAATTTATGGTAGTTTTTCTGCTTTATCTTTAGCCGGCTAAGGGCCAGCAACCACAGTGTTGAAGTCCTACGTTGCCATGAAGTTAATTTCATCTATAACTTAAACATTCTAGAATAATAGCAAAAATGTAACTTAAAATTAATTCAAATACATTTAAAGAGTTTTTGACCAGATAATAAGTGGCTTTAAACATATAAGCCTAGATAAATAATACTGATAATGGAATAGGCATTCCGAAAACGTTCTGTGCTTTTATGTAGCCAAAAGGGATATTTTATATTATTATGCTAGACCTTGTATGTAGGATAGTACGAATAGCACGAGATAAGTCACCAAATGGACTAAGAAGTAATGACAGACCAAGAAAAAGATGGTGCGACAATTTAAACAATTTGTGAGGCTAATATTGAAGAAGAAACAGGCATGAAAGCCTACAGACAAGAAGGAAGAAGAAGACGATACCTTTTATGAAGGATTTTTCAAATAAAATTTTTGATATTTTTTTGACATTTTCCTTGTGGGTTTCGATTTATTAATGTATGATAGATATTTATTATTATAGATCCTTCTTTTTGTGACTCATCTCCAATATACATATTTTATTGCAGTTCTGTTCGTTTTTAAAATCTGCAAATTCGAAAAACATTTTCGAAATCAAAAGAATGGCCATTTTCCAGAGAATGCTGAGCAAGTCTTTAGTGATAATTTATTAGTTTGTACGCTATATTTGTGTGTAACAAACCTTCTATGCAGATATTGGTGTGTTTGTCAAATATATGTTGAGTTGTAGTCTGTACAATTTATTTTATAAACAATATTGACCTGATGATTTTTAGTAACATTGGGTTTAAATTTTAAAAGTATTTTCCGAATGTGTTTGATCATTTATGTCCAACATTGATGTCATATTTTGCTAATGTTTGAGATATTTGTTCAGAGAATCCATTAACGATTGATAAGGTTATATAGTGAGTTGTCATGATACACCAAAAAGTTACAGAAAATGTAGAAAATTTTAACTGTATAGCGGACCTAATCACAAATATACTTAAAAAACGAAGGTTCTATAAATAACTAGACAGCGTAAAGAAAAAGGGGCCTGATTAAGTTTTCCGTCTTTCCATGTAAGGTTAATGCTTACCAAGATTTTTACACTAGTAGAATTTTGAAAGTTTTTTTAAGAGTTTGTATTATTTTCTTTCATTCATTTCATCAGTCTTTAATAATATTTCCAGCTCCAAAAAAGGTGCTTACTTAAAATATTAAGAAGTACAATATAAACATTGTTTCTGTGTTCCATTTTTTCCACTATTTATTGTATATTATATAAATAATAACAAAAAGATGACCATATTTAAAGAAATAATTAACATTTTCCAAAGACCAGTATTTTACAAACGACAAAAATGATGACGCCCTTTTGTAAACTAATCCTGATTTGCAACTGGAATAAAAACAGGTTTAAAATGTTTATCTATTAGATGTTACCAAGGCATCAAAGTTTTTTTAATAATTTTGTTTCGATTTATTGTTTAAAAAAATATGACAGAACTATTTGTACGCAGAATGATGAAAACCAAAAGGCAACAACAAAAAAGGGTCATCTTTTATTAACACTGAAGAAAATGTCGTAAATGTAAGACATACTTATAGGTTTTTCAGTCCTGTTATTCTTCTTCTTAGGATGCCTGTCCGTTCCGAACGTTGGCGATCATTCTGGCTATGATGACTTTGTTGGTTGCTATACGAAACAGCTATGTTGAGGTCTTTCTATACCATGCTCTCAGGTTAGCAATCCAGGATATTCTTCTTAGTCCTGGGGCCCATTTTCCTTCAATTTTACCTTGTAAAATGCATTGAAATAGCTCGTATCTGCCTTGATTTCTCATTGTATGGCCCAAGTACTGCAGCTTACAGCCCTTTACGATGTTAACCAAATCTGCAGTTGTGTTCATCCTCCGCAGTACTTCTTTATTGGTGACTTTGTCTGTTCATGGTATCTTTAAGATCCTTCTGTATGACCATAACTCAAAAGCCTCAAGTTTTGATAGTTTCTGCCTTCAATGTCCACGTTTCTACTCAGTACAGAAGCACTGAGTACACATAACATTTAAGGAGCCTTATTTTTGTTTCTAGGCTGAGGTCATGACTCTTGAACACAGAACACATAGTCAAGAATGCACTCTTTGCCTTTCCGATACGACATTTAATTTCTTGGGTATTGTCCCACGACTCATTGATTATAGTTCCCAAGTAGTTGTATTGTCAGACTCGTTCAATTCTTATTTGGTTCATATACAGATTTGTTCCAATTATGTTTTTCTTGCTGATGATCATTAGCTTGGTTTTGCTGGTGTTTATATCTAGTCCATATTTTCTACTTGTTTCCGTTATTTTGTTCATTAAGTTTTGCAGCCCTTCTATGGTATTGAAAAACACTATTGCATCATCTGCATACCGCAGGTTATTGAGCTTGACTCCATTTATTGAGATGCCTTCATCAATATCTTTTAGAGCCTCTTCCAAAATGTGCTCCGAGTACAGATTAAATATCAGGGGTGAAATTATACACCCCTGTCTCACTCCTCTTATGATTTTTACCTGATCTCTATATTCTCCATCTATTCGGAGTACCGCTGATTGATTCCAATACAGGTTAGCTATTATTTTTAAGTCTTTTCCGTCAATACCTGTCCTCTTTAGCACTTCCATCATTTGTTTATGTCTGACTCTATCGAAAGCCTTCTTGTAGTCAATCAGGCATGCAAAAACATTACAGCTGACAGTCCTGTTATAATCCAGTGAAATTTCAAACATAACTTATCGAGTAACAAAACTGCTGGTAATCAGTTTTCGATATGTGTTGTTGTCAACAATTCTTTTAAATACTTTAAAGACACCCCGAGAAACCTTCTTCTAATGAATATTTTATTGAAACAATGCAAAAATTAGTTTTCTTCGAAAAGCATGATTTTTTGTTAAATTGTTCTCTTAAGCGAAACTTTGACTAGACTATCAATAATTGAAACTTTAATACATCATAGGTGATAAAAGTGGTGGTGGATATGTTCGGTGAACCATGATACTTTATATTTTAATTTTTTTGAGACATTATTATACTTCATTGGGACTTTTAAAAACAGCTGTTGGTTATGTTCCCATTCAACTAATGTGTGGGTGGATAATTTTTAATAACTCAACAAATCTCTTTCTTTACAGGTAGTCACCCTTGCTCTCTTGGTAGCTTGTTCTCAAGCCATCCGGTATGACGGCCACGCCGCAACATCATCCATTGTCTTCAATGACAACCACAATTCAGTTCAGCACATTCAGTCCGCGCACGCAGCTCCTTCCCACGGATACGCCGCTCCACTTGCCAGCTACTCTTCCCATGCTCCTATCGCCCAGTACTCCGCTCCCTCTCCAGTAGCCCACTATGCCGCTCCCTCTCCAGTAGCTCACTATGCCGCTCCAGCTATTAAAGTAGCTGCTCCCGTTCTCCTTAAAAGCTCAGGACCTTCCCATAGTGCCAGCTCTTACTCAAGCTTAAACTTCGGTAGTGACAATGGATACTACAATCAGCAATCTGCCCCTGTTGCACACTATGCTGCCCCTGTAGCTAAATTCGCTGCTCCACTACTCCTTAAAGCTGCTCCTGCCAAAGTTGCCGTAGCTCCAGTTGCTTATGCTCAAGTTGCGCCAGCATACAACCACGGAGGATACAGCCATGGAGGGTACAGCCACCATGAAGAAGAATACGTAAGTTGTTCTTTATAAATTGTTAATATTAGTCTTATAGGTAATCTAGAATTAAATATCGGTTTAATTTGTATTTTTGGCTTAGGCTCACCCCAAATACGAATTTGCCTACGGAGTAGAAGACCACCACACTGGTGACATCCACTCACACAAAGAATCCCGCGACGGTGATGTTACTCACGGAGAATACTCTTTGCACGAAGCTGATGGAACTATCAGAACCGTCAAATACAGCGTAGACAAACACAGTGGTTTCAATGCCGTTGTTGAAAGATCTGGTCATGCCAATCACGCTCAACCTGCCAAAGCCATTCTTAAAGCTGTTGCTCCAGCTCCATACTACCACTAAGGTTTTACTTATTGCTCACTAGTTTATATTTGTTTCGTAAAAGTATTGTTTACTTTATACTGTTATATTTTATTTATTTGTTAATAAATGTTTTAGCATTATCAAAGCAATACTTTTATTGATGTACATTTAAAACATACCAAAGATGATCTACAAACTTGGTATGATCATCCTCCTCCTTATCCCTTGAGCCCTTGTTAGGGCATGGTGCCACTCTAAATAATATTGGCTTGCTGCCTCCGTTGTCTGCCAATCGTGATGGGGATCTTCCTTTTGGTTTTCGGCCTTCTACCTTTCCTTCTACTACCAATAGTTCCATACTCTCCGTTCTTCTAGTTATGTGGCCGAAGTAGATTAGATATACCTACTCGTTTTACTTTTTTTATAGCTTGTCTTTTATATAAAGCTTATCCAGAATTGACATATTAATTCTATGTTCTATCCAGGACACGCGTAGAATTCTTTTATAGACTCACATTTCAAATGATTTGATCTTATTCCTATCAATTTTTTTGAGTGTCCATGTTTCAGCTGCGTATGTAGCAATAGCCCACAGAAAGGCTGCAAAACTTAATAAACAAAATAACCGAAACAAGTAAAACATGTGGACTGGATGTAAACACTAGCAAAACCATGCTTATGATCATCAGCAAGCAAAACATAACTGGAGCAAATCTGTATGTGAACCAAATGAGAATTGAACGTGTCTTACATTACAACTACTTGCGACTATAATCAATGAGTCGCGGGACAATACCCAATAGATTAAATGTCATATCGAAAAGGCAAAAAGTACATTCTTGACGCTGATCTCTGGGTTCAAGAGCCGTGACCTCATCCCAGAAACAAAAAAAGGGCTCCTTAAATGTTACGTGTACTTAGTGCTTCTGTACGAAATAGAAACGTGGACATTGAAGGTGGAAACTCTACCAAAACTTCAGGCCTTTGAGCTATCTTTATACAGAAGAATCCTGAAGATACCATGAATAGACAAAATCACCAATGAAGAAATACTGCGGAGAATGAATACAACCGCGGATTTGGTCAACATCATGAAGCTGCAGTACTTGGGACATATAATAATAAATCAAGGCATATACTATATACTCCAATGCATTTTGCAAGGTAAAATGGAAGAAAAAAGGGCCCCAGGACGAAGAAGAATATCCTGACTTATTAACCTGAGAACATGGTATAGAAAGACCCCAACACAGATATTCCGCATAGCAACCAACAAACTCATCATAGACAGAATGATTGCCAACGTTCGGAATGGACAGGTACCCTAAGAAGAAGAAAAAATTGTAGCAATAAGAACATTAAGCGACAACAAATATTGATATCTGCCATTACAAAAACAAAGAAAAAAGGCAACGAAATCACACTTACTGGAAAATTTGTCCACATTTAGCGGTGTAACAAAAGACAAGAGAACGACGAGGGGTTATTTATACTTATTAAAAAAATACTAAAAAATAAAATAACGGATTAAAAGGGATTTAATGAAAGGATAGTAAAACATGATTATATATTAATACAAGTAAAATATTGATCCTACCAACAACTGATAGACGTACTCTCAAAGAGAGACAATCAGCGAGAAATAATATTGATGGGCGATCTGAAAGCAAGAACTGGAAGAAGACAACATAATCTAGTAATCGGTGACACTGGCGAAGAAGTGACAATTAATAAGCTAAATTGAATATGGACTATAGTAAAAAGTAAAGAATTGTGGTGTGTAATAGTATATTTTATTAAAATTATTTAAAATAAATTAAGAACAAAAATGTTCTTGGTCAAAAACCGTTCGTTTTACCGGTGTTGAAGATAAACCAAAGAAAGAAAATTTGTTTGCAAATCAACACGGAAATATTGAAACTATACTAAAATATATTTTTTAATATTTTCCAAACGACATTTTTGACCAAGCAGCCCTATATTCTAATATGTATTTATTGTCAAAAAAGGGGCAGCGTTAAATATGACAGCAGCTGAAATCAAAAAACTGTTTGTAGTTCATTTTCTCTTTGGTTGTACTTGATATCCTCATTTATCTTGGTCTTGAAAAGCTGGGTTGAAAATATCAAGTGTATCTGATGCTTTAACCAGGGATAGGATTATGCAACTGAGAAGCTGCTTTCACTTTGTTGGCACAAATTCTCCCCTTGAGAATCATCAAAATAACGGGCTATGGAAAGTGCAATCTGTTATATATGCGATATGAAATGCATGTCTTCAAATTGAGAGATCAATAAACAACTACATCATTGACGAACAGATGATTCCTTTTACTGGTCGGTGCTCTTAACGTCAATATGTAAATGGCAAACCACGACCAGTAGGATTAAAAAAATTTGTAATGGCTTCATCAAAAGGTATGGTTCTCGATTTTGAGATATACCAAGGAAAATAAACTCTCTTTCAAATGCGGAATATGGACTTGGACCTTCTGTAATCTTGATATTAACTACATCATTACCAAAAGCATCATTTTTGTACTATGACAGGTATTTTACTATACCTCACTTAATAAATAAGCTTTGTGAACTAAAAATATATGGAACTGGAACCGCAGTGAAGAACCGAATTAAAGTTAACTTTGTGCCAAGTAATCGTCTTTAAAGAGGTCAAAGTAAACAATTTAGCTGCAAAGAACAAAATATGATCGGCGTTAAGTGAAGGGACTCAAAGTCTCAGGTGGTGTAAAAATTAAAAAAAGATATGTAGAAATAACATGTCCTGATATTATTAAATCTAACAATGAGAATATGGGAGGTGTTGATATCTTAGATCAGCAACTCGAATATTACCGAAATTTTTTGGATCTTGCTGTGGTAAATTGTTGGATGCAATATAGAGCTAACTGTCAAATAAATACTATTTCAAAACGAAAGATAAAGGATCTCCCATCCTTTCGAAAGGAACTTGCAGAAACATTACTGGCAACTCCTACACAAAGACAGTTTACTAATAGTGATCAGGAAGAGGAAGAAAAAGAGCCTCCAATAAAAAACCACAAATTTATAGAGCTGCGATGCTAGCTGATGATAGAAGGTTGAATAGCTTTGAGCATTTTTCAACTGTAGATCAGCTAACTACAAGCATATTTTGCCACAGAAGCACTTGCAAAAGTAGAACACGAGTCAGGTGTTTAAAATGTAATGTTTATTTGTGCCTTACAAACGATCAAATTGTTTTTTGTATTTTCATACACAGTAGATTTTATATTTTGTATTACCTAAAATAAAATCTATCATGCACAATTGTGTGGGTAACTTTTTTTTTAACACTATGTTCATAATTTTTTTTAAATATTTTTTCTATTATAAGTAACTTCCAAGTATCATTCTGTTCTGAATATTTATATATAATATATATATATATATATATATATATATATATATAATATATATATATATATTGTTATGATGTGTTGTTTCTGTATGAGCTATGAGTAAATTTGAATGATATATGTAAGTATGGGGTTTTTATCGCGGTTCTCAAAGAATTAGTTTGTAAGTACTTTTTTAAATTATCTTTATTATAACTATTATGAAACAAACATATCTATCTAATATAAGCAATATCAATTTAAAACAATCTATCTAAAATTTGAAATTCTTACAATTATTAAATTATTAACAAAATTTGGTACCTTTCTATCCCTGAACGCCTAAAGTTTTTCCAAAATTAAAGTTATTATCACCACTCGATATATTCTTACTCAGCCTTGGTTATCCAACAAGTTTAATATGTTTCTTCTTAATTATCTCCACTCACCATATAAATATATTGAAATGATTTCAATATGGTAAAAAGGATACAACTTAAATGGATTTTTATATGAGTTTGTTGTTCATGAATTTCATGAAGCCATCACAATGTGGGTTTGACTCTGAAATAAAAGAGAGAAAAAGATTAGTAAATTGTTAAATAAATTAATTTTGACTTACCTGGTATAGTGTTAATAATTTCTGAATAGTATAGTTGCCTAGTGTATAGGTGAATCGTCTAAACCTTAAAAAGAACAAAAAAGAAGAATTCTTAAAAAAATATTTAAACATAGAAATTTTAAAAAAACGTCAGAAAATAAACTGTCAAGCAAGTTTGTGGGAGCTAAATTAATAGGGGTTTTGTTAAATAAGAAATTACAATGATGTGGAGATGAAAAGAATAAATTGTATTAGCATTGTAATAGAATAAGTTTTATATCTGAACTTTTTTTTAAATTCCCAAATTAGATGTGATTAAAGTGATTATGAGAAATTAATGTGGATTGAAAAATGTGTCAGAACAGGACAGTTTGAATGGTTGAAAAAAAAATAGAAGACGAAAAGAAAAGAACGTTGGTTGCTGTTAGCAACGGAGAATGGTTTTTTTTTGCAAGACGCCGACGAGGATTTTTGGACGAAGGGAGCCCTGAAACTGTGGAATAGGTCGGGAGTGTTTTTTAACTCGTCTAATTAGAATTTTAGTTTTTCCACAGTTTCCACAGCAGAGATATCCAGAATTTGTTCCATAGAGTAAGAGAAAAAATTTGACTTATAAATTATTATTGGAGTACCGAAATGTCATTTAAATTGAGAAAATTAAAATTCATGAATTAACATAATTGCGATAGGCCTTAAAAATTGAAAATATTATTGATCATTAAATTAAAAATAGAATAGTACGTACCTTAACATCCGAAGAGAGGATTGATATTCCAGTTTCACCTATTATTTTTGTGAGTAGTTAGTTGTCTTTAAAGAAATCAGAACTGTTTTAAAGTGAGGTTGGATAATAATTTTGGAGATCATTTGAAATTTTGATTATATTTGAATGCAAGTTTAAAGTCAGCGGAATAAAGTGTTCAGTTTCTTTTTCTTTATAGTTCATTTAAACACTTTATAAAGTTGCAATATTTATTTAGTTTTTAAGTATTTGTAGAGAGTCTCCACATTTTGTAATAAATTTTTATTGTCACGACACTAAAGCACATTAAGATTTACACGATTCCTATTTTTGTAAATTTTTAAAGGCAACCCAAGTTGCAGACGAATTTTATTGTTTATATTAAATTTGTTCAATATTAATAATAAACGTGCTTCATTTGGGTTAATTTATCAAAACTCTAAAGTAAATTTTGGTTTAATTTTTTTTAACTCTATCAGGAGACTACAGAGTCGACGTCACACAGTGACAGATTGCTTAGAACACATAATTGAGCTAGCCGAGTATTAAATTAAATATTAAACGAATAATAAATTAAACAAAGAACCACATATTTTAAAAATTACAACATTTATTATAAATAAAAATAAAATTAATAAAATACAACTTTTTCAATATAAATTTAAATCCTTGTAATTTCCATATAATGTACTTTCAAATATACTGGATCTTGTGGTTGTACTATTGAATGCTTATTTCAATAAATTAACTTCATACTGTCACTATATTACTGTATTAATAATTAATCTCCAACTGTATTTGACTTAATTAATGTATTTAACTTAATCAATGCCTTCTTCTAGCTAATAATCTCGTCATAACCTCATAAATTCTTCTTAATTCTTCTTTGTAACTGACATAATAATAATAATGAATAATCTGACTTCTTCTAGTAATCTTCTAACTTAATTCCATCATAATTAACTTAATAATGAATTATCAATAATCAATAATCTTCATGACTTCCTGTAACTTAATGCCTTGAATTCTTCTATCTAACCCCCCCACTGATCCAAATTACCTGGTATTTATATCATTTCATGGTTCCAGAATAATCTAGCAATAAATAAGGTTTGAATCGTTCTATTTTTTCTATCTGAACATTCTGGAATAAATGGAATTGTTTTTGTCTATGTAATGGACTATGCAAATAATCCTATTGACGTTTCTAGAACTTTCTCTAGTCTACATGTACAATTTAACTGACATTTAGGCTCCTCAGATCAGAATTACACTATCATATGTAACTTAAACATTTATATTAAATGTATTATCACTTTTTACATCCGTAAACATATTTTAAATTAACATTCCAAATAAATAAACTCATTTGACTTCTGACAATTACAGTGTATATCTGGTTGCATATGCATATGGCTGACATATATATTTATAATTATAAAAAAAAACTTTTAACATTTATTATATGCTAGATTATGTCTTTAATTATTATTTAAATAAATTTATTAATTAACAGTGTATATCTGGTTGTATATACACATGGCTGACTTAAATATATTTCTATGCTAATTTATTGTATTTCTGTTCTCATTACAATATATATATATATATATATATATATATATATATATATATATATATATATATATAAGAGTAAGAAAAAAGAAGTACTTGTGACTCGTTTGGAAAAAAATATAAAACTGTTTTGGATGGGTTGGACTCAATAAAAGGGGCTATTTATTAACTATGTTTTCCTCGAGTTTTCAATTGTGTTTACAATTGTGTGTGTGTATATATATATATATATAAGGTTCCTTTTGGTAATTAGTAACACAACTGAGTTTCTGAAATTAAAGATTTATTAAAACATGTTCTATTTACATTATTTACACAAAATTTTACCTGAAATTAAAGAAACGACATTTAATGTCACTAACTATGAATGTTTTAACATTCCTATCCTAAGCACAAATAATCTCTGACAAAATGACAAGTTTTTTAAATATAAAGATGACAGAAGTGGTTGTGTCTAATATTCCAGATAACGTGCTCGGTAGAGCGCGGCAATATTTGAATGATGAAATTATAATTTCATTACATCCCCCCTTCCCAGAGGAGAAAATATTCATGCCTTCAAATGTTTAGTAGTCGTCTACGTCTTCTTCATCTTGTTCTACATCTTCAGGTGTTGAGATTGGAGTCAGCTTGGATATGTGGAACAGATTAGACTCTAATTTTCTTCGGTTCAGGTTTATTCTGTAAATTGAATTTGACAATTTTTCCGTAATTTCATATGGTCCTACTTTTAGTTCGTCAAGTTTATTCCTGTTTAATTTGTTTCCATTTTCCACATATACCAAATCACCTATCTTGAAATCAAAATGTTTACGATTTTTGTCATAAATTTGTTTATTATAATTATGAGATTTGATCGTTCTGTCTAAAGCAATATTTCTGTTACGAATCCAATCTTTCTCAGAAGTTAATATTTTTAGTTCATTTGGCAACATTGCAACATTTTTGCCATACATTAAGTATGATGGTGCGAAACCAGTGACAGTATGTTCTGTTTCATTGTATTTGCGCACACATTCTTGTGCTATTGTTGTCCAAGAAGTTTTTTGTTCTTTTTCGTTAATTTTGCATCTGATTTTATTAATTAGGGTCTGATTTAATCTTTCATTCAAGCCGTTAGAAAATGGTGAATTTGTGGCAGTGAAGATTATTGGTATAAATTTTTCATCTAAAAAATTTTTAAAATTTTTTGAATTTATTCCTGGGTATTGGTCTGTTAGAATCATACCAATCTGATTTGTCTCTGATATGCTTTTCACAAGTTTAATAAAATCATTAGCAGTTTGAGTTTTCGATGTTAGGATATATGCATATCTTGTAAAGTGATCGACTAGAAGATGTAAATATTTTTTTGTAGATCGTGAACCTCCAAAACCTCCGATTGTGTCTATGGAAATAATTTCAAAAGGTTTTGTGGCTGGACCTAAATGTGACATTAATCCAAATTTTGCTAGTCCTCTTGATTTGTTTCTAATACATACTGCACAGCTTTGACATATTTCCTTTATATTTTTGGTTAAATTTTTAGCTGTATAGTATGGTCCTATCATCATATGCATTTGTTTTATTCCTATATGACACAAGTTTCTATGCACATCTTTTAAAAATTGTATAGTATAATCTTCGGTTAGAATGATTTTTTCTTTTCCTCTTACTTTTTTGTAATAAACATTATTTTTAGTTACTAGTTTATTATTATGTTTTATATCTTTATTTTTTTCTTGGTCTTTCAATATATCTTCAAGAGTTATCAAATTTGTAACTTTCAACTGCTCCTCCATATTTTCATCGGGTTCTAAGACAGGATTTCTGCTAAGGCAGTCAGCTTCTAAGTTATATTTTCCAGGGCAATATTTCACCACAAAATCATATTGCGATAAATAATATGTTAAATCACCTAGTTCTTCATCTGTTCTAGACTTTATATTCATATTCTCCAATGGCTTGTGGTCAGAAAAAACAATAAATTTCTTACCTATTAAGTAATGTTGCCAATATTTAACACATTCTTTAATTGCCAGGCACTCCAGGTATATAGCTTTTTTTCTCTTCTGTACTTCATTTAGTTTCTTAGAGAAATAGGCCACTGGTTTTTCTTCATTATTTTCCTGTGGTTGTTTTAGCACCCCTGCTATTCCTAGTAAACTAGCATCAGTATATATGTGTATCGGTAGAGTTGGATCAAAAATAGTTAGTACAGGTTGAGTTAACAATACATTTTTTAAATCTTCAAATGTTTTTTGGCATTCCTTAGTCCAATTAAATGGTTGACCTTTTCTCAGAAGATTATGCAAAGGTTCCAATTTTATTGCTATTTTTGGGACATATTTATGATAAAAATTTATCTTCCCTAGAAACTGTCTAACATTTTTCTGTGTTTTAGGTATTGGAAAGTTTTTTATTGAAATCAAGTTGTCTTTCAGTGGCTTTACACAATTATTTGTAATTACATGACCCAAGTATTTTACTGATTCAGCTGCAAACATGCATTTTACAAATTTTAATCTGAATCCTTCACTTTTGATTGCTTTAAATAGTTGTGCTAGATGTCTGATATGTTCCTGGAATGATTTTGAAAAAATGAGTATGTCATCTATGTAGCTCACTGTAAAATCTGCAAGTTTGTGTTTTCTTATTATGTTACACATTATTCTTTGGAATATTGCTGGAGATGTTTTTAACCCAAATGGTAAACAAGTCCACTGAAAGTGTCCTTCTTGTGTAACAAATCCAGTTTTGTGCCTATCTGTAATGCGCATAGGAATTGACCAAAAAGCAGAGTTTATGTCCAATGTTGAGAAAAATTTACAATTTCTTGTCTTTACCATTAAATCCTCTATAAGTGGAAAGGGTTGTGATTGGGGTACTACAATTTTATTCAAGTCTCTAAAATCAATGCACAATCTTGACTTTGTATTTTCATCTCTTTTATAAGCTAATGTAACTGGGGCTGCAAAAGGACTATACGATTCTTCTATTAGATTCTTGTCTAGTAACAACGCAATTTGTTTCTCAATCTCCTTTTTATCATCAACTGTGGTTCGATATGGCCTTTTGCTGCAATATTTCTCTTCCAATAAATCAATGTGTGCTTCATAATCCTTCACTGTCCCTACATCATATTTGTCTTTTGCAAAGACAGATTTGTTTTCACATATTAATTCATTTATTATTGATTGTTGATCACAATCTAAATGGTCTATATGAATTTTAAAATTTGTCTCTTCAAAGTGTTCATTGAAATTTATTAAATATTTATTTCTCATTTTATTTAAATTATTAATTTCATTTGTTTCCTTAGAATCAAAATTTATTTGTTGATTAATATCTCTTAATTTCACTAATGTAATGTCACAATTTTTTGAAACTGTTTTAATTTCTGTAGTAACATCATTTTGAATAGGCACTTTTTGACTTATTTGTAAATTTTCATTTTGACACAAATAGAATTTTTTTATACAATCTAAACCAATTAAAAAATCGTAATCAAAATTATCTTTTTCAATCACAAAGACTTCTGTCTCTTTTTCTATATCAAAAATTTTTACATGTAATTTTACCGTACCACTGGTTTTTTTAATGCCATTAATAGTTTTTAAATTAGTATTGTTAGAATCAATTGAATTATTGTTATTTATTTTTAATAACTTTGAATTTATTAATGAAACATTTGAACCTGAGTCATATACTCCAAAAATCTCAATATTTTTATTCAACACTAATTTTATTTTTATTAATGGCAGTATTAACAGTTTTTTGGATTAGCATTTTGTAGTTCACATTCTAATTCTGAATTATTGATAAGTTTAATTTGATCATCTTTATTAGTTTGATTATCCTTTGGTTTAAACCAACAAGTTGATTCAAGGTGGTAGCGTGTTCCTTTTTTAAGTTTTTCACAGATGGTACATTTTTGCTTTTGCTCTCTGTCCAATCTTTGTTTGTTTCTAATTTGTTTTTCTTCAACATTTCTTTTATTATGTAAGAAAACTTTTTCACATTCTTTATTTGCTAAGTGTTCATTCTTGTTCAATTCACTGAAAAGGTGAGTAGTTGAAGTCAGTGAATCTTTATCAAGTCTGTTCATTATGTTTTCTGGTAAACCTAACACAATCAGGTTTATAAGTGTGTTATTATCAATTAACTTATTAACTTCTAATAATAATCTTTCTTTTTTTGTGGCATATTGTAATAGAGAACCAACTTGATATTTGAATGTAAAAGCATATTTTATTTGGGACCAACCTTTTTTCTCATAAGTATCACAAAAGTTTGTTTTCCAAGTTTTCCAATCTGATTTCACTGTATATTTAATTAACATACT
Organism: Diabrotica balteata; assembly: GCA_918026665.1. NCBI lineage: Eukaryota > Metazoa > Arthropoda > Insecta > Coleoptera > Chrysomelidae > Diabrotica > Diabrotica balteata. The sequence goes on from OU898283.1 coordinate 29,312,984, forward strand.
ACCATACCAATCTAAACATTGTTTTTCAAGTAGATGTCTCAAACTTTCTATTTTATCTTCATCATTTAAAATTTCAAACCTTTCACATTCTTTTTCAAATTCTTCCATCCATTGTCTAACATTTGGCATTTTAATGGAGAATTTTTCAATTAAAAACTTTTCTGTTAGCTTCCCCACATTTTGAATATTTGGTAAATCTTCATAGCTAACAGCCGCTGATTGTAGTTTTTCTTCTAAATACTGATCACCAAATTGTAAATTTTCACCTTCATCCAAATAAATCTTCCTTATTTCATCATCTAGTGGGATCCATATATTTCGTTTTTGACCTCTTTTTTTCAATGAGTTTTTTACTTTTGTAAATGAACTGGATCTAGATATGTATGTATGTTTATTTACCTGCTTAAATTCGTCTGGGATATCAAAAATACGACCATCTGGAGTCTCAATTGAGGCAATACAGATTTCATTTGATTTACCGTCTGATGATCCTAGTATTATGAATTGGAATCTCAATTTTTCCATGACCAAAAATGTCGTTTTATAAGGTTCCTTTTGGTAATTAGTAACACAACTGAGTTTCTGAAATTAAAGATTTATTAAAACATGTTCTATTTACATTATTTACACAAAATTTTACCTGAAATTAAAGAAACGACATTTAATGTCACTAACTATGAATGTTTTAACATTCCTATCCTAAGCACAAATAATCTCTGACAAAATGACAAGTTTTTTAAATATAAAGATGACAGAAGTGGTTGTGTCTAATATTCCAGATAACGTGCTCGGTAGAGCGCGGCAATATTTGAATGATGAAATTATAATTTCATTACATATATATATATATATATAATATATATATATATATATATATATATATATATATAATATATATATATATATATTATATATATATATATATATATATATATATATTGTGTGTGCTTTTTATGTATAATGAATCTTACACTCCACCACTTGAAATGTCTTCTTCAGCTGTAAAATGAATTTTATGACAAAACCACTACTTAATCAAACACGAAAATCGTTGTTGCTAATTATTTTATTTTGCACATAAAACTTTGGTACTTACACTTACCAACGATATAAATAAACTATAAATACAACAGTAAAAAAATCACATATTAAATATAATTAATTAAACAATTATTATTGTTATCTAACTATGTGTAAATATTCTTTAAAAAATTTTATAAAGGTTTTAGCAATATTTTCCATAAGACTGGCAGCACTCATTACGTAGGCACACACAAACGGTTATTTTATCCATCGATTTGCTCTGCGGAATTATATAAGATCATAAAAACAAACAGTCACAACACTTTCACTGATCTTGTACGCTGGGTGAAGAGTACCACTGGTATATTAGTATAGAGAACAATTAATTTTTGTTTATTTATTTGATCAGTACTAGAGGGAACAGGAAATGATCCATTACGTGTGTGTCCACCAATTGTTGAACTAGCTCATATCAAGTTACATTAATAATAGCCAAAGCCGTATTTATCACCAATAGGACCATTTTCGTATCCGTAGAATGGTTTCTTATAGATAGCTTTTTCATACACAGGTTCTAGTACTACTTTTTCAACTACTGGCTCTACATATACTTTTTCGACAACCGGTTGGGGATGGATTGAATGGCCATCTTTTTCTACAATTGCGTTAAAACCATTGTGGTCATCAGCGGTGTAATGAACAGTACGAAGAGTACCATCGGGATCAGCAACAGTATAGTACCCTTTTACTACATCGCCGTCTCGTTCTTCGTGTTGGGATTTGTGGTCGCCGGTGTGGGGGTCATTGACTCCGTATGCAAATTTATATTTTGGGTAATCCTTAAAAAACAGAAAAACATTAGTTTTAATGTAACGTTAGATTGAAGAATTGAACGTATTGTAGAATGAAAATAAATAAAAAAGTATATGAACTCTAAATTAATTGAAAACAAAGAGAAAAATAAAAAAATTAACTGTTGTACTACTCATAAAGCACAAATTCTATTTCTACTTTTACTTACATGGTAATCGTAATCTTTTCCATAACCATAGCCGTAACCATGTCCATCGTACTCGCCTCCGTAATAGGGTGTTTCATAAATTGGCGCTCCTACTAGTTTGCCATAAGAACTAGCTTCGTGATATGGAGAAATGTCGACGTATCCTGCGGAGCACATAGCACATGCTACAGCCATTACTGCAAACTACAACAAAAACGCATAATTATGACCAACTGTCATAGCATGTAAAAATTAGCAATCTGCAGTCCTAAATTCCAGAAATAGAAAAGTATGAATGCCAATTGGATAATGTTTAAGGACAAATGAAAAATATATACCTTTAAAATTAAGAAGAAGAATAAGACAGGATTTTTGTTTAATGCCTTTTACAGTTGTGTTAAAGAAATGTATGACCAAGTGTTTGAAAATTAACTAAAACATTAGTTAATCAAACAAATCTTGTCTATTGTGGCGAGACAATAGGAAATCGTAGAAACACAGAAGTTTTACCAAAAAATGAATTTAGATAAGACTATTTCTATTTATTTAGTTTGTTTAATATATGGTGTAGTTTTCTAAATTAATAATGAGTTACTATAGGAAACAATAAATGAGCACTACTGAGCTACTCTTAATCTCGGTTGACTAGATTCACTAGCTAATTCGAATTTATATGCATCTATGGCACACCCGGGGTAGTTTTCGTGGGTAAATCCTACACCCCCCCCCAGGGTATATAAAGTAAAAAATATATAAATAATAGTAGGAAAATGTTACTTGCCTTTCACAAACCATACAAAAAATCCAAAACACTAATTGAATAATTAATTTACCACTTTAAATGTGTAGGACACAATAATTATTGTATAAATAAACAATAATTAATGCACAATAATAATTATTATTTTTAATTCAGTTCTGTCAACTTTTTGGTTTAAAAATAATGAACACCCAATTACCACATAAAGGTATTCATAAATACACTTGGGAACGACCTTCACTCCAACAGAAGTCGATCATAGACTATATAATAATGAGACAGAACTCAAAATTTAAGTGCCAAGACTGCAGAGTAAAAAGAGGGTCTAACTGTGGGACAGACCATTACTTTCTTTTAGCTAATATTTTGTGCATCTTTAAACAAAACAGTAAACATAACACCGAAAGTCAGAGAAACAATACTACGCAGTACAAAACGGAGAGACATAAATTGCATCTTTTATTCCAACCAAGTATTAAACATCTTTTTCAATGTAGATTAGAAAGGGAACTAAATGAGATGGAAAGAAATATGGATGTAGAACAACAATACAATAACCTCAAAATGATAATAAAAAAAATTGCTTATGAAGTATTAGGAACAGAGAACAACGACAAAAAACACCACGAACCACCATGGATGACAGAAAACGTAAAAGAAATGATACAAGAAAAGAACAAATTATATAAAAAATGGCTAACAAATAAAACATCTAGCAATAGAGTATCATATCAAATAAAAAACGGAGAAGTACGCCAGCAAATAAAAGAAGCAAAAAACAATTTCTGGGAACAAAAATGTGTCCAAGTTGAAAATTTAATGGGTGGTTCTCAGACAACGGAAGCATGGAGAACTATCACTAACCTAAAGAAGAACACCCATAACTCATTAAGCAACTTAATTTCTATAGAAAAATGGGAAAATCACTATAAAAATTTACTCCAAGAGTCCAGATTGGAATATATGGGAGAAGTACAGTATGGAGAGACAAACAAATAGTAACATTAATACTACCAGCAACGAGGTCCGTACTGCGCTAATTAAAATGAAAAACGGGCGATCTTCAGGACCTGGCAATATAGCTGTAGAGCTACTTAAAGCAGGAGGTCCACTCCTAATCGAACGAATAACTTTTCTAATGAATCAATGCTGCCAACAAATTAAAATACCATCGGAATGGAAAACCGCTCACCAAGTGTCCATCTTTAAAAAGGGTAATCGAAAAGATCCTAACTGCTACAGAGGATTGAGTGTCCTACCTACTTTCGGCAGATTGTTTGGAAAGATAATAAATAGAAAAATACAAGATGATGTAGGACATCTAATTAGCGAAGACCAAAGCGGATTTACGCCTGGTAGATCTTGCACTGATAACTTGTTTATACTCCAACAATTATTAGAAAAAAGAATAGCGGTTGGTAACGAAGTACATCTAGCCTTCATCGATCTAGAAAAAGCGTATGATACAGTACCAAGGCCTAAATTGTGGCAAGCTTTACAACAACTCGGCATTAGTCCACACCTTTTAGGAATAATCACAGAAGTATACAGGGATAACACCACTTACCTAAAAATCGGAAATAGACTATCAGAGCCGATAAAAGTAACTAAAGGACTGAGACAAGGATGCAGTATGTCACCTTTACTGTTTAATTTATATATTGAGGCAGCCCTTCAAAATTGGATAAACCACTGCCAAGGAATGGGAATCCCAATAGGAAATGACGTACTGTTCTCCCTGAACTTTGCGGATGACCAAGTCGTTCTATCTCAAGATTCTTATGATCTAGAATTTATGATAAAGCATCTATACAGAGAATATGTAAAATTGGGGTTACAAGTCAGCATAAAAACAGATTATTTACTTATCAATTCAGATTCAAGGTTTGAAGTGTTGATCGATGTGGACGTGGAGGAGACTAAGAACTACTTGGGAGAAATCGAAATTAAAACACTGAATTAATTAGAGACGTAAAATTGTAAGAAGGGAAAACTCCTTACGGTGGGATCGCAACATTTCCAAAAGGAACAAAATCAGAATATGGCAAACAATGGTTGAATCAGTTCTTTGTTATGGCTTTGAAGTATAGCCAGTTAATACAGATCTGTAGAGAAGATTCTTGGATGGATTATTTAAAAAGAAGTGCTAAAACATCAAGGGGTTCAAAATGGTTTGGACAATTACTGAGAATTCCTGACGAATGATGGCCCTAAAAACGTCCCACAAATGGAAGCCCCCTTAAAGAAAAAAAAAGAGGTAGATCTCGACTCTCATGGAATGAAGGAATTAAAAGAGCGATGAAATCGAGAGGTTTGGAAGGGGAGCATGCTTTGAACCAGGAGGATTGGCAGAGGAGAACGGGAATACGGCGATAGCCGTCTCCAAAATGTATTTAATTTACAAGTTGGATTAGTGTCAAATAATGTCAATGAACTAATTTTAAACTTCAATTGTTGCTTATTCCTAATTACTTTAAAATGCCACAAGAAAATAGCTTCAGAACAATAGAGAAAGTGGCCACCCCACTTTCGAAGAACGGTACGTGCAACAGTCAACTGCGCAAAAGTAAGAGAGGGTGGTTTTAGTTGGTAGTCACGATAATATATTCCTGAATATTTGACACTGCTATCTTTGGTACTTTAAATTAAACTACAACCCAAATTTTAGAGACTCAAAATGGAGCCACTGATTTTAAACCTCTTCTAAATTTTATATTACTGCGTTAAAAAAAAATTATGGCTAGAATGCTGCTGGAAAGATAAAACCACGCAATGAACTACTACAAATTGGGAAATAAACAATAAATGATGGATCGGATCAATTTTTTTCCCTATTATCCAAGCTACAAACTTACTATCAACAAAATATAACAAGTAGCAATTTAGCGTCTATCGATTTTCTCAAAAGTGTGTACACGGTACATCCTTTGTTTAAGTTATTTAAAACTCTTTCGATAGTTTAATCTCCCTGGAAGTATCCATAACCATGATCTAGATTCCGTCTCATGTAGAAATTCCTGGTAAAGAACTAGCTGACCTCTTTGTAAAACAATCCGCATCTTCTAACATGAAGATTGAAAACATACAACTACATACAGATTTACAGTCGTATTTTAAGAATGTCATCTAAATGTTTTGGATAAATCACTTAAATAAAATCTTTTCCAAGCCTCATGATATCCATCCCACCGTTAAAACGCTTGAGTTTCCTTTCATATCACGAAAAAACAAAATCTTAATTTGCCGACTTAGAATCGGCCATACAAGACTAACACATAAACTTTTGGCTCCCCAAGACCCACCTACATGTACATACTGTGGTAATATTCTATCTGATAAACTTATTCTCGTAGACTGTCCCTATTTCAGCAATAACAAAATAAAGAATTTTCTGAGTCGAAACCTAGAAAATATTCTCAGCTCACTAGATCAATTCCAAAACCTTATTTATTTCCTGTATGAAGCCAGGCTTTACCGGGAAATTTAGAAGAAGAAACGTAGTTTAGAATTTGATAATTAATAATTATAACAATATTTAATGTATTTCCTTATCGATTGTAGTGTTATTGTATTTTCTCGTATTGTAATGTAATAAAATTGTCCCTGTGTCAGTGACCTACGCTGTCGAGACACGTAAAGCTAAATAAAAAAAAATCTTCGTTATTTAGGTTTCGAATTTTTCTTTATAAATTGAAACATTAATAACAAAGAATATATTTTAGCTCTTAATATTCATTTCCGTAAATAAGAATAAAATTTGAAGAATAATTTGATGAACTAGTTTAATATGCTGTTTTTATATTCTTTGATGAACTAGTTTATAAGCTGCTGAGAATTATTATGCAAGGAAGTATCCAAGGAAGAAGAAGCATAGGAAGAACACGCATCTCCTGGTTGAGGAACCTTAGAGAATGGTTTAACTGTAGTTCACTACAACTTTTCAGAGCAGCAGCCAACAAAGTGACCATAGCCGTTATGATATCCAACCTCCGATAAGAGATGGAACTTGAAGAAGAAGAAGAAGTTTAATATGCCCGATAGTAATATCAAAACTCATACGCTAACATATCACCAAAAATCAAAAGGAAAACTAATAACATTAATAACACGTTGATGAATCACAGAAGATCAAAAAAGTAATTGATGTTTATATAAAAGTTATTTATTTGTCTGCTGTGCTTATAGACCTTCAAGCTCGATTGATTTTAGAACAAAAAGTGGTATTGTCACAGATAGTTGAATGTGTAATACTTCGACTGTTTTATTAATATCGTATATCTTTTAAAATTATCCATTAATATAATAGAAAACTGACCATGTATTTCTTAAAAACAAAGCAAAAGTCCAAAAGAATAAGAAGATATCATTTGAGACTATATCGCTTTGACAGCAAGAGCCAAATATAGAAGTAAAAATATAAAAATTATGGTTAATAACACTTATCACATTGCAAACACCAACAATAATAAAAATCTAAATGGGTAATTAAACAAAATAAAGGTCCTGTGCCATCACAACATAAACTCAGTTATAACATATGCTAAATTAAGATCAAAAAGTTTTGATGCTATCTTTGTTGACTTCCAAAAAGCCATTTGACTTAATCGATAGAGCAACAATACAGATTACCCCTTTTAGAAAAACTATAAACTTGATCTATACCCTCTTGAAAAATATTACATCGAAGGTACAATTCAGAGGTGAAGTATCAGATCCATTCGAAATTCGCACAGAAGTCAGACAGGGTGACTTTATTTCTCCTGTACTGTTTTAGAAATAACTGATTCTTAGAAAAAATTATTAGGGAGTGGTCAACAACAATATCGTCAATTTATGGAACAGAAATTGGACACAGAAGAAAGGGTTTGAAGGTAAATTGATGAACGATTTTTGTCGATGATCTGGTTCTTTTAGCTAATAATATCAATAAAGCTAAAGTTCTAGAGCATTGCTAAAGCACGAGAAAGATTATCAAAGGACTTTGCACGTGCGTCATATTAAGAATGCGAATAGAAGACTATTAAGATGTTGAAATAAAGCGAAGACGGAGAATAATATATATTATATATATATTAATATATATATATATATATATATATATATAATATATATATATATATCTATATATATATATATATATATATATATATATATATATATATATATATATATCAAAGTATAACGTTCTACGCCGTCTTCAGATTTTCTATTCTTTAAGGTTTGGCATACTCGTGCTACTTCTTTGTCGTCAATACTAATTGGGGAAGCTATTTCTTTCTGCTCCAGTAGCTGCCCTTTCTTCCGCCAGTAGCTTTGCGAAGTATTCGTCCCATTTATCTAAGCTGATCGGTGTGATAATGTCTTTAGTCCTATTTTGTCGAAGAGATCGAAGTATTTTTCAGCTTTCGGTGCTTCTGCTTCCCCCAAGGAAGTGTTTATTCTGGAGCAACTTCTTTCCCAGCTTTCGTTTTTCTTCTTAATTATCGCATCTCGTACGTTTCTTTGGGCTGTTCGATATTCGGCTTTACTTTGATCCGTTTTTATATTTAAGTGTTTGTGGTATTTATCTCGTTTAATCCTTATTTTTTCTTCTATTTCTTTATCCCACCAATATGGCTTCCTTCGTTCGGTTTTTTCATATTTACCCAAGGCTTCTTCTGCTGCACTTTTGAGACATTCTTTGAGACAAAGTTTTTTTGTAAGAGCTTTTCATTGAGTCGCTTGTTGTACAGTGCCTTTGTGCTTTCATGGTTGAGACTATTCAAGTTGTATTTGATTTCTATTGTTTTTTGCTCTTGTTCCTCATTGTGTTCTTTTTTCCTATCTAGTCTTATGGGCATTATTTTAGCCTTTACTAGGTAGTAGTCGCTTCCACATGTGCTTCCTCTAAATGCTCTTACGTCTTGTATATTGAGTTGCGTATTTTGTCGTGCAATCACATAGTCTATAATGGATAGATGGATTATCATTATAGACACAAAATCTAAACTGGCTTAATTATTTAGAAATAATGTTAGATTATTTCGCTGTAAAAATAATACAAAAATATTTCTAGTGTCAATAAAATAAGAACTTAATCTGGCAGTGATAAAACTGAATTAATAGATTGCTAAAATTTTGTTTTAAAAATTTTTGGATTTGAAGAAAATTAAAACAATACGCGAACAGAAAGTCTAGGTATAGGGTTCTTTGTGAAAACATCATTAAAACAAGAAGAGTATTGAGACAAGTTGGAGTTCCCTGTTGTTTAATCGCTGTCTTTAGAATCTTTAATCAATCTTCTTAAGTGGTGGCTGGTGATAAAAGAAGTTTCTAATGAGGTTGGAGAGAAGACAAGCAAAACAGAATGCCCGCTTAAAAAAAATTAAGAGAATAATAAATAATTTATATGACTTAAACATCTATTTACCAGTACCACAGTTTTGAAATGGTTTAAAATAGTTTAAATATCTGTTTTCAGATAAATGACAAAAATAGAATAAAGTTGTGGACAGCAATTGAAAATAAATGATTGAAGGGATGATTCATAAAATCTACAAAGACTTTACAGAAAATTGAAAAAAACTTTTATATAAATGAAAAAAACAGAATAAAAGTTTGGATGGCAGGTGAAAATAGATGATTAAAAATAGTCGATTCATTGAAACTACAAAGACTCTATAAGACAGGTTCCACCATGAAGTCTTTTTAAAAACTAAGTCACCTTGTTTGCTTACAAATGGAGAAGTAGGGTGAAAATAGCAAAGTTGAAATATAAAATCATTACATTATAAATAACAAAAGAAACTAGGAACTACTGACATAATACTATATGCTGTAAATATAAACAAACAAATAAAATATATGGTATTTTGGTAACAACTAAAATTTCACTCACTTTCACAAACATTTTTCGTTTTTCTTTGGAATTTTTGTCTAAAACCAATAACGAGCAAATCGATACTGCTTATTGGTATTACTTCCTAGTATTTATATTGGTCACCCTAGACCTTCAAACTCTACTGATTTTTACTGAAAAAACTTCATTGTCACAGATCAGAGAATTTCGCAAATTTTACAAGTAATATTTAAATTATAATATTGACCTAATAAGTACGTGCACAACGTTGGTTAGTGTGGTTTTGGTTTTTTGTGGACAATTTATTGGACAGGTGATTTTAGTTTAATTGTTTGCGGCTAAATAATATGTAGTTACACAGGACAGTGACAAATTTAAATAAACGACAACTAATGCTACAAAAGAAAAACTATTCTATATTTTATCTCAGAATTTCTTAGATTTTGACCTATTCTAAACTTTTTGAGCTTATTGCATATTGAAGGCTATGAGTGCAATAACGGACTAACCCCAATATTAGTGAGAGTTAGAAAATGGGTTTGAAAAAAAAAGTGAAAATTAGGAGATCAACTATAACATTTTTTAAGAAGATTTTTTGGTTTGAATGAATGGTAGTATATATATTACTTGTTTAATAAATTTGATAACAAATTTTGGATAAATACCTATATTCGATTTTTTAATGTGGGTTGGTCCACTTTGCATTTAAAATATTTTTAGTTAGTGAATGGGTTATCCCAGAAAATAATACACTCAATATTACATCAAAGACTGTATTACCGCAGAATGTGTAAAAAACATCAGAAGTTAGAATGTCTAATCTTCTTCGTCGTCAAATGGGCCAATTACTTCACCTCCAGCTGCTTGCGCTGAAGATCTCAGGTTTTTATACAATTTATGGTGTATAGGGAGTATCAATTCCATTAACTAAAGAAGATCTTTTTTTTAGCTTCGCTAATGGTATTACCATTTGGATACAGAAGTGGCAATTCCATTGTATTCTTGGAAACAGATTTCCTTTTATTAAGATCCACTGTTTCAAAATACACATCTTCATTGTTCGAATACTTATATTGGATAGTATTGGGAAAGTCTTTCCTAAACCTTAACCATTGAATTTTAAGCCACTCTACCTTGGTGTTTGATTCGGAAACTTTCCTGTTGGTTGTATTATTTTCAAGCAATTTCGTAGAAAAAAAATTGTTGTGTCCATGTTTATTACTGTGAACGGATTTTTCTTTCTAGCGTGCTTTATCACTGTATGCCAGTCTTGAAGTATACATATACATGCGGGTGGAATTTCTTTTCTTTTTCTATTATACCAAAATCTTGGTCAGACGGTAAGTAAAAATAACCACTTAGCAAAAACTTGTGGTCTATTTCTTCCACGGTAAAATCTGGAGATGCAGGTATATAATTGCATAGTAATGACATTTTAGTATTACGATTCTGACCGCCACATTGGTCAGAATACATAATAAGTCGTTTTGATTTTACGAAATTTTTTATGTAAAATAAGATGCAGGATCCTACTTCTTGAGGACCCCTAGAGGCGACTGTTTCATCCCACACAAACATAAATGAGTTGTTGGTTCCCATTTCATGAACATTGAAGCAGTAGGTCCATAATTGCCGCTTGTAGTAACAAATTCCTGCGGTAAGCACAGGTGTAGGTAAAGTCTCTCATTAGATAGAAACAGATGACTGATGCATTTCCATTTTTTGCCATTTCGGTGTCTCTTTTTAAAGAATCTCCAGCAGTCTTCGCCTTCTTTTGATAAAGTTCTTTTTCAGTTTTGAGTTGTTTACTTGATTCACTAGTGGCTGCCTTTATTTTAAGTTCAAATAAATCACACTTCTTACAAGAGTCAGTTATTGGTGTATGAAAGTGTAAATTATATTCCTTGTTGAACGTTTCTCGGAAAATAAAATAAGATAGGGGATTCTGTGTTTCACCTTTATATAACTCATACATTTTACCGAGACTCAAATCCGGAGAAAAGTATTTCCTAAGGTTGCTTTTTTCCCGCCCATAATAAGATTCGTACCATGGAAATTTTTCAATGAATTCCTTTAGTTCCATTTTCTTTGCGTCAGATGTTTTATTGTGCGGTGGATGTTTGTCACGTTTATCAGAAGGTGGTGGTGTTACTATGGATTTACGTTTGAGCAGTCTGTCTAATCTACCGGCAGAAACTTGAAATACCGCTTGAAAAAATGGTTTGCACACCTTATGCTCCATACCTTCCTGACTGGGTAAAAAGTAAAGTCTGGTTTTTTCCCTCTTAGATTCTGTGTTCAGAGTGTTCAGACTTTAATCAGAGTAAATAAATATGCAGTTTGCAAGTCGAAGTATTCTAAAGTATAGAAATTGTTATGCAGTTCCATTTGCCTTTACATTTACTGGAATCAAAAATGAACACCTTCCTTTACATTTACATTCAAATGGTTTAAAAGATTTGGAATATATAATTTTACCCGATTTAGTCTCATACTCTTGTCCAGCACACTTTTTTCTTTTGGTTATGTTTCTATTCCATTTTTTCGGATTGCGGACACGCTTTTTAGGCTTATTAGATGTCGTTGGTTCCGCTCTGTCGATATCTGCTTCTGTATCATTGCCTTTTTCCACGTCCCTATTAGTTTCCGCCAAATCTCCATCCGAAGGCAAGTACTCCGATCCAGAATCCACATATGGATCTGATTCCTAGGCTCAGCCGCCTGCAACAAAAACGCACAAATTAGAACCATAGAGAAATTTTTTAATCTAATTTTTAAGAATAACAACTAAATAGTATTATTTAAAAGCAAACTATCCCAGAAAACAAAAATAAATCATAACCTAGAGACAACGTTTTTTACTTTCGTACTTTTTTTATTTATCTTTACAAAATATACCTACCTCACCTCTACTTACAACAAATTTTTAAGAATAGCAACTAAATTTATTAAAAGCAAATTAAAATATAAAAAACTAAATTATTTGAAAGCAAAAACTATCTAAGAAAAATAAAAAAAATCATAACCTAGATACAATGTTCCTTCCTTTCATACTTTTTTATTTTTATTTATAAAATATACCTACTCACCTCTACTTGTAGCATCTTCATCGAAATCCATATCAATAGAATAAATATATTTTACAATAATTAAAAGTCACAATAATTCACAAGATCCAAAAATATCAATCAAGAATGATAGATAAACCTATAACTGTCAGCGGCACAGTGGACTAACCGTGCATGGTCCACTTTGCTTCTCAAAGATCCTATCAAATAGGGAATTCCAAAACTACTTTAGCGCAGCCATCTAGGAACCAATGGAACAATGTGGATTGGTCCACTATGCAGCTGATAGATTTCAACTAGACGGTTAATATTCTACAATAAAACAAATTTTGAATTTTTGTGGGTTGGTCCGTTATTGCACTCACAACCTCTGCACCATATAAATTCTAGTAGAAGCTTACTACATAAATTATACTATCGACTATTTACCTCCTGTGCCATGACCAGCAAGATCTTTACTAAAGGTATAGTTACAATTTTTAAGTCACCGATTTTATTAATGATACATAAAAGTTAAATTCTTCTGCAGGTATTACACAATAGATTAGATCAATTTATTGTTCGGCATATAACTTTTGAAGAAGCCAAATTCGAAAACACGAGAAGAGATTTTGAAACTATAGCTTATCAAAAAATTAAACATATTATAATTCTATTATCATATTAAATAATCAAACAAATAATTTTAAAACTATTTAACTCAATTCACCTATTCCTTAAAAGCTTCCTAAGTTAGCTAGAGCTCTTTAAAAAATGGCGCCTTGAAAGTAGTTTTATTTTAATACCTGGAAGCAGCAGCACTGTATGTTCTATTTCCTTAGCCAATGTATCACAAACATATGCTTTTTTATAGAAAATGCCTTTAAAACTTCTAAAAGCTTTTGTTTGGTGTAACATTCGAGTTTGGAGCCTTACCTAGTTGGCAACTATAGTTGCCATACTTAGGTGGCTGGATAGTTTGCATTGTCCATTACTATTACGCTATTTTGAGAAGTAATTGGGATAAAAGTATTTTTAAACTATGGTGTATTAAACTATAATGCTTCTAGGTTTTTATTGGAAGTGTCCAATCTTCAACCTTATACAAAAGGGTAGAGAAAATATAATATCGAAGCATTCTTATTCGGGGCAATATATTGATATCGCGATTACAAAAAAGTTTTCTCATTCTATTAAAAGTTGAACGTGCAATTTTAATGCGGCATATTATTTCTTTTGTCTGATCAGTATCTTTTGTGATTCATGCTCGAAGATATTTGTACGAAAATATTTGTTCAATTTCTGTATTATCTAGTACTAGCTTAACTTTGATGTTTTGTGCTCTTGTAAATAACATAAACTTGGTTTTCTTCAAATTTATTTTTAGTCCATAATCGTTGCAATATATATTTAGTTGCTCAGCAATTTAAAACCACTAGAAACCATAAGATTTCTTACGTTTGAAATCAAATCAGGAAAATGCCAAATCTGTGTTTTCTATAATTTGTAAAGCAAACAGAGGATAAATGAATTGACATGAGGAATCTATATATATATATATATATATATATATATATATATATATATATTTATATATATATATATATATATATATATATATATATATATATATATATATATTCATCCTGAAAGATCATTCACATGATATAGGATAAGTCAAATAAAATATATATATATATTATATATATATATATATATATATATATATATATATATATATTAACACATTATAAAAACATCACAATTTCAGAGTAACAGGATAAAAAATACATAGAATTAATTATTTACATCCCCATATATTCATTTACACTGTAAAAACAATTTTGCAATAGAAAAGATTTTAATTTACTTCGAAATGATTTAAATTCATTTCAAATTTAATACTGTTGAGAAGATGATTGAAAAGTCTTATACCCATATAATACTGGGATTTTTCAAACCGTGCTGTATTATGCTTTGGTACTCTGATGAGGTCATTTTGCCTAGTTGGGTACTGGTGATAATCAGAGTTTAAATGAAAAGTAGTTATATTGGCTTTTACATGTAGTATAGATTTAAAAATATATATAGAAGGTACTGTTAAAATGTTGTATTCTTTAAAATATTGTCGACATGAATGCCTATATGGTAAATCAAAAATTAACCGAATTATCCTTTTCTGAGAGACAAACACTCTTGCAGCATTCACAGTACTACCTCAAAGATTTATATTGAAGGCTAAGTGAGGATAAACAATTGCATAAATAAACATTCAATAACTGTTCCTTTTTAAGAAAGCTTTTTAATGGCAATACTGCGTAATAACTACTATTTATTCTTATACAAACATGATTAATTTGAGATTCCCAGCTCATGTTACTATCAAGATACAAACCTAAAAGTTTGGTGGAAGTTGTAGAATGAACCAGGCTATCATTCAATTTAAAAAAAAACTGGTAACTTGAATTTGATCTGTAGTAGAATTGCATGCTTGTGGTTTTTTAGCATTAACAATCAAAGCATTTTTTTACACCAGTCTGTAAAATCTTCTGATATAACATTCAGTTGAACAGTTAATTCCTCGGCACTTGAAGCAGATGTTATTTGAACTGACATATCTAGGCATATCATTAATGTAGCATAGAAATATTAATGGTCCCAATATTGAACCCTTCTTCTTAGAGTGCCGTCTCCTTACGGAGGTTGGCAATCATAATGGCTATTTTTATTTTAGAACTTGCTGCTATAAACAAATCAATCGATCTGCATTGGTACCAATCACGTAGATTCTTTAACCATGAGTTCTGCCTTCGGCCAACAGATCTTCTTCCTTGAATCTCTTCCTGTATTATCAGTCTCAAAATTTCATATTTTGGTCCCCTCATCACGTGGCCTAGGTATTCCAGTTTTCTGGTTTGTATAGTGGTGATTAGTTCTGTTTCTTTACCAACCCTCTCCAGTACTTCTTTATTTGTAATTCTATCAGTCCATGATATTTTCAATAATGTGCGGTATAACCAGAGTTCGAAGGCCTCGATTTTTTTTAAATTACATTTTTTTAATGTCCAAGTCTCAGCTCCATATAATAATATTGAACATATATAACAGCGAATGGTACGTAGTCTGATCTCCAAATTTAGATTTTTGCACGTTAGGAGTGGCTTCATTCGTATAAATGCTGATCTGGCAATCTCTATTCGTCTGTTTATTTCTACAGTATGATCATTGGTTTCATCGATCAAAGTTCCCAAATACTGAGATTTTTCTACTTGTTCTATCACGTTACCATTTATTGTCAATAGGTGATGTATATTTTGTGGCCTTTTTGTAAACAGCATGTACTTCGTTTTTTTAGCGTTTATAGTAATTCCCATCTCAGCACTATTTATACTCAAGCTTTCGATAAGATGTTGTAGATCCTCTATACTCGTTGCTATGATCACAGTGTCGTCTGCATATCTTAAATTATTAATTATTTTCCGTTAACGGTGACTCCCGCTTCGATATTATTGAGCGTGTTTTGGAAAATTTCTTCAGAATATAAGTTAAATAAAAGTGGTGATAACACACATCCCTGTCTAACTCCTCTACAGATCCTCATTTCTTCTGAGTGTTGCCCATCAATTTGAACTATGGCACTTTGGTTCCAATATAATGTTTGCACTATATTTATGATTTTACTGTCAATGCGCTTGTTCATAAGTATTGATATTAGTTTTTCGTGTCTTACTTTATCGAAAGCTTTTTCGTAGTCAACGAAGCACAAGTGTAGATCAACATTTACATCCCGACATCGCTGAATTAATATGTTGATGGCAAATAGTCCTTCTCGAGTACCCATTCCATTTCGCTCCAACCCTAACTGCGTCTCGCTAATATCCTCCTCTAGCCTTTCGTATATTCTCTTATGTATTATTTTTAGCAGAACTTTTAAAGTATTACTCATGAGGCTCAGTGTTCGATAATCAGAGCACTCTTTTGCTGCTTGTTTTTTAGGGATGGTTATAAATGCTGACTTTAGTCACTCCTGTGGTATTATTCCCGTATCGTACACCGTGTTGAATAAATTTGCCAATACTTCCAAGTTGTCCTCTTCCACTAGTTTTAACAGTTCTACTGGTATTTCATCTAATCCAGCTGCCTTATTGTCTTTAGAGTTTTTGATAGCATATTTGATTTCATCTGAAATTCATTGAACCCTGAGGAACCCCAATATCAATATCACCATAATCTGATCGTGTGTCACTAAGTTTAACGAGGATCTTCCTAGAATGTAAATAAGATGACAGCCATAATGCGAACTGACCCCTAAAACCAAGATTTTTTAGCTTCTCTATAGCAACTCTTACGTTGATAGTATCAAATGCTTTTGGCCTGCTTTTGCCTATATATATATATATATATATATATATATATATATATATAATATATATATATATATATATATATATATATATGTATATATATATGGCCCTTGCAGAGATAGCGCGTGACAAACGAATGGAGGGGCAGATATAATAACGAGCTAGAGCCTCTATTCGGAAAAGAAAATCTAGTCAGATCTATAAAGGCCAATAGACTCAGATAGACAGGAAATGTGATACGCAGTAACGACAATCACCTTATAAACAATGTGTTCTGGGAAAGGCTAGATGGAAGAAGGTCTGTAGTGTAGAAAAAGGTGGAAAGATGCAGTCAGAGAAGATCTAGAGAAGATGGGAGGAATTACTGGCACAGGACCGACAAACATGGAAGGCAATAGTAAACGCGGCAAAGACTCACGAAGAGTTGTAGCGCCATTGATGATGGTGATGATGATATATTTATATAATTTGCATTCCATACCACGTCACTTTATCTAGGCAAAAACCTATCGCGAACTGATATCTAGTAATCATATTGCGTGAGTAAATGATAAATACGAAAGACAGTTAAGATGTAATTTCAATGATGTATTTCATCCTTTTGGAATCCTTAAAGCGTATCCTCAGGAATGCAAATTGTAGATTTCTCGTCTCGGTTAATATATCGTTTATTTGTTTTGCAAATTATAGAAAGTACAGTTTAGATGTCGCTGTAGCGTCCAGTGCACATTATTTTTAAAATAATTGCTAGACAGAAAAATTTTGTTTCTCCCTGAAAGCTCCCTGTATTCAGAGAACTTACCACAAGTTCACTCTGAGGATTCCAAAAACACCAAATACGTTTAAGCAAATGGTGGTGCTCTGTATTAAAATTAAATCTTAAGTGTCTTTTGTAGATATTGTGATATATAACTCTAACTCCACTCTGCTCTCCTACATCTGTCATTTCTTCTTCGAGATGATTTCTTAAAATTATTCTCTACATTCTACCAACAAATGACGTCACACTTAATCCTTTATAGCTTTTTCATTTTTTCTTGTCATCCTTTTTATACATCATAGCTTTTTAATTAATCAGTCTTCAAATATATCACATAATATTTCTTTCACCACTGAATTTTTTAGTAACTGTGTAGGTAAACCTCTAGGGCTAAGTGGTTTCTGATTTTTAATACGCATTAATGCTGTTTTATTTCATCAGTTGTTACACACCTTACTACTACATTGGTTATGTCTCTTTAATATATCTAGCATCGAGAAATTTCTCGGGCCCTATTCTCAGTAAGAAGAGCTTCCTAATATTTCCCTTAGTCTAATAGTTCAATCAGGTCAATTGTTTGTATGTTTTAATGTATTTATTAATATTTATGCATGCTTCATTAATTACTATAAAACGATGGATACAGTAAATCACGACAAGTTGATGGGGATATTAACAAATATTGAAATAAACACCTGTGACCTACGAATTATTGGCAATCTTTACTTACATCAAACGTCGTCTATCCGTACAGAGCCAGCAAAATCTAATGATATTAAAACCAAACGTGAGGTCTGACAAGGATGTATCCTATTACCCCTACTGTTCAACATATACTCTGAGAAATTTTTTTACGCAGTAGAGGATGTTGAAGCTAGAATGCTCATTAACGAAGAATGTATCAATAAGATGAGATACGCAGACGACACGGTGTTATTCGCTGACAGTTATGAAGCCCTCCAGGATCCTAAATGATCCTAAATGAATAGGATCACAGATGTAAGTCACAGAAGTAAGAAACATTAAAAATTTAAAATTTATGATGCAGTAGCGCACCTAGAATTTTCCTCTGGAGGGGTTTTGCTTGGGCACCGAATTTTTTTTATGCCAGCTCCACCATTTTAAGTCCTTAAAATTTGTAAATAACAGTGTCGGAATAGGGGCCACTGGTATGATGATATCTAAAAAGAATTAATTCTGGAAAGCATGTAAATTAAATTTGAAGTATTCAGAATATTCTTAGGGGGTTTTTTTATTTTTGGTTCTTGAGAGATAAACAATAGTGAGATTGGAAAACATATATTCGGAGCGGAGTAGAATTGGAAATTGCTTAATACAGGATACAGGATTACTTATGATCTCTAAGGTTACGTAGGTTAAGTAGAAAGGAAGCATTTCTGGAAGTTAAGTCAAAGTATATAATCATTGCATTCCCGATAATACACTAGTCATAGCCCAAAATCCTGTCAAACCACAACATAGAGAACACAACAATTTGTCTTCTCGAATAATAAATATATTAATATTATATTGTATTGTAATACATAATTTTAGCTTGACTGTATCTTCTAAATTAATGATTTTATAAACACATATAAAGATTGGAATAAATCTTGTATGAGCTCCATATATAAGAGATGGAATAAAAGAGACTGTTACAATTATAGAGGTATTAGTGTGACGAGCTCTGTGACAGAGTATTGACAGATACAAGATATTGAAGAACAAAGCGGCTTTCGTACCGGGAGATCCTGCCTTGATAATATATTTATCCTATGACAAATAATTGAAAAGCGTGTCGAAAGAAGTAGAGAGACCCATTTGGTATTTATAGACCTTGAGAAAGCATATGATAGTGTCCCGTTAAAGAAAATGTTTGAGGTCCTCGAAAGTTCCGGATTGGATTCGACGTATATCCGAGCGATATATAAATTGTACGAAAACGCAGTTAGTTGTGTAAAAATTGGAACCAGTACTTCAAATGAATTTAAAGTCACTAAAGGCCTAAAGCAAGGATGTCGTTTGTCAGCGACACTCTTTAAAATATACGTCCAAGAAGCATTGAGGAATTGGAGAAATAAATGTAGATTTATGGGCATCGAACTGGGACAAGAAACTCTGTATACATTGTTGTTTGCAGATGATCAGGTGGTGGTTGCAACCGATGAGGAAGATATAAATTATATGAATCGAAAATTATTTGACGAATATGCTAAATGGGGACTTACTGTAAACATAAGCAAAACAGAATATTTAAAAATTGGAGAATGCCACAGATCTAAGGCTTGAAAACGCAGTCATAAAAGGTTGCAACCAGTATTAATATCTAGGAAGCATCATATTAGCAGATGGCAGAGTTAAGATAGATGTACAAAACCGAATAACCCAAGAAAAAAAATGCATCCGTATACTGAATTCATTACTGTGGTCTAATAAAATAAAAATGCACACCAAACTTCGTGTATATAGAGCAATTGTAGAACCGATTACCACATATGGTGCCGAATGTTGGACGATGACAAAGAATGAGCGAGATAAAGTAGACGTTGTGGAAATGGATTATCTTAGAAGGTCATGTCGAGTATCATAAATGGAAAGAATCAGGAATGAGGAAATGCGAAACCGTACAGGAATTAGAGATACTCTTTCAGATATAATACAAGGAAGGCAATTACAATGGTATGGTCACGTGATGAGAATGGAGGAGGAGCGGTGCATTAACATCGCTTTTTAATCCAATACTAAACTACTGCCAACAAAGTTTGGTCAATTAGAAAAGGTTTTGAGACCTACTGTAAACATCTAAAACAATCGGGAAAAATATTTTCGCTACTTCGGTTTCGTTGCCCATGGCATGCTTACATATGATATAAATTTTCATAAAACAATAAATTTTAAACTTAAAATTTTTATTACGAAAATAATCTTATTAGTTAGTAGATTAAGTACTAATTAATTTTATTTGCTTTTATTTTTTGTTTTCAACATACATTGTTGCAGTAAAAAAATAGTCTACATGGATATAGTATTAAATTTTCCAAGCCGTAACTAAACTTGCCTGTACATGTTAGTATTGTGACTACATTTGGTATTATTTAAAAGTACTTAAGTTGCAACTAAACCAGCAAGTCGCAATTCAGATACTATTTCAAAACAAAATATAAAAAATTAACTGAAAAGATCGATTAAATTTAATAGTTAATGGATTATATAACAGATTGATCGATATATATGTAACATTATATAAGTCTCTAAAGTATTGGGATAATTAAATGATCCAAACTGAAAGATTAATTACTACATAATATGTATATTTTCGAAGAGTTAGAGTATCAATAAATTAACGACGTGGGATTTGAAAATTTCAGATCATTTAGTAAGTACCCGAAACAAAAACTACCATAGGCGTTTTTGTAGGATATAAAATGAAATAATCCTTAGTATGTATTATTATGTAAGAAAATCTGATATTTGTTTTTAGAATTTATTGGGAGAGCCGTATGGTGAATATTTCATTTATTTTTACTTAAATATTTACATATTACAATGTTGTATCTACCAACGCTGTCTATTAATGCCCATTAATACTGTATGTATTTTTATTTTTTTTTAATCTATTCTCTATCCTTCCATTGTTGGATATAGGTCTCCCCCGGTTCTCTCCATTTTTCCCTATCTTGAGCTGTTCTCTGCAATGTGGGACCTTCTTGTTTCCTGATGTCATCTTTCCACCTCATCTGTGGTCTGCCTCTTGATCTCTTTGCATTGTATGGACGCCACTATATACAGAAGTTATATACCTTGCTTCGTAAGTATAGAGGGATTGTTTGATTTTTTAGAACGTAAGAAAGTTTGCCGAACGCTGCACATCCCATTGTTACTCGTCTCGATATTTCGGCTGTTTGATTTTCTCTGTTAGCTCTAATTTCTTGTCCTAGATAGATATACTCATTTACCTGTTCTATTTTTTCTGTTTGTATTTTTATTGCCTCTTGGTCTTCCGTGTTTGTCATTACTTTTGTTTTGTTGAAGTTATTTTTTAGGCCTTTTTGCAGTGGTTTTTTGCATGAAGTTCATTCGGCATTAATTCCAGTTCTTGTCGTTCCGAGGAGATCAGGAGTATATCATCCGCATATCTAAGGTGATTTAGGTATTTTCCGTTAATACATATTCCTCTGTTTTCCCAATCTGTTGATTTTATTATGTCTTCTAGGGTCAAGGTAAACAATTTGGGTGAAATTATATCGCCTTGTCGAACTCCTCGTTTAACTTTTATATTATCCGTTATTAATTTGTCGTCCAGAATTACGGTCATGATTGCGTTTTGGTAAATATCATGTATCAATTATCGGTGTCTTGAATCTATTCTACTATTGACCAGAGCTTCTTCAACCACCCAGTGTTCAATGCTGTCGAAGGCCTTTTCATAATCTACGAATGCTAAGTACAGCGGAAGGTTGTATTCATTGGTTTTCTCAATTAAGATTTTAAGCGCATGTATATGGTCGATTGTGCTGTATCCTTTCCTGAATCCGGCCTGTTCCACTGGTTGGTATTTATCAAGTTTATAGGTTAGTCGGTTGTTTAATATTCTTGTGAAGGTTTTATATAGTTGAGGTGACAAAAGGGAAATAGGACGGTAGTTGTTTAGGTCTGTTCGGTCTCCTTTCTTATGTATTAAGATTGTGTTGGCATTTCTCCATTGTTTAGGTATTTTACCTTCAGACATTTGTTGAACAGTATTTTTAGCATTTTTTTTATCGTGTCTCCTCCTTCTTTTAGCAGTTCTGCCAGTATTTTGTCCTCACCGGCCGCTTTATTTCTTTTCATGTCGTTTATGGATTTTTCGATTTCATCTTCAGTTATTTCTGGTAATACCTCTGATCCAACATTTTGTATTTTCCTCGAGAGATTCTGTTTAGATGATAGTGGTGGGTCATTTTTAGAACTGTATAGGTCTGTGTAATATCTTTCTGTGATTTTTACTATTTCTCCTAGATCTCTTTCTTCATTGTTCTTAGCTTTAAGCACGATTAGTTTTCTTTATCCTATATTTGTCTTCATTGTTTTTAAACTTTTGGTCTTCTCTATGATTTTCTTATTGCGATCTTCTTGGTATTTCTTTAAATCTTCCTTTATCTGTTTTCTTATGGTTTTGTTCAGTTCGGTAAACTCCACTGTATTTCTTTTGTTATCATTCAGGGGTTTTCGTTGTTTTTTTAGCATATCGTGTGATTTAGCGCTATTTTTTTGTTATTTTCGCTTTTGTTTATTAGCAATCTTCAGGCCTGCTTCTAGTAGTTCTGTTGTTATTTTATCGTTTAATTCGTCTAGTTGCAAACCCTTTATCTGTGATATGTCACTTTTTTTTAGCTGGTTTATGTATTGTTCTTTGCGTTCTTTAAGCAATTCTGTATCTATATCTTTTTTAGATGGTTTAAATTGTTGTCTGTCTGTTGTGGCGTTAATTTTGATTTTGGCTCTAACAATTCTGTGATCACTTCCTACGGAAATCATGTTTATGACCGTAACGTCTTGTACTATGTTCTTTTCTTTGGATAGGATGTAATCAATCTCATTTTTTGGTAAACCATTGGGCGCAACCCACGTCCATTTTCTCTGAGTCTAATAGAAAGGGATATTAGGCAAAATTTACAATGGTAATTACATTATAAAAAAATTCAAAGTGTTTAATCTATACTTGATTTGGTATTCAGAGAGAGCTACAAACTCTATATACAGTCCTTTTACCCTATAACGGCCGATTGCAATTAAGATATAATCAGTGGGCCTCAAACAGTGGGGCGTTAATATTTAATTCTGATCGCTTGAAACAAAAAAATATTTAATTTCCTGTAGTTTATGTTCAGTAATAATATTTAATTTTACTTTATCAAATACAAATGAATATAATATGTATATACAGAGCATGTTAAAAGAAGTGGGACGGAATATTTCAAATACTCAAAATTATTTGACGACATCAAAAATGTTTATCAAGGTCTCTATAAGTCTCTTTTTGCGTAGAGTGAAAATTATACGAATGGTTTGCATGCAGTAAAATTGGAAAATACTTGCCAAGTTGCTGGTATGTCCAAATTTGAGTAAAATACATTCAAGACTTGACTTTACTATCTGCAGATACTGTATTAAATATAACCTTGAAATAAATTTGCACTAAATCACTTCCGAGTTTCAAGCAAAAAGGTTTAAACACGTGTAGTCCAGTAATTAATAGGAAAGCTATTGAGAGTATGCAGTCTAGTAATTAGACCAAAGGTACTTTATCGTTTAACTAAAACACATCACAAAGTTCGAATTGAATTCTCGAAACACCTTTTTGTTACATCTTTTTTTTAGCAAATGATTTGTCCTATTCACTGTCTGATCTTTTACCATCAGAGTCGTCACCATCTAAATTGTCTATCCGAATAATTAGAGACTGGACCTCATCGACAACTCGCTAGGTTTGAAAAGACTGAACGATTATGTCTTCCGTATGTCTAATACAATTTTGTCGTTGTTCTGCCTTTATTTGTTTTAGCCTTTACATAAATATCTGTTGTTCTGGATGCATGTTTATCATACAAATTTTTGGCTATACCCCAAACTAACTCAATTGCATTATAGTGGCAAGGGTAGGGCGGAAATCGAAGAACTTCATTGCCATATTTAAGAGCCTTTTGGTGAGTACAAATTTCTTTTGAATTATGTGCTCTCCACACCTTTGAAGTTAATCGACTTTTAAAAATATGTCACTGTGATAAATTTTCTTTTCTGTCAACCACAACTTTATTTCTTCTTTTGTCTAGCTACATGAAGGAAATCTCGAGTGGTAGGATGCATTATCCAACACTATTATGGATGGTCGCTCCAATTTTTTTAACAAATTTTCTTCAAACCATTCTTCAAAAATATTTGCATTCATATTTCCATGTTAATCACCTGTATTCTTTGTGGACGAAAAAATTAAACTGGCGTTAGGAAAAAAATCCTTATCATTTTCAGCATGAAGTATAATGCAGCTAGTAATAGCTAGTGTTATAATTTCATTCAGTTTATTTGTTATCACTTTGTTGTTAATTTTAGTGTTGTTTTTAATAAATTAATTCCTCTCTAATTTTCCGGACCGATTTGTCTCCATTTTTGAAGAGAGACATTAGGATGCTTGATTTCCATTCTTCAAGAATTCTGTGTTGTTTTATTATTTTTTTGGATTAGTTTTAATAGAAAAGAATAGAATAGAATAGAATAGAATAGAATAGAAAAGAATAGAATAGAATAGAAATATGCTTTATTGTCACTGAAAATTATTGAACAATTTTATGGACAAAGATAAAAAATAAATCAGTCAAATAGTATAAAACAAAACAAAAAGTATAAAACAAAAACAAATATAGTAAAAAACAGAACAATACAATTTTAAATTAGTAAAATTATTGTATAACCTACATAATTGGTACAGACAACAACAAATGAGACAAATTGTAGACACTGCTTGAGACACCCAAATGTAATTATAAACAATACTAATTTTGTTTCTTTGTTATTCATTAAGAAACGTCAACTGAATAATATGGTCTTTCAGACAGATAGATTTTTGTCATCTTACGAAACTTAATGAAAAATGTTGCGGATTTAATTTCTCTTGGAAGGTGATTATAAAGTTTTTTTGCACTATATAGAATGAAATTCTTTACTAGCTGAGTGGACGGGATCGGCAAATAAACGTTACAATCCGAATTTCTAATGGAGTAGCCATGGTCAGGTCTATCGGGAAAAATGTTTAGATGCTTTAGAATCAAACAAGAAGTTTCCAAAATAAATAAAGAGGGAAGCGTCAAAATTCCGTGATTTTTGAAGTAGGTCTTGCAATGAGTTGTTTGTTTGAGACCAAATAGATATCGGATTGCTCTTTTTTGCAACTTAAAAATAGTATCAAATTGGGCCGCTGTACTAGAACCCCAAAATGGAAGCCCATATCGAAGATGCGACTCGAACAATGAGAAATATGCCATTTTGACAGAAGATAAATTTAGTTCCTTCGAAACAGAAGCATTGCAAACAAGCTGAGGCTAGTTTCTTCCTTAAGGAGTCAGTATGCAAGGACCATTTGAGATCTTTGTCAATAAGAATACCTAGAAATTTCACGGAATTTACGATACTGATTTGGCTCTCATTCAAAAGCAAGGGTTTGTTTGGCTCCTTTATAAGATAATGCTACTGTCTTATCCACGTTAAAGCTAAATAAGTTGGAGTCTGACCAAGCCTTGATTATAAGTAAATCAGCGGTTATAATTGAATGAAGCGTTGAAGTATCAGAGATGCTCCAAGTAATACCGGAGCATCTCCAAGTATTTCATCAGCAAATAGAAAAATTTTTCCTTTAATTTTCAAGTAAGTGATGTCATTAATGAAAAGTAAGAAAAGAATGGGACCTAATACTGAACCTTGCTGTACTCCACACTCAATATCTTTACAACTAGTCGGTGTCTTTTATATAGTGCTTAGTCAGATCCGGTCCTTGGTACTTTAGGAGTTCGTTCGGTATTGTGTCCTCTCCTGGTGATTTGCTATTTTTTTAATTTCTTTAATGCTTCTTTTACCTTTTCCTTGTCAATATTTATTTCTTCGTTTGTCGTCACCTCTGGTGTTGACATTGGATTATCGTCACATTTAACAAATAGGGATCGAAAGTAGACTACCCATGTTTCCTTCTGATTGTGTCTTATTTTTATTAGTTCGTTCACCTCTTTTCTTTGTCCTCTGATTATTCTTCATATTTCTGTTTGTGTACTGTAGAAGTCGTGTTCCATCTGTTTTGAGAAGTTCTGTCAGTGTTCCCTTGTTATTTGTCTAACTTGTATTTGTTTTATTTCTGATTCGTTTATGGTATTTGTACGCCTGTTTTGTTTGTTGTGTTCTGTATTGTAAAAAGGCTTTCTTCTTTTCCTCATATTTTGTCTTCACCTTCTTGCTAAACCATAGTGTTTTCTTTTTTATGTTATTTAGATGTTAGTGTTCGTTACCTTTTTTCCTCGTTTTCTAATATTTCATTTCCAGCGATCTTTTCTGATATTCTTTTCCTATATAAGTATTCCGTGGATTCCGTATTTAGTCCTTCGACTTTGATTTTTGTTTGTGTTGGCGCCGCTCTCTTCTGTGGGAAGTATTTCAGGATGATTCTTATTTTACATAATACTAGGCTATGGTCGCTATCTACTTCTGCTAAGTTGTGGCATCTTACGTCGATTGTTTTTGACGGATGTATATCTCGGTTGGTTATAACATAATCTATCATAGATCTTTATCCACGGGTGTTATTACATGTAGATCTGTGTTGGTCTTTGTGGTCAAAAAATGTATTGTTTGTTCTTAGTTCGTTATTCGTAGCAACTCGTAGTAATTTTTAAATATTTTAATTTTTTTAATAATGTTAGAGAGCCTATCTGAGAGGGAGGAAAGAAAGAGAGTCAATTATTATTACTAAACTTATCACAAAACTATTTCTGCAAAAATCCAAAAGCCACCTCTTACAGCCAAATTTATTCTAATATGATAAAAAGATAAAACTTCAAGAACCCCAAGAGCTATAAAGCTATGGAGTAAGGTATAAATCAGATTATCAATTACTTCATGCCTATTTACAATAAAGTATGTAACGATATCACATAGGTATTAATGTGGGGGTTGAAAATTGGAAACAGAAATTATTGGGGCAGAGATAGGACAGGCAAAATAAACGAAACTTATGCGAACTCCGCTCAGGGTTTATTTGAAGAAGCTGAGTCGTGGATAAGTTGAATGGCAACGGTATTAGATTGGGGTAACTACAAAAAAAATCAAACAACGGTGTACTTACATAAATCTCCTGGACAAATGGACAAGCAAAACACACGAAGGTCCTCTAGCTATTTAAAATGGGACGCCGTT
The DNA here is from genome assembly GCA_918026665.1 of Diabrotica balteata. Lineage (NCBI taxonomy): Eukaryota > Metazoa > Arthropoda > Insecta > Coleoptera > Chrysomelidae > Diabrotica > Diabrotica balteata. The sequence goes on from OU898283.1 coordinate 29,340,709, forward strand.
TCGAGGTGCCAAATTATAACGATTACAATAACTAGTTGTAACCATTGAAATATTTATTAGAAATGAAAAATTTATCGTTTTTAATAAAACTCAAAAAAGGGGTTTGCGAGTTAGTTAAGAGAAATAAACAAAATGGTTTAGGAAAAAATTAAACATTTATTGTTGTCTCATCACAAACAGTTACACAAAAAGACAATACACAATACTATATTAAAAGTCATAAAAGTAAATACAAAAATAACGAAAAAAAAACACTTACAATGTCATAGCCGTTTACAACATCCGTTTACAAGTGGGAGATCCTACAAAACTTACGATAAATTGTTACTTAGCTATAATATGTGGCAGAAATAAATTATTACAAATAAAGAAATATCTTTTAAAATGAAACTATTCATAAAGGTTAACCTTTCTCTAATAACAAAACAAACTAATGTCAAAATAAAAAAAATATTTCAAATCCTTTATAAAAGGTATATAATAAAATACCCAAACGGGATATATAACAATTACATTACAGAAGCCGGAGACATAATGTTGTATAGAAAGCCTTCTATACAACATGTAGCTTCTCCTTTTCAAAAATTTTAAAGTGTTTGTTTGTCTTTGTGTATTGTATTTTGTATTGTTATGTCCAAATTTACATTTATGACATTCTACTCATGTCGGATAAGCCACAACTGACGAAATGCCCCTGAAGATGATCTATTGATCGAAAGTACTTGGGCAAGATTAAATTAATCACCGTGTTCGATAGTTGCCTTGTATACCGTCAAAGTTTAATTATTCGAACATTCAACCTTATATTGAATTTAATTTGTTGACGTCATAGTGTTTTATTTCCCAGGGCTCATAGCCATATAGTAATAGAGACCACACATAACAATTTAGTGTTCTCATTCTTATTGAGACTGATAGCTTGGAATTACAGAGTATTTTACGCATATTCATGAAACCAGATCTTGCTATTTCAATGCGTCTTCTAATTTCTTTTGAGTGGTCTAGTTGACTATTTAGCTCTCTTTCCAGGTATATGAAGCTATGGGAACTCTAAAGGGTGATACCATTTATTTGTATGTTAGATGTAACTTGTTCATTGGGGTTTTGGAATACCAGAATTTTGGTTTTGGAAAAGTTAATGTCCAAGCCTAGCCTGTGACTTTCTTCTGATAATATGTTCATCAATATTTTTAGTTGGTCTTCTGTTTCTGCTAATACTATGGTGTCATCGGCATATCTTATATTGTTAATGATGATTCCATTGGCTCTGGCGCCTTCAGGGCTGTTTTCAAGAGACGCTCTAATTATATGTTCGACATATACATTAAATAATAGGGGGACAAAATGCACCCTTGACTCACTTCTCGTTCTATGTTGATCTACTTGGTGTTTCCGTTCTCTGTTCGGACGCATCCTGTGTGATTCCAGTATGTATTAGTTATAATAGCTATGTCGTGTCCGTCCAACCCTACTTCTTTTATCACCTCAATCAATTTTTTGTGTTTGATGGCCTTTCTATAATCGACAAAGCACACATACAGCCTTTTTGAACCTCAAGATACCTTTCTGCCATCAGTGTCAAGCCCATAATTGCTTTTCTAGTGCCTGTACCCTCTCTAAAATCATTTTCTGAGCGACTCAGGTATTCTTCACAATTATTGTGAATTCGGTTATAAATTATACGCATAAAAATCTTAGCGTCATGACTCATGTTCACCTTTGACCATATTAAAATCAAATCTGTTCTATCTCGTTTCAGATGGTGCTGCCAATCTCAACACTAATAAAATACCCAATAGAGGGTAAGTCAACATAGGGTTAACAATACAGACAACAACCCACAAGTTGCATTTATTGTCTATAAAAAGTTTTATTAAATTTATGCTCCTAACTGTAGAAAGAGCAATTAATACCAATATTTTTTTTATCTTAAAACGTGACAAGTACTACGATAATTCTAATATTAAGAGTACAAATGTGATTGATCTCGTTAGATATAAGAAAAACGCAGATACTTGACACTGTGAATGCGTTCTAGATTTTTAATAGTTATAGCTATGATGATAGTAAGTGCAGTATCGGCCCATGTGGTAAAATAAATAAAAATGCTCTAGTAAAAAATAAAAAATTATTTGATATAAGCTTCATAAGAATTCGAATATATTATTTATTACATAGGAGATGGAGAAAAAGAAACGGACAAACAAATACGAAAGCTACAATTTTGTGTTCTATGAATGTTGATATCCAGCTGTCTAGTAGATGTCCAGACCTCTTCGGGAGTCTTCCTAGTGGTCTTTCATATTTGTATTTGTATATATTCGTATTTGTGTCTATATCATCTTATCCTGAACTGCAGTTTCTCTAAACGTATCATCTGTGAGTCTTAAATCAATTTTTGGTTGCAAGCGATCATAGAATAGTCCGAGCAACTGTAGAAATCAATATTAAGCAAGAAAGACTGAAGATGATAAAAAGTAAAAAATTCAAACCTTGGATGCGCCCAACGAATGAACTTGACTTTGAAAAATATATCATTAGTAACTTACTCAGAAATACAACAAGAGAAGACGTAAATAACCTAAACGAAGAAATAGTAGATACATTAACACAAGCTCAGGAAAAATTTGGCCCTAAAAATGGAAAAGAACAAAAAAAATTAGTAAAGAAACGAAACAAAAAATGGAAGATCGTAAAATGCTGAGAAGTCAAGGAAATGTTGAGTCACAAGATATAAACAGCATCAATAAAGACACTTCTAAAGCCATCAGACGGGATATTAGAAAATACAACAACGAGAAAATTAAAAAAACTACAGAAGACAACAAAAGCATGAAAGCATTGAGGAGAAAAATGGAAAATGGCAAAAAAGAAATCTTCCAACTTAAAGACAAAAATGGAAATATTATCTCAGATAGACCAAGCTTATTACATATAATGGAAAGTTTCTATGAAACATTATATAAAAGTCAAGTTATTCCAGAGCTCATCGAACAACCAATACAAAAGATAAATAATGTAGGATCGGAGGATATACCAGATATATCACGAGAGGAAATTCAACATGCCCTTAAAAATATGAAAAATAATAGAGCTCCGGTGGAAGATGGTGTAGTCATTAAGACAATTAAACTAGGAGGTCCACTTTTGATGTCCTGAATCCAAACACTTTTTAATCTATGTCTGCATAGTGAAAACATTCCAAGTAAATGGAAGAATTCGGTTAAAATCCTTCTCTACAAAAAATGGTATAAATCAGATCTCGAAAACTACACGCCAATTAGTTTGCTTAACCACCTATACAAGATCTTTACTCGAATACTGACAAACAGATTAGAAGCAAAACTCGATTTCTATCAATTAGAAGAACAGGTAGGATTTCGAGCGAACGACCATTTGCAATGCCTTAAAACTCTAGTTGAAAAGTCTATCGAATATAACAGACCTCTTGCTCTTATCTTTGTTGACTTCCACAAAGCATTTGACACAGTCGAAACAGTTGCTATCTTAAAAGCACTATCAGAATGCAGAATAGATCACAGGTATGCAAATATTATTCGAAATATATACGAAAATGCGACAACAACCGTTAACCTCCATTGCATGACTGAGAAGATAAAAATTGGCAGAGGGGTGCGGCAGGGAGATACCTTGTCGCCAAAACTATTTATAACAGTTATAGAGTATACATTTAAACAGCTAGAGTGGGATCAAAGGGTATTAGCATCGATGGAAAGATATTCAATCATCTCAGATATACCGATGATATTGTTCTCATAACAGACAACTTAGGAGAAGCCAGAGTTATGCTATAGCAACTACAGCAAGTAACCCAGAAAGTCGGTTTGAAAATAAACTATGGAAAAACAAAAATGATGACCAATCTCGTCCCCAATGAGTTAATAGAAATCGAAAAGTCGGCCATAGAACTTGTGAAAAAATATGTGTATTTGGGTCACGAAATAAGGTTAACGCGAGATAACCAAACATGCGAGTTACTCAGAAGAATAAGAAGAATACGCTTATACATTTATTCCTTCATATGATATCCCTCAAGTATCCCGATATTTCGGCTGACTAACAAACCTGTTTTTTCACTTCCGCTGCAGTATATCTATTATACGATAGATATATTACAAGGTAATTAAAATTGATGTTCTATTATATATTCGATAATCATTAGTTTACATCTAATATGGCACTTTTTTATAACCGTTGACTGGATCTTTTCGCGGGATATTAAGATGTTTAACCTATGTGCTGTTATGTTAAATCTATAAAGAAGGTGCTGGAGATTATCTTTATTTTCTGCCGTGAATATTGCATCATTCGCATATTTTTGGAGGCCCGTTAGTGCTATATGTGGGTCTAGTGTTTATTCTAATGCAATTTCTAATAAAAGAGGCGATGTAATAGCTTAGGATAGTAAAGAACTAGTCAATCTATTTGCCACTTATTTTTCAGGTACATATAATGATAGTAAGTATAATTTACCTAATTTAAAATTGAACTTTAGTGTGGACTTTCAGATTCTGATTCAGAATTTAGTCTGACTGATATTTTCGAGCAAAATACTAGTTTAAAAACTACATATTCTTCATGGCCTGATGGTATATGTGTAGCACTTATTATGAACTGTATTTTTTTCCTTTGTAAACCTTTACAAAAAATTTTCAATTTATCATTGTAATCATCTGTATTTTCACAATATTGGAAAAATAGTTTTCTCACACCTATCTATAAATCTGGCAATCGTGAGTGTGTTAATATTTATAAAGGTATAACTATTCAATCAACAATCATAAAACTTCTTGATAAATTGGTATCGATAAATATCACCTGGGCTTGCATAAAAACTGTTATTGATCAACAACATGGATTTTCATTCACGTTTTCAAAGCAACAGTAAGGTACCTTGTCAATTACCAATAATACTTGTTGGGTGCATTTGAGAATAAAATTGAGATCAACACCATTTTTATTGATTTCTTACAAGCCTTTGACAGGGTTAATCATAACCTTTTGGTTTACAAACTTTATGCATCTGGCTTTGGTGATTCCATTGTTAATTGGATTAAAAGTTTTCTGAAGGGTCTCACTGTGGTCCCTTGTTGTTTTAACTTGTTCATTAACGATATCGATAAGGATATCAAAAACTCACAGTTTTTGCTATTTGCTGATGATATTAAGCTAATTCGTTGTATAGATGAAAAATTGGATAAAGTTCTCTTGCAAGATGATGTATGTAATATATTTTGATGGTCGAAACAAAATGGTTTAAGCTTAAATCCAACTAAATGTTCTTGTATTTCATTTGGTCGTATAAATAATATAATATATATAATATGTTCTTAATAATGTGCATTTGGATGCAGTTACTAAGATTAGATATTAGTTACTAAGATTAGATATCACTCTCGCTGGAGCCACTGTCAAAGGCAGTTTATTTCAGGTTAGTCCAAATTTTTCGTCAAATTGTAATCTTTTTTCGTTTTTTCGTCTTATGTTCTGGAAATATTGTATTGTGGCAGTTAATTGTGCATTAAGTGTAATTAAAGAAGGTTTGAAGGAGAGCTCAGGGGGAGCAGACGACACCTTGTGCTCAGTTCTGCAAGAGGAATCACTGTTTATTTTTTTGCAGTCTATCATCTGAGATATTTGTAAAACGACGTTTATTACAATTTTGATGGATAACTTCACGTGTTCCAGTTTTTTAAGAAGCCACGTCTAAAATTTGCGTACCAGTGAACAGCTTCCATCCTCATTTGCGATTAGATGCAGTTTTTTTCGTGGTGGTAAATCTTCAGTGAAGTCCAGTTCCAACCTTAGAAAATTAAAGTAAAAATTACATTTAGTGAAACGCAGGTGACTTTTTTTGTTTGAATATTTTAAAGTAAAAATAGACATTTTTCATTAATAATTGCTTTCATGCAGGTTAAGAAATTGTAATAATTAAAATTGTAGAGAATAGGGTGTGGCTTAGTTGTGATATTAATTGTTCTCAGTTTTAAGATTAAGTATTGACATATGACAGTTTATCACTATTTTTTTACAGTTGATAAAACCTAATCATAAATTAAAATTTTGTTCTTGTTTTTTTAAATTAGTTAAAAACTATTTAAAATGCTATTTTTCATTTCTAATTTTTTCCGTTACAAATTGTCGCCCATTAACAATTGTTATTAACCAAAGTTTTGTAGTATCTCAAAGTTCAAAAGTTTGTAAACTGATAGAACATAGTAAGTTTGTTTTTGATATTTTGTATTTTATTGTTATTATTTATATTGGTAACTGTTTGTAGTGAGACAACAATGAATGTGTAACTTTTTTCTTTAAACTATTTTGTTTTTTTCTTTTAAAAAAATTTCTTACCCTTTTTATATTTATTAGGATGAAAGAGCCTTGTCTTTCATCCAGCAGGAAGATTCTTCACAGAGGCGTCCTTATTTTAAATAGCTTGAGAACCTTCTTGTGTATTGTTTGTCCAGGAGACTCATGTAAGTATCCCTTTGTTTCAATTTTACTAGTTACCCGAATCCAGTCCCATTATCATGCACTTATCCGCGACCCAGTTTTCCAAATAAACCCTGAGTAGCCATTCGCAGATGTTTCAGTTTGTTTTGCTTACCCTATATTTAACCCCGTAGTTTTTGTCCCCAATTTTCAACCCCCATAGTTATACCCTCTGTGGTAAGCAAAATAATCGTTACTACATTTAGTTACATGCATAAAGCGCTTTGTTGTAATTCGGTGCAGTAAAAGATGATTCACTTCATAGTCGAAACTCTGGACTGCACGTCACCGCTGAAGGGTTAAATAGAACCAACAGGTTTACAGGATAAAAATGAAACACTACCGAAAGAATACTCAAAAACCAAAAGTTCCATATAAGACGGCTTCATGTATCCCAGAAAAACTGCCTAATAAAACTTAATCTAGAAAGCGCTGTAAAGTATGATTATGGCTTAAATATAAGATAAATTATTTTTGTCTTTTTAGGAATATTTTAATATTATAAACGAACAATGATAATGTCAAATAATAAATTTGTAAGTGCCGAAGTGTATCAAATAACACTTCCAAGGATATATAAATTTCCCAACTTGCTCTAATTAGGTTTTTTCTTGATGGCTGTATACGTACGAATTAAAAAAGATGATATTAAATCCAATTCTGTACACATATGCAGGTATTGCACTTTCAAATTGCAAATATTTTGATCAATTAACAAGGTAACTTGGAACTCGGTTTTTTCAGCAATTTCAATGAACGTGTTTGAAGTACCACGCTAAATTCATTTCGTATATAAAGACTAACTAACACGGCATTCATCAGTCGGTGCAATTATTTTGTGACAAATAACATTGGATTTAGCCGCAATATGTTCGCCAAAGTAAGAAAAATATTTTTATTAACGTTTTGTGTAGGTTATGATATAATGTCGTTAACGTTACTTAAATTTTTTTGTCTTATTTAGTTGCAGCAATTCTAATTCATCAATATTTTATTCGTTTTTTATCTATGGATTAATAATTTACTGCAAGTTTTTAATATTGTTTTATGTTGTAGCTTGCTATTACATAATAAAACCCTAATAAAAGAATAGAAAAACTTTAAAGTACTTGAATATCATACAGTTGTATCTTTTGTAATTTAATATTTATTAAATTAAGTGGATAAGTCTAAAAACAACTGAAAAAACTATCAATTATAGAAAACCAAAGAAAACCGTTTACACCTGAAAACAAATGTTTAACCATCGAAGCTACAGTTTTTCCTTTCACAGTACTGTAGTATCACTTTCGGCACATAATACTGATAATGTTCTTTTTCATTCTTCTAGAAATCTGGGCAAAGTACTTGTTCGATCTTCGGTATCTTCCGAACAGTCACACCATAGTCCTTTCCGTCTCTTAATGATTCTTCGTTTTTTAGTTTTTGTATGAAACGTGCTTGCAATTTTCGCCAATATTTTCATATTTTTATTTTTTCCTTTATGTCATGTTTTGCCGATTATTCATCATAGTATTTGGATCTCTTATATTTCTGTTATTCAGTTTGCTCTACGCATATCAAGTCTTATAGTATAACTGAATTGGACGTCATAATTAAACGTATCGCAGTATTGTACACTAGTTTTCTACGTCTATATCCAGATGTGTATTGATCTCTTTTATATGTATCGCTTAAGATGAATATCTCTATTCCCAAATTATTTAAATTCATTGTGTGTTTTATTACCATTTTTCAATATCTAACAAGAAATTATATGCATTTTTGTGAGAGGTTTGTTAAGTTTTGGCTTTGGCCAAATATTAAGAGTTCGTCAGCATATAATTAGCCTTTAAGTGGAAGTTTTAGATTTCGTAAAATATCATTGCATTTCGTAAAGCAATTATAACAACCGTAGAGCTTATAACAGATCCCTGAGGGACCCATTTTCTAATTCCACTTTTGACGACAAGTTACAATTTGCTCGAACTTACATATACCATTTATGTAAGAAGTTTTTCATAAATGCAAGGCAATGTCGTTTAATTTCTAAATCTTATAGTAATCTGGTAATAAGGTGGTGCTAGTCTCTATCAAAGGCTCTTTCAATATCGAAGAATATTGCAATACATTTGTGATTAAGGTAGAGGGCTTTATGTACACTGCTTTCTAGGTTTATAATATTGTTTGGAATTGATCTTTTGTGTCAGAAACCACTTTGTTTTGGAATAATAACACCTCAATCTTCAAGTGTCCAAAGAAGACGACGGTGGACCGTTTTTCTAATAGTTTGCATGCAGTAAATGTTGTATGCAGTGCAATTGGTCTGAACCACTCAAGATCTGTTTTGGAGTATTTTTGTTTAAATCTTCTTCCTCTTCTTCGATGCTATATCAGAATTATCCGACGTTGGCAAACACCATTGCGAAGGCTTCTCTATCTTCTGCAATATAGAATAATTGTCCCGCATTTGATATCCGAGTCCATTCACGAATGTTCCTCAAACAAAAAACCCGTTTTCTTCCTACACCTCTACGGCCCTCTATTTTGCCTTTACGGATCAGTTGTACTATTTTATATCGACTTTCCCCTACTATATATCCCAGATAAGACATTTTTCGATGTTTAACAGTCTTTCGCAGTTCTCTATCTTTGTTGACTCTCCTTAGTACTTCTTCAGTCGTTTTCCTTGCTGTTCAAGGTATCTTCAGCATTCGTCTATGAACTTATATTTCCAAGGTTTTAATTTTGTTTATGATCGATACTTTTAACGTCTACACTTTTGCACTCTACAAAAGTACGGACCAAACATAGCACTTAACCATTTTTGGTCTTAGTTCTAAACTGAAATAATTACTGCAAAGAAATGACTTCATTTTCATAAAAGTATTTTTAGTCATTGCTATTCTATGTTTTATTTCTATGTCTGGATCCAGTTGGTCCGTTATAATAGTTCCCAAATATGTCATTTTGTGTACTTTCTTAACTTGAACTCTGTTGACTTGGGATATGGGTCATGACTAAACACTAAAATTTGGTTTTGTTTGAATTTATTTTAATGTCCATTTCCTCTCCTTCCTCGTCAATGTGATCAAGCAGAATTTGGAGACCTTCAATATTATCTGCATCGAATTGCATCGTCTTCATATCTAATCACATTAAATAGTTACCCGTTGATTTTTATTCTATAGGGTTGTCTCTCAAGTGTCTTCTTAAATAACTGGTCTGAGTAAACATTGAACAATGTTGGCGACAAAATGCAACCTTGTCTGACTCCTCGTTGCATGAAGATTTCATCGGTGCAGTTATCTCTAATTTTTACGATAGAAGTTTGACTCCAGTACAAATTTTTAATGACACGAATATCCTTGTTATCTATTTCGATATTTTTTAGTATTTCCATTAATTTTACATGTTGTACTTTATCTAATGCCTTTTCGAAGTCCACGAAACTTGCAAATACATCTTGTCTTTTGTCACCTTCCTTGTTCCCATAGCATTTCTAAAACCAAATTAAGTATCTTCCAGATTTTGTTCGCATTTGCGTCTAATTCTGTTGTGAAGTATTCTTAGGAAAATATTAAGAGTGTGGCTCATTAGGCTAATATGTGGATATTCTGAGCATTTTCTTGCATTGTGTTTTTTAGGTATTGCGACAAAAATGTATTTGAACCAATCTATGGGAATCACTTCGGTGTTATATATTGAATTCAAAAGTCTTACCACTACTTTTATGTTATCATCTTATATTAGTTTCAGCAACTCAGTTGGTGTATCATCTGGACCACAAGCTTTTCTAATTTTAGCATTATTTATAGCGTGTTCTACCTCGCATGTCATAATTTCTGTGCCGTCAGTACGGTTTTGGTAAAATACGGCAATATTCCTGTCAGATTTTATCAGTCGACATTGTTCTAATAATTTCAAGATTTCGTCTGTCATCTATTTATTTTTCTTGATTAAGTTTTTGCCATAATGATTGTTTGTGGAAATTTCGTTAACTTGGTTTTTAAATTCACTCCATAGTTCTTCTGGGTCTTCTAGTTGTTCTTCAATAGTTTTTATTATATTGTTAAATTCTTTTTTTTTTTAATGTTTAATATTGGTATTAAAATAAATATTGGTATCAAAATATATTCTCTCCACGCTGTTGGAAATTTGTGTTCTGTACAAATAATATTAAATATATTAAGTAGACGATTAGGTGCATTCTCAGGTAAATGTTTAAGAAAGATCATTAGAATATTATCTGGACCCTCACTAGGATCACACAGTTTAAAGCATCTGTATTATCTACAAAGGGTATAATTACATTGCGTTCTTCGTTCTGTTTAAAATTGATAAAATTATTGTTGTAATTACTTGTATTAGATCTATTTTTATACGTATTTGCCAATTCTTCTGCTATTTCTAGTCATCTGTGATTACTCTGTTATCTTTCCTTAGTCGAGTAATTTTGTTAAAAGCTGGTATTCCAGATATTTTTTTGATCTTCCACATTTCAGATATAGGGGTCCTGTTGTTGATACTGGATACAAATTGCGACCACGAATTTTTTTTGAAGTTTTTATTGTTAACTGTGCTTAAGTTTTTAAAATATTATTTTATTATATAAGTGTTTTATATCTTTTGTATTTGTAAAGGCTTTCTCGGAAGCTTCTATGTGTGTATTAACATTTTTGGATATTTTACAGTGTTTGACATGTTGTTCAATAATATTTTCAAAGAGTGTCCAATTTGCTTCATTGGTTTTCCACTTGCCGGTGTATTTTTCATTTTTGATCTTGTGTATTCTGATGATCTTTGTTAAAAGTGTAGTCTAACCTGTCCCATATCATTATTGCATAGAAGTTATTATCCGCTATCGTTAATATTATTGATTCGCTTCTTTGTATATTGAATCTTGTAGGGCGTTTATGATTCACTAATGATAAATTATACAAATCTATTATTAGTAGTAATATCCCTAGGACATTGATAACAGACGAGATAATTTCATGACAATCGAAAGCTCGTTCCTTGGTAACAGCACGAAGCCGAAGGCTGAGTACATTGACACTGAGTACATGATAAATTATACAAATCTATTATTAGTAGTAATATCCCTAGGACATTGATAACAGACGAGATAATTTCATGACAATCGAAAGCTCGTTCCTTGGTAACAGCACGAAGCCGAAGGCTGAGTGCTGTTACCAAGCAACGAGCTTGAGAAATTTGTCATGAAATTATGAGGCATTCATCAATGTCCGAGGGATATTCGGCGGATAATTTTTCGAAAAAAAAAATCATAACTCAACATAACGAAACATTTATTTATTAAAAGTACAGTTAGTGAAAGTACAATTAATAAAATTTAAGTTAACATTTGATTCATTGCTGTTCTCTACTATCGAAGATCTATTACCACGCATAATAATTATAATCTTGTTGTGGTGTTATTGATCGAGATTCAAGTATGGTTTTATAGAAATGTGACATTTTGAAATTTATTTGGATGAAGTTGTCAAACTCGATCGTGTCATAGGAATTGAAAATTGCACTGAATGCAATTATCAGTCTAATGTTGACCTGATTGGGTGAAATTGTTCCACATGACACAAAATGACGAAATTTGAATGGTTGTTAGAGCAGTCGAAAAATTCTCTCTTCAATAATCCAATAATAAGTCCTCTTTTGTCATTGTATATAGAACCCCAAATACTGTTATATTTGTTGCCCTGGGGGTAAGTAAATAAAACAAATATTTATTTTTGTGGTCTCTTCTAGATAAATGGCTACATATTCTAAATGTGTTTGCAGCAGTAGCCTACTTGCGGTTAAAGATGATTTTGTCCATACCCCACGCCTTGGCTTTGTGTAATATTTTTGTTCTAATAATCGTTCTTGTTATATCTTTTAGTTTTGTGTTACACAATATTTCTTTTGCCATGATAATTTTGCTCATAACTCTAGCAGATCTATTGCTCTTGGTTATTCTTAACTTAGTTTTTTTTATTTACATGTCACGTCAAAGAGTATGACAAAGTACAAAAAAATCATCCAGTTTTTTATATTTTATATTCCCTTTATATCCATTGATCTATGGTTCAACTTTAGTTTAAGTGGATCTTTGGTGTGTAATCCCCTTTAGCACGTAATTTTTATCTGCTTGAATTTGTTAAAATTTCTTTAAAATCTTTGTACTAGTACTAAAGGCCTCTTAACTATAATATGAAAGACTTTCAGTAAGTCTACGATACACAGCAATGCAAATCTCTTATATTCGGTAGGTAGATTTTTCTCGCATAAAAATATTTATCGCATAAAAAATTTAGTTAGCATCAGTACATGATCATCTAGATCAAATCTGTAATTCATCTACCAATATTACAAAAGTATTTATTTTGTTGGTTACCACTTTACTGATTAACTTTACAATTATGTTTAAAAGATTTATGTGTGTATAATTGGGAAGAATCTGCTAGATAATCGCTATATTGACTCTCCTTATATTTGAGATTCTATGATGTTCAAAGATCATTTGTGATGTCCTCTACCAATGCGACTCCCCATGTTTTAACATTTTATTGGCTATGTTATTTGTTTCTGTTTTTTGACTGATTGCATGCTTTTTATTATTATTGTGTTTAACCAAAAAAAAATTGTTAAGTCCAAAATTATCTTTAAAGTTATTCCAAAAATTAAAAAAAAAGAGTGTCGCGTGACACTTGCTATTTAAAACAATCTCTAGTAGTTGATGCAGGGAAGTAGGGGGTTACATTTGAGGACATGAGCAGTGTTTTTTTTTAATTTTGAAGAAATTGGTGGTTTCTGTCATTTAATTCAGCTGTAACGAAAATATTTTGCCTGCCACACGGGGTAAGATTATGGGGTATATAATTGGGGACTGAAACTAAGGGGGTGGAGATAAGACAAGCAAAATAATCGCTACTTGTGCGAACGGCACTCAGGGTTTGGTAGGAGAGGGGTCGTGGATAAGGAAAAGATAAGAGGGTTGGATTGGGGCAACTACAAAAAAAAAGATATAAAGATGTACTTAATCTCTTGGGATAAACAAAATAAAAATAAACAGAAACACCTCAAGGAATTTAATATAGGGCGCCACTTGAGGTGCCTAATTATACCTATTACAACCACTAGTTGTAACTAGGGAAATAATTATAAAACATCAAAAACATAAATTTTTCAAATAAAACTCAAAAAAGGGTTAGTTTAAAAAATAAACAAAATGTTAAGAAAACAAACTTTAACATTTATTTTTGTGTCATACCACAAACAGTAACAAAACGTAGAGAACCAAGAATATTAAAAAAAAATACAAAAATATTACCACGATAGTCGCAAAATACAAAAAACTTACATGCGTTTTACTAATTTACAAATTCAAGAGATGCTACAAAAAATTACTATGTTACTGACGTATAAACTATGGCAAATATAAAAATTATTACAAATAAAAATTATCCTCTAAAACAATGAAAGCAATTATTAATTTAGCAAAAAAATGTTACTTTGAAAATTAAACAAACAATAAAAGTTACCTTAATTTCACTCATAAACACGCACATAACTCCAAAACTTGCTACATCTCTGAGACTGGAGCTGCAAGGACGAAACTCTTGAACAAGGGGAACCATTTCCATACTCAGGAACAAAAAAAGACCATCTCCATAATTTGGAACGATGATTTGACTTAGATGGGCTGGATCAAATAGGAAAACGACAACAAAGCTGTGGGACATCCTATATACAGCTTCGAAATTTCATCATGGTACTGGTATACTATACAATTCACTTTCACTGCTTCATACTTTTAGAAAAAGGGGCCAAAAACAGGAAAAACACAAATTCGACGGACGAATTTGCGGATCCATACTTGTGATCCACACAGCGAACTGCTGCGACCTAAGAATGAATGGCGAAATTAAGAATTCACATAACTTGAAAACAAACAAAACAACCGAAATTAAAACGTAGATATCCTATTTCTATGACGCAAATTATAAGGCGACTTCGAAGAAAACATTAAAAGAAAACGCCGAGAAAGCACTTACACATCTTCAAAATAATAAAAAACTCTCAAATGGTTTTATTACTTGGCGACGCTGAAAAGAACGAAATATTATTTGGGTTTTAAATTAAAAGAATTCGGTGTTTTAATACGTACAAATAGGAAACTAAAATAGAATAAAAAATATTCTGCGACTTTTCAAACATTTATGGGGGAATTTCAATATATTTCATATACGAGGGGATTTCAATATACACTAAAAAAATCAATGAATTGCAAATGCTACACAGCAAACAATTATTTCAGTTTTAATGTAATGTAACAAACATTGTGTCGATTAAACAGGATTTGTTTTATGTCGTTAAATTCACTTCAAACATTTTCTATCCTTATTCTAACTTCACGTGTGTTTTTGATTGATTAGTATTTATTCATAGATACTTGTAGTTTTACACTGACTTATTCTACAGTAAAGAAAGTAGTGTCCGTAAAGTATCAAACAAATTCGATATTTCCTAAATGAAAAGCCTTTTTAACAAAATCTAAAACACGTCGATTTTTAAGTTTAATGTTCTACATTCTCCAAATAAAATTTCATTATAAAAGGTGATACATATTAAGGTGGTCATCGTATCTTTTTTTAATGTAACACCCTAAATTTTTTGACATTTTAAGATCGATAAAAATGAGCTGATTCCAAAAAAGTATAATACTCGGGATATTCTTATGGATATAATTTGAAAAATATGCGCTTAGAAAATAAATTATTTATTATTAATTGCAAAAAAGTAGCCTACTACTAGTTTTTAGTAAAATGTAATTATTTTTAGTAGCGTTCAATACCAATTAAGTAGTACAATTAATTGTTTAATTCGTGAATGTTCTGTATTATATCTTGGAATTATTTTGAAGTGAAAATGATTTTTCTATATTCTAGCTTTTTCTGAGAAAATGCAAAGAATTCAAAAACTCATGATGAATGGGTATGGAGACAAATCGCGAACTCAGATGGAAGTCTGTAATTTAAATAATAAATATCCGAAAAGACCTATAATGCAGACAACAGTAAGTAAGATTGAAAAGAGATTTTGAGAAATTGGTACGGTTGAAAATGCACGCAAATCAGGTCGTAGCTCTGTAAATTATGATACAACAATAGATGTTCTACTTGCTTTTGAAGAAGATGCGCACACTTCTGTTCGGAAGTTTAGTCGTGATCTCGTTATTTGCAAAACAATGGTACACAATGTAATAAAACTTGAAAAATGTTACCCCTTTAGAAGCACACTTGTACCGGAATTAAACGAGAATAATCCAGATAAAAGAATACAATTTTTCGAAACAATGATAGATAACTGCTACCGAAAACCTCTTTTGGTTAAAAATATAATTTTTTTTTTGGTGAGGCTACATTCACATTAAATGGCGAGGTCAACCGTCAGAACTGTAGATACTGGGCAAAAGAAAACCCTAACTGGATACTGGAATATCATACACAATACCCGCAAAAGGTAAACGTATGGGCTGGCATTGTAGGAAATAGAATCATCGGACCCTACTTTTTCGAAGGTAATTTAAACGGGCCAGCATACCTTTAGTTTTAAATGGGGTATCTCGTACCTACTTTGGTTAATTTATTCCACAGTAGAATTAATCCTGGAAGTTTTGATGAACATTTATGGTTTCAACAGAATGGTGCGCCTTTCCATTATGCTGTAGATGTTCGAAGGTACCTAAACGAAATTTTTCCGAACAGGTGAATTGGAAGACGTAAATATATTAAATGTCCAGCGAGGTCACCAGATCTCAATCCTTTGGATTATTTTATGTGGTTTATTTGACAAAAATGTTTATAAAACGAGACCTGCAAATGTTGATGACTTAAAAACAAGAATTAGTAAAGAAATGAACAATATTTCTCAAGAAACCATATACAAGGTTTTACAAGAATTTCTACGTTTGGATTACTTTCAAATAAAACAAAGGCTACAATTCGAACATTTAGATAGAGTCATTTATTAATTACTAAATTACTTTCAAGTTATTATAATTTATTTATAACCTATAATTTATTTTTAATATTAGAAATCAATAAAAATTAATTTTCTAAGCGCATATCTTTCCTAGACCGCCAGTATTATACTTTTTTGGAATCAGCTTATTTTTATCAATTTAAAAATGTTCCGAAATACAAGGTGTTACATTTAAAAAAAGAGCCGATGACGTCATCACCTTTATATGTCTCACTTTGTATAAAATGAAATTTTATTGTAAAATGTAGAGCATTAAATTTAAAAATCGGTCTGTTTTAGATATTTTAAAAAAGGCTTTTTATTTAGGAAATATCGAATTTATTCCATTCTTTACGGACACACTGTATATCTTAGTTGCTTACATATAAATTGATACTGTTGACTTATTTCTATAAAATTATCACAAATTAAATTTCTTTTTAGTTGGAAGACGCGCTTCTTTTTATAAAGGAAACCTGTTTTAGACAATAATTAAAATCGTTAATTTAGATTAAATTTAATACGTTATCCATTTAATTTCAGATTTTTATTGCTGTGTGTATGATAGCGTCCGTTCATTGCGGAGCTATTTCGTATATCTCCGGAGGACTTCACCTTGAAGATGATCATGGAATTAGTGATTATGGACATGGAATTTCTCTAGCTAGTCATGCTATTGCTGCTCCAATCGCTATTGCTAAACCTGTAGCTATAGCTAAAGAAACCGTAGTTGACTATAGTGTAAGTAATATAATTTTTTCGTATACCCCTTTAATGGAATTTGTAATATTTCATCCACATTCTTATATAATATCTCGACGAGTATTTTGCCGAATTTCAGCAAAACAAGAGACAGTATAACCGTAGTTAGCCTTTATTTGTGTCTTTTACAGCTCTTTTTATTTTTATTACATAATCTTACTATATTGGTAGTTTTTGAGTTTTCGTCATTTATTTATTTTTTCATGTCTGAAAATTGCTATGTTCTTGAAAACTGAATATTAGCCACTAGCAATACTATTTAGTTTTTTTGTGTAGGTACTTTAAAATAAACACAATTTGTCATAAAATCGATTTTTCAGTTTTGGCTCAGTTTTTTTCTCCTTTCTCTAAGATTTTTCTGTCTGTCAATATCAATAGTGAAAGTTTTATTTAAACACAATTCTAGAAACAATCTTTTGTTGTAATTTCTTTCCCTTCTTAATATTTCTGCTTGATCATAGTTAAGCGTGTGGTCCATCGTAATAGAATATTCACTTAATGCACAGGCTTGTACTTTATTCAGATTAATGTCACTCTCGTGCGATGTTAACCTTGCGCACAAATTTCTTCACGTTTCTCCAATATATAATCTATTGCAATTATTACACGGTAGAGAGTACACTACATTGGAGTTTTCTTTATTATTTAAGGGTGTTTTAAGGTTGGTGTAAAATTTCGATATTGTTTTTATATTTCTGGTTCCAATTTTGATATTAGGTACTTCTCTAAATGTATATAAAAGTCTATTTGTTAAACCTGAAATATATGGTAAAGAGTGGTACAATGTATTTTGGTTGTTTGTTGAAACTGTTTGATCTGTCGTTATGACTTTTAAGGCACCAAAAATAAGTCTATTTAGAAGGTTCGCTGGGAATAAATTCTCTAACATGATCATTTTTAGTTTTTTAAGACCGGCTTGTTTTATATTCAGGATGTAAAAACGTTATAACCCTACTTTTTATATTTAATACTAGGTTGGTCTTCATCTTAGATAGATGTGCTGAAAAGTAACTTAATAAACATGTTGCTACATATTGGTTTCTATACCAATCTGTTTTTAGAACGTTGTTTGAATCACGGTGTAACATCATATCTAGAAATGGTATACAGTTGTTGTTTTCTAATTCTACCGTAAATCTATAAGTCTGGACAGTGACTGTTAAATATGTGTAGTATGTCCATTATTTTGTCTTTTGGGAGTGTAAGAATTAAATCATCCATATATCTCTTTAAAAATGGGACATTAAATAGTAACTTCTTAATACTGCTTTCAATTAAGTCATCCAGTACAAAGTGGCATAGGATTGGTGATATTTCGTTTCGCATGGGTGTACCATGTATTTGTTTGTAATTCACCTCATTTAAGACCAGTATGTTTGAGTTAAATATGAAGGATAGTATTGTTACAAATGAATTAAAATCTATTGAGCTATGTTGTTAAATGTTCATTGTTGATTGTTTCTTATGATTTGCCGAAACAACAAGCTGGTGAACAATGATACTACATCAAAACTTACCAACACATAATTTGTGGAAAGTTTGAAATTGTTGATAAAGAAGCTGAAACTGGATGAATATTTTATATAGTAATCATTCTTTGAGTCGTATGCATTTGTTAATATTTCTGTTAAGAACTTGTATAATTTACTGTTTGGAGAATCACAAATTTATGTTACAATTGGTCTCATTACTAGGGTTAGTTTATATATTTTTGGTAGAGAGTAGAATCTAGGTGCTATAGAGTTGTAAATTCTTAAATTTTTTGTTTTTATATTCGTTATTTTAAATGTTTTGTTTCGATCTGTTACTAATTTATATGCTTTTTGTTGAAGACTACAAGTCTCTACTCATATTTTTGTAGTATTTTGTATCTTTAAGCATGATTTCATTTTTACTAATGTAGTCCTGTTTATACATAGCTACTGTGACATTGCCATTGTCACTTCTTACTACATACAAATCCTGATGATTTTTTTAGGAATTGTTTGCATTCATTAAACATTGTACTCATGTGGTCGTTCCTATTTACTTCCTTTTGTAAGTAGTTGGTTATAATGTTAGTAGTTTTCGTTGTATATTCATCTCTTTTTTCCTCTTCTACATTAATTATGATATTTTCCAGATCTGCTAATATTGTGTTTACGTCTACTTCTGTCATCATCATAATCCAGCCTCAAGAGTCCGCTGCTGAACATAGGCCTCTTCCTCATGTTTCCAACCCCGTCTATCTTGCGCCGCTCTTATCCAATTTTTATTGATTCTTCCTAAATCGTCAGTCCATCTTGTAGGTGGTCGACCGACGCTTCTCTTGTCTTCCCTTGCCCTCCATTCCAATAACCTCTTTGTCCATCGCCCATCTGTCATTCTGGCTACGTGTCCTGCCCATCTCCATTTTAGTCTGGCTATCTTCTCGATGATGTCAGTCACTCCGGTTCTTCTCCTGATGTATTCGTTTGTTATTCTGTCTCGGAGAGTTATCCCTAACATGGACCGCTCCATTCTTCTCTGCGTGACTCTCAGTTTGGTAGCTGCTACTTTTGTTAAGGTAAGAGTTTCTGCTCCGTACGTCAAGACTGGGAGGACGCACTGATCAAATACCTTTCTCTTTAGGCATGTGGGCAGCTTACTTTTAAAAGTTTCTCTCAGTTTTCCAAATGCTGCCCACCCAAGGCCGAGTCTTCTCTTCAGTTCATGAGTCTGGTTATCTCTGCCAATCATAATTTCATGTCCCAGGTATTTATATCTATCTACGAGTTCTTTTTCTTTCCCACCAATACTGATGTTCTGGTTGGGTACCAAATTGGTCATGATTTTTGTTTTCGAGATATTTATATTTAAACCTACATTTTCTGTAGCCACAACGAGTTCCTGTACCATCTCTCTTGCCATACCTAGATCTTCAGCTATTATAAGTATATCATCGGCGAAACGTAAGTTGTTTAGATTTTCTCCATCTATTTTTATTCCCTTTGTCATCCAATCCAAATTCTTAAAAGCATGTTCTAGCACCGTATTAAAAAGTTTAGGTGACATGGGTCTCCTTGTCTAACCCCCCGTTCTATTTTTATGCGATTACTGTTAGTATGTAATTTGACAGTGGTTGTTGCCTGCAGGTATATTTTGTATAATAATTTAGTATATCTATAATCTAGCCTGCATTCTTTAAGCGCCTGTAATATTTTTCTTAGCTCAACTGTGTCAAAGGCTTTGTGAAAATCGATAAATATTAGAACTAGAGGTTTATTGTATTCCACTGCTTTCTCTATTAGTGTTTTTATACTTTGTAGATGGTCATTTGTTCCGTAACTTTTTCGGAATCCTGCCTGTTCCCTTGGTTGATAAGTCTCTAATTTTCTTTCCATTCTCTTAACTAGTATTCGCGTAAACAACTTATATATATGGCTGAGGAGGCTAATCGATCTGTAATCGGTCTGTAACTGATTTATGTAATATTTTATAGAGTGAATTCCCATTGTACAATGGGAATTCACTCTATAAAATATTGCGGTTACCATAACTCCCAAATAAATTAAAATCAAAAAAAAAATGTCATTTTTTTAATTTGGATATGTTTTCAAAATTTAAATTTTTAATCTTAAGTTGTAAGTATTGAAATATTCATTTTATTTACATATAATAATTATAATAAATTTACAGTTTTCTCCTGAAGAAGTCACAAAATCGTGACGAAATATTGAGAAAATAACAAATAGAGTTTTATTTCATATAGACCAATAATTGCTGAGACTACAAATAATATTAAACACAGTACGGTCGAGAATAATTTGATAAATATATATATATATATATATATATTATTATATATATATATATATATATAATATATATATATATGTAAAGTTTAATTTTATTGCCAATAGGTGTTTTGCATATTGATATTCAAAGTCGATATCCGATTAAACTGGGGATATGTATTTCTTTGTACCTATATTTTTGGTTTTTTTCTTCGTATGTAAGAAGTTCAAACATGTAGAAAAATAATTTACATTACTTTTTCTGATTTCCTACTCAATATAGTTTTACTATTTAGGCACCAGCACACTACGAATTTAAATATGGAGTAGAAGATGCTCACACTGGTGACAAAAAACAACAATCCGAAGTTCGAGTGGGCGATTCCGTCAAAGGAGAATATTCTCTTGCTGAACCCGATGGCACAATTAGAGTAGTTAAGTATACTGCTGATCCTCATAATGGATTCAATGCTGTAGTCAGTAGGATAGGTAAGAAATAGATATTTAATTCTAGACGTTTTAGAACATTTGAAGTAAGCAAAGTAGAAACTAATTATTGGAAACTTTTTGTTTAAATTATCTTTTCGACGTTTCTAAGGAAAAGTTACACTGACATTGAAAAATTCAAATAATTCTTGCATTACCTTATGTGGTAATTTTTTGGCGTTTATATGTGTATATTTAGGTTTCCCAACTCTTTAAAATCTTTCATATCACCATCCACTGGTCTATTTTAATTTAATACGCAGAGCCCTTCTTAATTTTAACCAACTACCTTTTAAACTTGCTTATTATTTTGGCCACGCTTAGATTTGAACTATGAAACCTCTGGACTTTATATCAATATTAGTGAATTGGTACAGTAGTGTTCTACTAATTTTGTGTTTGTTTGTGAATAAGTGGCACCATAAATTGATAGAAACATTTCTAGATGTATCAGGTGTTTTATGAGTTATTGGTGAACACATTTAGAAAAATAAAATAAATTAATTTTTTTTTCTTTTATATAAAAAAAAATTTCTATTTTAAAAACTTTTTTTTTTAAATACAATAAAGATTGAACTTAAAAGGAAAAAATTGTTAGATGCAAGATAGGAATAATAGAATAGAACGAATAACTTTTCTAATGAATCAATGCTGCCGAGAAATTAAAGTACCATCTGATTCGAAAACGGCTCACCAAGTGTCCATCTTTAAATAGGGTAATCGAAAAGATCCTAACTGCTACAGAGGATTAAGTGTCCTACCTACTTTCGGAAGATTGTTTGGAAAGAGAATAAATGAAAAAATATAAGATGATGTAGGACATCTAATTAGCGAAGACCAAAGTGAATTTATGCCTGGTAGATCTTGCACTGATAACTTGTTTATACTCAAACAATTAATAGAAAAATATTCATGGTTACATACAATATATGGTTACAAGGTAACCAATCTTGCGTTTTTTTTAGTTAATTCAAAGAGTTCTCTTTCCACGCCGGCTCTATTAAGGACGTCATCGTTTCGAACTCTATCCACCCAAGGTATGCGCATCATTCTTCTCAATGACCACATTTCAAATGCTTCAAGTTTGTTGATAGATGTTTTTTTCAAAGTCCACGTTTCCATGCCATAAAGCAAGATGGACCATATGTAGCACTTGACCATTCTGTAGCGTATTTTGAAGTTTAGGTGTTGATTACATAGGAGCGGTCTGAATTTCACAAAAGCTTGTCTTGCCATTTGTATTCGGGTTTTTATCTCGTGTTGTGGATCCGATTGGTCATTGATTGTGGTGCCAAGGTATTTAAAAGTTTTCACGCGATTTATACGATTGTCACCTATGCATATTATCGGGTTTTCTGGAGGGTTTCTGCTAATGACCATATATTTCGTTTTCAAAATGTTGATTTTGAGGCCATATTTTTTACCTATGCTATTCAACCTATCAAGTAATAAATGCTGATCTTCCAAATTATCAGTTATAATCACTGTGTCGTCCGCATAGCGTAGGTTGCTAATTGGTATGCCGTTCACCTTAATGCCTAATTCCGTATCTTCTAATGCTTCCGCAAATATATTTTCAACATATAAATTAAAAAGCATCGGAGAGAGTATGCAGCCTTGGCGGACACCTTTTCGGATTTGAAATTCATCCGTTTAAAATGTGTGAAACCCATGATATTCTGATCATTAATTTGTTCATCATGTTAATCTTCGTAATCCAGGTTTCACATCCATACAGTAATATAGGATACACATAACATTTTAAGAACTTAATTCTCAGCTGTTAGTTTAGCTGAGAATTGCTTAGAATAGATCTAAGTTTTATAAATACTCAACCTGCAATTTCTATACGAGTTTTAGTTTCTTCATCCGGATTTAGTGTCTCGTTTATCCTACATCTTAGGTATTTAAAATGGTTAACTTTTGTTATCGCTTTATCATTGAAAATTAGTTGAAAATTAGTATAGCGCTGAGGTCTTGTTTACTAACCACAAATAACTTTGTCTTTGTTATATTTATGCTTAATCCGTTATTAGAGCATTCTCTAATGCTCTCTAATGCATAACACTACTTACCTAAAAATCGGAAATAGACTATCAGATCCAATAAAAGTAACTAAAGATCTAAGACAATGATGCAGTATGTCACCCTTACTGTTTAATTTATATATTGAGGCAGCCCTCCAAAATTGGAAAACCACTGCCAAGGAATGGAAATTTCCATAGGAAATGACGTACAGTTCTCACTGAACTTTGCATATGAACAAGTCGTCCTAGCTCAAGATTCTTATAACATAGAATTTATGATAAAGCGTCTATTCAGAGAGAATGTAAAATGGAGGCTACAAGTCAGTATTAAGAAAATAGAGTATTTAGTTATTAATTCATAATCAGACGAGGACGTAGACAAACAATTGGAACAATTTAAATATTTTGGTGCACTCATTGATAAGAACGGCTTGGGAGAAACCGAAATTAAACACCGAATTAATCATGGACGTAAAATTGTAGGATATCTAAACTCCTTATGGTGGGATCGAAACATTTCCAAAAGAAACAAAAAAGAATGGGGAATACCATGGTTGAATCAGTTCTTTGCTATGGCTCTGAAGTATGGACAATTAATGCAGTCCTTAAGAGAAGATTATTGGCAGTTAAAATGGATTATTTCAGAAGAAGTGCTAGAACATCAAGGCTGGAAAGGAAGACCAACGAATCTATAACAAATAGCATAAATCGGGACACCTATTGCCTGACGAACAGGTGCCCCAAAAACTTCACAGATGGAAGCCCCCTGGGAGAAGAAAAAGAGGTAGACCTCGACGCTCATGGGATGAAGAAATTATAAGAGCTATGGAATCGAGAGGTTTGGAGGAGGAGCATTTCATAGACCGGGAGGATTGACGGAGGAGATCGGGAATACGGCAATTGACGTTTCCAAAATGTATTTTATTTACAAGTTGGATCCTTAATATTGTTCTGAAGCTATTTTCTTGTGGCATTGTAAATTAATTACTATTAAACTGGGAATAAGCCACAATTAAAGATAAAAATACGTTATTGAAATCGTTCTCAAAATACAAACAGTAAATTAAACAAATTTTGTTTTTTGTTACATAGTGAAAAATTCTTTTAATAATTTAATTTTATCTGACTCATTTATATTGACAATTCAGACATACATTATGCATTTTAAAGTAGACGACTTTAAAATGATATTGCCCATATTGTTGAGTTGCGCTCCTGGGACAACTTTACTTATAAGATAGTTCATTCGATTACATGAAATCAACTTTAACTTGAGAATATCCGTCAGAAAAAAATCATAGCATGTAATTCGTCTTTAAAAAGACAAACACATGACATGATGACAGTAAAATCCTCCTGTTAGTGATTCCATAGTAAATTATGAGGGAAAACCAGGAAAAAACCTTATAATACTATCCCGAGATTGTAAGTATTTGTTCGTGAATTTAGTTTACCTTCAACAAACAAAAAAATTCTGATTTTATATGTTACGTTATTTAAAAAACATAAATGATGTTTCCTCTATATGTTACTGACTTACTAATACTGGTATTTTCTTATTAATAACTTCCTCTTTCAATATTGGTAACCAGATCCTACTACATTCTGCCGAGGAATTTGCGACACAATTGGCCTCATTTTTAGCATAATTAGAGCAGCTTCTTTGATTTTTCTTTTTTTACCATCCGTTTCTTTTAGGACTACATTTGAATTATTCCATTGAACCTTACGTTCATTATCCCATGCGTGTTTACAGATTTGAGATCTATCAAATTCTTTATTTTTAATATAAGATTGATGTTCACTTATTCTAACATTTAATGGCCTTGATGATTCACCTAAATAAAACTGATCGCATTCACAAGGTATTTTATAAATGCAATTATTTGTCCTTTCTTGTTCATTGTTAGGTTTGGTTTTGGACAAAATAGATCTCAACGTGTTTGTTGTTTTGAATGTTATTGAAATGTTGAATTTATTTCCTATCCTTTTAAGTTTTTCTGATAGTCCTTTTATGTACAGTATTGTTATTTTCCTCATATTATTCCTTGTGTATGCTGTAGGATCTCGTTCCAAGTTGTTCTGTTCTATTCTATCGATTGTTGAAAATTCCTTATTTATAAACGATAAAGGATAACCATTTTTTAATAAAACAGATGTTACAAATGTTTCTCCTCCAAGAACTAATTTTCATTAGAACAAGTAATTTTGGCTCGATCGTATAAGGATTTAATTATTCCCTTTTTTATATAAATATTGTGATTTTATTTGAAATTTAAATATCTATTGGTGTGTGTTGGTTTTCTATACACCTGAGTCTCATATCCAGTATCGTTCTTAGAGATTAAAACATCCAGGAAAGGTAGCGTGTTATTATATTCCTTTTCCATGGTAAATGTTATTGTCTCTTCTTTATCGTTTATATCATTTAGGAATGTGTCCAACAACTCTGATCCATGAGGCCATATTGAGAATACATCATCTAGTTACCTCCACCATACTGTGGGTTTGAAATTTTGTTTAGAAATGATATTTGTTTCAAAATCTTCCATAAATATATCGGCTAAGAATGGAGATAAACTAGAGCCCATTGCTAGACCAAAATTTTGTATATAGAATTCATTATTTAGTTGAAAATATGTATTATCAGTACATAATGTTAATAACTCCATTATAGCCGATATGTTTATTCTTGTTCTAGTTGCCAATGAATCATCACTCTCTAATTTTGTCTTGACTAAGTATACTTAAAGTCTTATTTAATGGCACATTCGTAAATAAACTATTTATGTCAAAACTTACCAAAGTGTGATTTGAATTAAATTCAATATTTGATAATTTATTTAAAAAATGTTGTGTATTTTTTATAAATGTGTCATTTTTATTTGTAAATGGTTTTAAAATATTTAATAAAAATTTTGATAGTTCACTACAAGGAGAATTCATGGTACTACAGATGGGTCTAAGTGGTATATTCGTTTTATGAATTTTCGGTACTCCATAAAAATGAGGAGTCTTACTGTAATGAGGTGTAATTAATCCTCTCTGATATCTTGTTAAAACATCTTTAAACTTGAATAAAGTTCTATATATTTTGTTTTTCAAAGACTTTGTTGGATCTTTTGTTAATTTTGTATAAGGTCCGTTTATTAATAGATCTTTAATTTTATTTTCGTATTGAATTTTATCCATTATCACAGTTGCATTCCCCTTGTCTGCTGGTAGTATGATTATGGAGTCGTCATTTTTTAAAGTTCTTATAGTCTTTAGTTCCTCTTTGCTTATGTTTTGTTCAATTTTAGTAGATTTTTCCAATTCAAGTTGACATAACACTCTGTATTCTTCCTTTTCGTGGGTTGGTAAGCATTGAGATATTTTCTCCACTGATCTTATTATGTCTAATTTTGGAACGGATGGCTGAGTAATAGCAAAGTTTAGACCCTTTGACAGTATATATATATATATATATATATATATATATATATATATATATATATAAAGTATTTTACTATATTGGTTTTAAAATATTACAAGCGACTGAGGCTGCATGTGATAAGGCGAGAAACATGCAGCGGTAATGTAGCCGTGGTTCGTCTAAAAGAGCATAAATGCTGGGTACCGAGGAAGTTGGAAAAGCCCCTGTAAAGAAAGTAAGACTTTTATTATAAATGACATCTAATGATTTAAGAAGAGATTGATAAGCAGTGGAATAGGCAATTGCGCTTCATAATGTAGCTTTAAACGTATTAAAAATTTATATAGAAAAACTAGAATGCATTGGTCTGAGTCCCCAGTTTTTGTTCAGAAGAGATCTTAACACATTTAGTATTTTATTACAGAAAATATAAGTTGTGATTTGTGATCTTTCTATGTAAGCTCTTCATTAAAGATTAAATCCAATAATTTGTGATAATCTCTAAACTTTAGCTATTTCTCATAGATTCTCAGGGTTGGGATTGTGGCAAGAAGATTAAAGAGAATACAACTTCTATTGATTTTTTCTATTTTTTGACATTGTTCATAAGGTTTACTTTAAAACCTTTAACTTTTAAATTATTTTTTTAGTAATGCATCCAACATACATTGTAGTTTATGCTTTGTCGCAACCTAAATGCAGAAAAATAAATTTTTAGACAGTAGATAATTATCTTTTTTAAACTTAAGAACTAGTTTAGGTACTTTTGTCTGTATGATTTTTACTGTATGTCCTCTGTGAAGTTATATTTAATCCAAATCATAGATACGTATTCCATTTTGTTTGCGTTTTCAAATGTTTCCTTAATGCAGGTTTCATCAATCTATTATTTATTTGTTAGGTTTGTACTTGTTCAATTTATGTCTGTGATTACCTAATCAAAAAAATGTCTTATACGGTTATAATCTACTGCTATTTCTACTGCTAATTAAATGCTATTGTGTATTACAATTTTGTTAAATGAAAAACACCTGTTAAAAAATGATTGAATATCAAACACAGTTTCTTCTTCTTCTTCTTCTTCTTCTTTTTTATAATCAAAATGCTTGTTCAATGTCGATTAATGCCTCTATTGGAGGTTATCACTCCATCTTTTGCGTGGTCGCCCGATACTTCTTCTACCCTTTGGTGATTTGTCCCTCGCTATTCTGACTAATCGGGTCTCTTCCATTTTGTTTATGTGTTCATTCCATTCCCTTTTTCTGTTCAGTGTCCACTCATTTATTTCTGGTATATTGCATTTTCTTCTGATCTCTTCACTCCTCATTCGATCCCTCAGTGTGTTTCCTGTAATAATTCTCCTCAGTAAACGCATCTCCGCTGTTTCTAGTAGTTGCTGAGTTTTGGAGGTATCCGGTCTTGTCTCTGAAGTGTATGTCATTATTGGTCTTATTGTTGCTTTGTAGATTCTTGATTTCACGTCGGTATTAATGTGGGGATTGCGCCATATCGTGTTATTAAGACAACCTGCTATTTTATTAGCCTTTTGTACTTGATTTTTTACTTCCTTCTCCACATCTCCGTAGCTAGACAGTGTAATTCCTAGGTAATTTTTTTCCATTTCTTGCTCAATGCTGATACCGTCGATTTCCAGTTTACATCTAATTGGTTCTTTACTGATTACAATTATTTTAGTTTTCTGTGTAGAGATCACCATATTAAAGTCCTTTGCCCTTGTGTTGAATCTATGGGTTAGTCTTTGTAGATCGTCTTCATTGGATGCAATTAGGGCCGCATCATCTGCATAGCAGAGTATTCTGATTTCTTTGTTTCCCATTTTGTATCCTCTTCCTTTATTAATAGTATTGATGATTTCATCCATGATTAGATTGAATAGCGTTGGACTAAGCGAGTCTCCTTGTCTTATTCCATTGCCCATATCTATTGGATCTGTAAGCTGGTCATCTATTCTGACTTCCATATTGTTGTTCTGGTAAATGTTCTCTATTGTTTTTATAACATTTAGTGGAATTTCTCTATCGTAAAGAATGTGAATTACATCTTTAAGCTTTACTTTATCGAACGCTTTCTTCAGGTCTATTAGACATATGAATGCTGGTCTGTTATACTCTAGTGCTTTCTCGGTAATCTGTTTTATGATGAATACTGCATCCGCTAAGGTAATTCTCTGATTTATTTGGCCTTGCAATATTTTGGATGTAAGCTTCAAAGTGGTGTTTAACAAGTTGATACCTCTGTAGTTTTCAGGTTGTTTTTTATCTCCTTTTTTGTATAGTAGGATAAGCTCGCTTTTCTTCCACTCTTCAGGTATTTTATTATGTTTGATGATTTTGTTAATTAGTGCTGTTAGCTGTTCTGTTAATGCTTCTCCACCATATTTCAATAATTCATTTGGAATTCCATCTTTACCTGCAGCTTTTCTGTTCTTCAGTTTTTCTAAAGTTTGTTTTACTTCTTGTACGGTTATCTCGACTTCCTCGTTTGTAATGATTTCTGGTGTTTCTGGTTCTAACATCATTTGCTGTTCATCATTATAAAGTTTCTTTAGGTATTCAATCCATGTGTCGTTATCTATGTGTTTCGGTTCGATTAAGTCTTTCATCTCTGATCTTTGGCCTCTTATGAAACGCCGTATTTCCTTTTGTAGACCGTAAAAGTCGTGTTCCATTTCTTTTGAGAAGCGTTCCCAGTGTTCGTTTTTAATTTTTCTTACTAGTGCTATTGTTTCGTTTCTTATCTTTTTGTAATTGTTGTATGCTTGTGGTGTTTTGTTAGACATGTATCTTAAGTAAGCTTTCTTTTTTTCTTCGCATTTTTCTTTCACTTCTGCGCAGAACCACGGAGTTTTCCGCTTTTGGAAATATTTATTTTTAAGAATTTTCCTTTCTCCTACAGATTCTTTTGCTGAATATAGGATGCTTGCTTTAATTTTCGCCCAGCTTTCTTCGATTCCATCACTTTCTACGATGTGCACGTTGTCGAGTTTATCTTTGACTCTCTTTGGGTATAGAAGTTTTGTTGATTCGTTCTGCAGACTCTCGACTTTTACCTTTGTGGTGTATTCTTCTTTTTTATTTTTATTGTTTTTATTGTTACATATGCGTGTCGTCATTCTGATTTTTCCAAGTATAAGCTTATGGTCGCTTCCTATTTCTGCCGATGTTAGTGCTCTTATGTCCAATACTTGAGAGGGATGTATTACCCTGATCGTCAGGATGTAGTCTATCATTGACCTTTGATCTCTTGTATTTTCGAATTTGTATTTGTATTGTTCCTTATGCGGGAAAAAAGTGTTGTTGATGCGTAGTTCATTCGTGCTACATAGGTCCGTGAGGAGATCTCCATTTTCATTTCTGATGTCTTCGACCTCATTTATCGTGTTTTGGAGGTGTTCGAAGAAGCTTTCTCTTGTGTCTGCGTCTCTGTTGTTCTCTGGAGCATAAATGGCTATTATGTGTAGAGACTTATCATTTAGTTTGAGTTTTACGTAAACTGTTCTTTGTGAAATGTATTTCACAAAGAACAGTTTACGTAAAACTTAGAAACTTATAACTTAGAAACACAGTTTCTAAGTTTCTTAATTAGCAATTCCAAATCATATATTAATTAAATTTATATTGTGAATGTTTAAATTTAAAAAGCACATGATTTTGGTTATAAATTACTAAGCTGTAAATATTTTAAAACCTAATACTTTGTATTTTATAGGTAAAGCAGTACACCCACAGGTAGTCCACAAGGTTGTACAACCAGTTGTAGCTAAAACCTTGGTAGCTGCTCCAGTATATACTAAAGCATTAGTCAGCGCTCCGTTAGTTACGAAGACATTAGTCAGCCACGATCTAGGACTGGACTTAGACGGCTACCACTGATGTGGACATTCTTGGATTGGATCTTAGTGCCATTGTTGACATTCTTACCTACATGTTGCATTGTATTACTGATTTTGTTGTATATATTTTTAAGTTATTTTATAATAAACATGGTTGAAAAATAAATATTTTCAGTTATTTATTATATTTTATATATATATATATATATATATATATATAACATGCTTATATATATATATATATATATATATATATATATATATATATATATATAAGCGAGGTTACTACAGCTTCTGCCGCTTCTCGCATTTCGACCGCCATCGTTCTCTGTCCATCCATTCGTCTTCTTTGATGGCTCTATCTCTCATTAGGTGTCGTACGTTTTCTTCCCAGACAACTGAAGGTCTTCCCCTTCTACTTCTTTGTTGTGGTATGTAATTTAAAGCTTTCTTTGGCCATCTATCTTCATTCATTAGCTTTACATGACCATACCACACTAGTTGTCTCGTTTCAATTCTGTCTACACTGTAATATACAGTATTTGTCCTCCTTCTAATATCTTCATTCCTGATATGATCTTTTTTGGATACACCACACGCTCTCCTTAGAAAATCCATTTCTACTACTTCTACTCTTTTTCCATCTTTTTTCGTGATCTGCCAAACTTCTTCCCCATAAGTCATAATAGGCTCCACCAAGGTTCGATAGATTGTCAATTTTGTTACTTGTCTACTATCGTTAGACCATAGTAGAGAGTTTAGAATGTTAACCGCTTTTTTTCCCTGCTGCGTCCTGTTTTCGATGTCTCTTTTGGTAGTGCCTTCTTTAGATATTATAGATCCGAGATATTTATATTCATTGCATGTTTTTGTGTTTCTAATTCCTAACTCTGGATCTTCTTTGTCATCTCCTATTTTAAGATACTCTGTCTTTGACATTTTCATATTGAGGCCCCATTTTTCATATTCTTTCTTTAGTTTTCTAAACATGTAGTTCATGTCTTCCTCATCATTCGCTAAGACTACCCGATCATCTGCGAAAAATAAAGTTGTTAGACATTTACCACCGCCTATGTCTATTCCCATTCCGGATACTTGTTTCCTCCACTGCTCTAGCGATGATTGAATATATATTTTAAATAAGGTCGGAGATAGACAACATCCTTGTTTAAGCCCATTTGTTATTGGAGATGATTCAGATATAAAGTTTCCTTCTTTAACGACACTTCTGGCATTTTTGTATATATTTGCGATAGCATCCACATACTCTCTACTGAGACCTACTTTCGTCAATGTTTGAAACAGTTTTTTCAAAGGTACCGTATCGTATGCCTTCTCTAAATCTACAAACAGTAGGTGGGTAGATAGATTCCTTGCCTTTCGTTTTTCGATTACCTGCTGCAGAACGAATATACCATCAGTGCACGATCTTCCTGTACGAAATCCATTTTGTTCTTCTATGTCTTTGTATTCTGATTTTATTCTTTCTTTTATTATTCGACCGTAAAACCTCCCCACTGAGCTGGTAACAGTTTTTCCCCTATAATTAGAGCATTTGTGTTTATCCCATTACTTGAATATTGAGCTGATGTATCCAATATTCCAATCGTCAGGTATATTTTGTCCTTTTAAGCATTTGTTAAATAGTTGAACCAACATCTCATGTAATATTTTTGGTCCATATTTTACCAACTCAATTGGAATGTCTCCAGGTCCTGCTGTATTACGGTTTTTCGATCTTTTGAGGACATCATTTAACTCTCCGGTTGTTATCTCAATTATTTGTGTGTATGCAGATATTTCTTCCATTTCGATCTCTTGGAATTTACATTTACAAGACCCCCCGGAAGACCACCTAAAAGATGGAGGGATAGTTGGCAATCTACCTCCCAAGAAATTAACCAGAGGCAGCTTCAGAATTAAACAGATCGAAAGATCTACAAAAAGTAGAAGAAGAAGAAAGGAATTTACATTTATCCTGTGTCAGTAAGACCTCATAATGGTGTTTCCACTGTTTCAAATCTATTAACTGTAAGTTAGATTTTTCCTTTCCTTCTCTCCGGAGAGACTTTATGACCTTCCAAGCTTGCCCAACTCTTGTTCCACCCATATACCTATCCACCTCTGGACATCTTCGATCCCACAACTCATTTTTATATTTTTTATACATGTATTTATAATCTAACCACAGTTTACTTCGGGTTGTTCAAAATGTATACTCATTTCCTCTGTTTCCTTATTTTTGTAATACTAGTTAATATACTTGAAGACAACAACTTTTAAACTGTTAAACTACATAAAAATAGGAGTAAAACATTTTGCTCAATTAAATTATCAAAAAGATCAAGCGACTAGTAATATTAAAGCAAAGGTATGTGTTCGTTGTTCTGTAATGTGTCGGAAAACCAATAGAAACCCATAAGTTGAACATAACAGATTTTGGTTGCCAATTCTAAAAGAAGAAGTCAGCAACAAGAACATACCATTTATGGCGGAAAAAAAAAGGAAATTGCGGGCATATTATCTACAATTACGAACAATATATATGCAACACGCAATACATAATACACAATACACGAACAACATTGCATTTGCAAGTAATTCAAAAGCACACAGAATAATCACAATTTAAAGTTCCATAGGATAAAAATCTACCCTCGTATTTTTTTATCTAAAGCAAGGCTATTGCAGACAACATAACATTGGGGCCAAGTAAGTCAACTGTCAATTTTGAGAAGACATAACCTCTTTAACAACTTTGGTGGTTATATATCCTTTTAAACACAATTATTGAATAATCTTTTTTAAAAAACAATTTTCAGAGTGGAAATCGAAACGTCAATTTTTTAGTTAAAAATGTAATTTTCATCACATTTAATTGTGACTTATCACATATAAATACAAATTTTAACTTAAATAAACAAGCAAACATTAACAAACAAACACATAAACTTACAAGTAAGATTAATGTTGAAAGGAGTCCAGATTGCGGCAGAACTTCTTGGAACAAGCACAATCCCTTAAAGATGTTAAAAAACTCTAAATAGCCCTAATAATTGAAGGGGTAAGTAAATAAAGGGAGTAAGTGACATTTTTTAAGAAGATAAGTTATCCCCATGGATAAAGGTGGTAAGTGCTAAATTAAATTTTCCACTTATCCCCAGCCTTCTATTATTTAAAATAACTGAGATAGCCAGCGAAGAAGGTAATTGACCATACTACTTTAAATATCTAGTGAATGAAGAAGGTAAGTAACAAGATAAAGTACTTACTTCCTTCATTCATACCACAGAGAATAAAAATTGTGACATATCTCCTTCATGTATTCGTCAGCTGACATCAGATGACAAAAAATTAAAGTTTTTAGGTTATGTGCAAGTGCAACCCTTGCTACTGCTTGTGTTAGTGTTCTTAGCTGTTTTAGTTTATTTGATTAGTTATAAAGTGATTTATTATGACTAGTTCTAGGGGAAAGTTTTTGGCAGACTTGGCTTTACAGCAATTACAATAGGAATCCACTATTATAGAAGAAGTTGGTGATAATGAGACCAAGATAAGAGGTAAATATTATTCTTTATTAGTTTCAAGTATTTTATTTTAAATTTAAAAAAATTTATTTAAAAACTACGTAAGTACCTTAGAGATACATAATGTTTAAACAATGGGCTAGTTAAAAAAATCTAATGAAATGGTAAAGTGGTATTAGAACCGGGATGTCTTACTCTGGGCAAGTGTCTTAACCAATTACACTATCCGATCCACGTGATTGTTGGCTTCAAATATGGTAGCTAGCTTATTTAACATGAATTATTTTCTGTTAATCATTGACTAAGGGACTATAGGGACTTAAATCAGCAGATTAGATTAATAACTAATGTTTTGTTTTCCTTAACAGCTGAAATTTAACCAGGAAAATTTAGGCTTATGCTAATGTTCTGTTTTAGATTACGGAGAAAAACTTGATTCAGATGATGAAAGTCTTTTATCATTATTTAGTGATGACTCATAAGATGAATACGTTCCTAATAAAATGAGAAATATATATATATATATATATATATATATATATATATATATATAATATATAAAAGTACAAATCAGTACTAATAACTTTATAATAACTAGAAAAAGAGAGAAAAATATTAAAGAATGAGAAGCAGATATTTCCCAGCAGAAGAGTCGCACTACTCCAGATATTGTAATATTCACAAAAAATATCTTTCACCGCAACTTTCGATTCCTAGAATGCATAAACTTTACTTAGACAAATGCCGAACTGACGGAAGAAATTTGAAAAAATTTCAAATAAAAGAGACTACATACCAATTCGTTTTTAATAATGAATTTAATCTGTCTTTTGGTTATCTCAAAAGCGATATATGTAGCACACGCGATTCTGGCAAAAGTAATGAAGATCACGCTAAAAAATATAAATCAGCATTTGAATCTCAAAAAACAGATAGATAATTTGCTAGAAAATCAGAAAACAATGTGTATGTAACATTGGATCTACAGCAAACTATGTCCCTACCTAGGCTTAGTACCTTACTTTTGTTACTTACTCCCTTCATCCACTTACCCTTTCAATTGCCAACGTTTGATAATATGTCAAGCTGAGAAGAGGAAGCTAATTACTATTGATTACGTTTTATGGACTGTTCTGACATGTGTGCGAGTGAGTTAAAAGTCTCTATAATTATACGTCTAGGCCCTTTTCATTTTTCCCTAAGTCATTTTCCCTTACAAATATCTTATTGATCAAAAATCCGTCTTTAACTTTTGCCATAAAATCAGTAAGTACATGTTCTTACTAAATACTAAATGGGGCACAGAGGCGCCTGTCCCTGTCAGGCGCCTCTGTGGATAGTAACATTTTCCGAATACTTATTATCCGTTTTACCAATGCTATATTGCTTTCTATATTTATTAGAGATATATTTATATACTACAATTTACAAAATATATGATTTTAAATATTAAGAATAATATATACGAGTATAGCGGTAGCGGGTAGGTACTCCTCTATGATCCCGATAGAGGGTAGACTTACTTCAGGGAGGTAGCGCCCCTGCCCACGCGAGCTCCTGGTTTTCCTCTACTCCCTACTTAGGGGAAACCAGGCCTAAACCCCAATATTATCCTACCCAAACCCCAAATTCCTTCCCTATATCCTCCCCCAACTCGCCAACACGTCTGGCCAGCGTGGCGTTTTAAGGCCAAACCCCCGTAAACATGCAAAACACAAACCAAACACGGCCCTCAGTCCCCGGCAGCTCAAAAATCTCTGACCAAGGTAGCGGACAGAAAAGATTAAGAGCAGAGGGTGCTAAGAATACCCGGGATGGACCAGGCTACCACTCAAGACGGCTAAACTGCACAAGAATACTGCATCTTGCATCCTATAATATAAGAAACCCTCTCAACCGATCATAAACTAATAGAACTGGAAAACGAATTAAAAACAATAAAATGGGATGTAATGGGACTTAGTGAAATTAGAAGGAGAGGAGAAGAACAACAAACATTGAAATCAGGACACCTGTTCCACTACAGAGGAGAGGAACATTCATCCAGCGGTGGAATCGGAATCATTGTACATAAAAAACACATACCCAACATAACGAAAATTGAGACCATAAGCACGAGAGTCATCCTATTGATATTAAAACTAAACTCTCGTTATAGTTTAAAAGTTATACAGGTCTACGCCCCGACAACTGGACACACAGATGAAGAAGTTGAAAAATTCTATGAGGATGTAGCAGCGGCACAACAAAGAACACGAACACACTATACTGTTCTCATGGGCGACTTCAACGCAAAACTCGGATTCAAACAAGACCAAGCGGAGATCGCGTTAGGAAAGTACGGATACAGGACAAGAAACGCAAGAGGGGACATGCTTTTAAACTTTCTACATCATCAATGCATGTTTCAAATGAACTCTTTCTTCAAAAAGAAACCCCAAAACAAATGGACTTGGATAAGCCCTGATGGCGCCGTCAAAAACGAAATCGACTTTATAATTACAGATAAAAAATATATAATACAAGACGTGGAAGTACTCAACAAGTTCTCTGCTGGTAGCGACCATAGGATGATAAGAACAAAAGTAATGCTTAACGTTAAAAAAGAAAGAATGAAGCTTGTTCCCAAACCAAATGTTAGAAGATGGGTACCACCTGAAAATGCAAAACTGTTTGAACGTACGGTCGAAGAAAAATTACAAAACGAAGAAACAGAAAACATAAACATCGAACAACTAAACCAGAAAATAGTCAAAGCTCTGAAACAAGCACAAGAAAAATGCTGCCCAAAAAACCAAAAAGACGAAGAAAAACTAAGTCTAAGCACGAAAACTCTATTAGAGGAAAGAAGACAACTAACAGATAAATACAGAACCAATCTAACAAAAATGAGACAACTAAACAAACAAATCACTAAGAACATCAGAAAAGATATAAGAGACTACAACACTAGAGAGATATCAAAAGTCATAGAAGAGAACAAAAGTTTAAAAGTCTTCAGAAGGAAACAGCAAATAGGAAAGAAAAATATTTACAAACTGAAAAACACAAAGGGCGAAATAATAACAGATAAACAGGAAATTCTACAAACTGTCGGACAATTTTACAGCGAACTTTACAGCAAAACAGAAGAAAATGTTCCAACTGACAACATACCAAAGGTTCTAAACCAGGGCTCGGAAGACATACCAGATGTTACTGTTGATGAAATCAAAAAAGCTCTCCTACAAATGAAAAATAATAAGTCACCTGGTGACGACGGGGTCGTTGCCGAAGCCATAAAATTAGGAGGCGAGAAACTGATACAAATGCTTTCCATACTTTTCACAGAATGCCTTGAAAGAGGAACAACACCATCACAATGGCAAAATGCAGTGATCATTCTAATGTTTAAGAAAGGAGATTTAACAAATCTCGTAAACTATAGACCAATCAGCCTCATCTCACACATATACAAGCTTTTTACAAAAGTCATAACAAACAGACTTTCGAACAAAATGGACTTTTACCAATCATGCGAACAGGCAGGATTCAGGTCAGGCTTCGGCACAAACGACCATCTACAAGTTATTAAAAGCCTCATCGAAAAATGTATAGAGTACAATAAACCCCTCGTCCTAATATTTGTGGATTATGAGAAAGCATTCGACACAGTAAACCACCAGAAAAAGCTAGAAGCTTTAAAAGAGTGCCGAATAGATCACCGCTACACCACTGTCATCAAAAATATCTATGATAATGCCACGGCATGCGTCAGACTCCATGAAGATACACACAAGTTCAACATTCATCGTGGAGTTCGCCAGGGCGACACCATTTCACCAAAACTGTTTACAACATTATTGGAATACATGTGTAAGCGTGCAAACCTAGACGAAAAGGGCATAAACATAAATGGAGAGCAGCTTAGTCACCTCAGGTTCGCGGACGATATAGTCCTGATAACAGACCGCATAGACCATGCCATCGAAATGTGCGAAAGACTCTACCATGCCTCTACACAAGTGGGTTTAAAGATCAATAACTCAAAAACACAAGTGATGACAAACCTTGTTCTGAGTGAGAAGATCAACATAGCTGGAACAAGTATAGAACAAACATCAGCATACAAATATCTGGGACACGAAATTCGCTTAAGTAGAGATAACCAGACCAATGAACTAATACGTAGAATAGGGTTGACATGGGCAGCTTATGGAAAGCTAAGAGATGTTTTCCAATCAGCTCTTCCCATCTGCTTGAAGAGAAAAGTCTTCGATCAATGTGTGCTGCCGGTTCTAACCTATGGTGCGGAGACGCTAACACTTACTAAGACGTCCGCAAACAAAATCCGAACAACACAGAGGGCAATGGAACGGTCCATGTTGGGATTAACCCTGAGAGACCAAATACCCAACACAGAATTGCGCCGTAGATCGGGAGTAACCGACGCAATCAAAAGAATATCAACCTTAAAATGGAACTGGGCAGGGCACGTCGCGAGAACGAAGGACGGCAGATGGACAAAACGCATTCTTGAGTGGAGACCCAGACAAGATGCCTTTAGGAATAGAGGACGACCACCAACAAGATGGACGGATGACCTGAAACGGACACATCAAAATTGGATGCAGGCGGCTCAGGACAGAAATTTGTGGGGTGAACTACGGGAGGCCTATGTTCAGCAGTGGACGAGTATGGGCTGAATGATGATGATACGAGTAAGAACGATTTCCGAAGTGGAAATTGGAACGTCAATAAACTTATTTTATACTTGAATTTTGGCTTATTAGCAAATAAAAATTTGTTAAATATAATTTAGAGATTAGGCACACCACTAAAATAAATTAAATACTAAATTCCACACCCAAACTCGTGATGCAGACTGTCGGATATCCGCAATTTTTGCCTTTTTCCTTCCAAAAGAGAATTCGGCCAATTTGCATGCCCTACAGAAACCGTAAAATGGGAAAGTAAATGACGAGGTAATAAAAAAAATATATAAATAATGTATATGAAAGTGATAGACTATGGAAGTTGCCCTAAGATGTGATTGGGCGCCAGGAAAGTATTAACATATATCTTTCAAGGTATCTTGTAAAGCTGTATACTTTTTTTGCTCAAATAAAAGGGAAAACAGGTATTAGTTGAAATATATTGTCTTCACAACAAATCAGTCTAATTCTTTATGCTACCCACCACCATTTATGTACAGTTAACCTAGTTACTTATATACTAAAAAAATTCCCTGGTTGTACACAAGTGATCCTTGATTATCTGAATTTACAATTAATACAATATAAGTAAAAAAAATATGATTCTACCTTAAAAGGTAATTTACTTGCCTACTAGAGATGTAACTCTGTACTTCGACTTTCAATTAAATGTCCTAATAAAGTAATAAGGACACGATCCTGACGGGATAGATGCACAAGGTTTAAATATATAATAATGAAATACCAATAACAAATTCTTTGATTAAATGTGTACACATAAAACCGTACAATAGAGTAAATAGGGGGATTTATAACCTTAACCCATAGTTGACAGTTAGTAATTAAATGTCATTTAGTATAATTTAAAAAATGACGAGTGTTTATTATTATATGAAATAGTACGATTTAAATTTAAAAAAATATATATATTACAAAAAAATTATTAAAATTGTTAAATAAAACTTAATACAAATTAACAGTATTTTATACTCTAAACGAGGGACGTCTTTCCGGCTGGTTTCCTGAAGATGTCCGGGAATAGTATGGTAAAGATTTGGACCTCTAAGGGCACAGATTAGTGTGACGAAAATGAACCCTGGGGATCAGGTGTAAATCCAATAGGGAATAACTTTGTTTAGGGAGTGTTTTTCTTAAACTAAATCCAAAAAAAATAACAAATCCTTGACTCCTGATTTTAACTTGTTTAGTAGACTAAAAATAGTCTACTAGATACAAAATAATTTGTGTTAGAGTTCCTTCTTATACTTGATAAAAAGTAGGGAAAAACACAAAGTTTGTTAACCTTAAGGTAGTACAAAAAGTTACTGAGGAAGCTTGTATGCAAGCAAAGTCCCTTATTGGTTTTGTAAACAATGTGACCTTCGAATGGTTTGACAATATTTTATGTTAAATGGATTAATTTAATAGATAACTTTAACGAAACGCAACCTCTGGGTATATTTTAGAATATAAAAGAACGGTATGAGACAGAATATTTTTATAGATAGTCTTAATAAATATTAGAAAGTTTTAAAGAAAAATAATTATATGTTTTTAAGGCTGGAAAGTAAAATAGAAAATTTACATATGATTTTATAAATATTATTACTATATTTAAATGTAGAATATTTCTTGATGAAATGATAAAAAAATCTTGGTGAAAAAAAACAGATACATATATCAACAACTATCAAAGGAAAAATGACAATATTTTATAAATCACAATAGCTGATGGTTTTTATACTTTTTATTGATAATTGGATCCAATTACCAGCTCAGAGTGGCTATAAACCAAACGGGACACAAAAAAACAAACTTTTTTTAAACTTTCCTTCCACAAAAAAAATTATTATTCTTAAAACAAATTTAGCACTTCTTTGGCAGCCTACTTTTTTATTAGCCCAACTTTCCTTACCCTAAGTCATAAGAGTGACCGCTAATTGCTAGTCGGATAAGCATGTCTGCCTTAATCAACCACTATTGATACTCAGTTCTCGTCTTATGTTGAGGACAATAGACATCAACAACACAATCATTTGATTACAGAAGCCCAAAAATTTAACCAAAACTGAAATTTTTTATTAAAACCTTTTTTTATACATAAAAAAAACTGAGAAATTTACATTTTCTAGAAATATTAGAAATCATTTATTTTAAAAGACAATTTTAATTTTCAACGAACAAACTGATATTTGGGGGTCCTCGTTACTCAGTGTCTTGAGAAGCTACTTAGCTGGAAAAGAAGTAATAAAATTTTGAGTTAGATAGTGTTACAAATTGTTTTGTACAACAAAGTTTATTTTCTAAGAAAGGGGCTGTTTCAACAAAATGTATCAAGTTGACGATATTCTGTGACAATTAAAAAACAGTTTTGCGTTTTTATGGGTTGTTTTAAGATTAAACATTAATTTCCATCAAGTAACGTGCAATTCAATAAGTAATCATACCCATTTACATGTTTATTTTAATTATTTAAGTTTCCACTGGTTCAATTACAGTAACGTTCTTAATGAAATGATAATAATAAATATCTTGTTACGTACGTACTTCTTTTGCAAATTAATGGACTGTATCCCATAAAGAGTTAAATATGATGTTTTTAAATTGCAAACGAGACATTTTAGTTTATGGTGAATAATATATAATGTATTTATTAACGTCTAATTCAATTAACAATATATTATTTACCTTGCAGAGTTGTAACAGTAGAATTGTTTCTAACAATAACTTAATCTAAATTTTTAAACAATTTAATTTTTTTCCTGTTTACCTGTAATTTATTACTTTACACTTTTAATTATAATACGAGACACAAATTAAAACTAGCAAAATAGCTAGCACAAATCACAACAGTTTTATTTTGAAAATCGTTTATAAAACGTATATAATTAAAAAGACTCTTTAAGGCTACATCGTAGAATGTTTTCGGACTAAAATGTCCATCATCAGTGTATTGCCCGTAATAAGTATTACCACTTTAGTAAACACAAACGTAAAGGTTAAATGTTGACCATGGTTGAAAAAGCGATGTGGTTAAATACTTACAGTTGTACACTACAAGCCACTAAATATTTGGTTAAAAACCCTTAAAATGGTATAAAAATTTATTATGTGTTACATTTTGGTTGGAAAGATGGTGTGATGGTAAAGTTTTTAACAGATACCTTTCATGGCAATGTAAGACTCCCAATCCGAGTTGCTGCTGATCCTAAGACAATGTCTGAATGGGTTTGACAGGGACACATCACACTGTCTTTGAATCTAAACCGGACATACTTTTTTCCGAGATGGAATTTGCTCTGAAGATACCTATGTTTAACAAAGCAGAAGACCATGATTTCATTACCGTTGATGTCTTGAAGTATGTTCCGGTATTTGTGTAGTAAGAATATTGCTTCGATTTTGTAATGGAATCTGGGACACGAACGTCTGGCCTGAGGATTGGAAAAAGAACATAATCATAACTTTGCATATGAAACCCCCAACAAATAATTGTAACAACTATAGACTACTATACTACTACTACTACTACTACTACTACTACTACTACTACTACTACTACTACTACTTCTCTTGGACAGAGTAAAAAACAGAAAAACGAGTTATCTAGGACATATTTACAGAGGAGAAAAATACAACTTCCTACGACTTATAATGGAAGGGAAAGTGGAAGAAAGAAGAGATCCAGGAAGAAGAAAATGATCCTGGTTGAAGAATGTAAGAGACTGGTCAGGCATGGACACACATTCGATACTAAGAACAGCTCAAGATAGAGAGCAATTAGCTGTAGTTATAGCCAACCTTAAGTAATGGAGAAGGCACCTTAAGAAGAGAAGATAGACTACTAGCTCTACTATCACACGCCAGTAAGGTGATCATCTACATCCTGCAACACCATCTAAAAATTCATAAATCTGCCAATAGAAACTATAGTTGAAACATACTTTACAACTTTAAGTAATTTAATGGTGCTTTCGTAAAATTAAGAAATATGTTTTATATATTATAAAGGTAATACGAGAAAACAAATATCTGATATAATTCTAAATATTTATTCAGAATTTGTGAAAAAATATGTTCAAAACCAAAAATAAACCAAAATTGATGATTTTTTTAAGAATGCCTAGTTTTTCTATATTAGCATTATATTTGTTTTATTTATTTATGCTTATTCAAATATGTACAAAAATGTACAATTAAAAATCAAGCAAATCTTGTTTATTTGAATTAATTAAGCGATAACTCTACACAACGAACAACTATTTTGTCGTCCCAGTCGTCGAGACAATCTTGTCATCTTAGAAAAGACGTTGAAATAAATGAAAAATCATAATTAATATGGGCTTGATTTCGGTAAATTAGCATACATTTTGAAAATAAGCTCTATTCCTCTAAATTTTAAAGTGTACTTTTTTTGTATCATCTATAAATTTACAGAGTACATTTTGTTGTATATCAGAGTACATTTATGGATTTGTCCCTTTCCATTAAGTCTAAAAAAATAAAAACAATACAAAGAGTAATGAAACTAATAAGCTTGGAATGTCACTGAGAGACGAGAGGGTAAAGAAATAAGATGAAAGGAACATCGTAGAGGAGGTTTTTAAAAATAAAATGTGCCGACAACATATCTAGATACCAGGATAACAGGTAGACACAGAAAATGTGTGTGTGTGTGTGTGTGTCCTATTTAGAAAACAAGTAGATTCCTAAAAAATGGAGATAAAAGCTTATTAACTGTTGGATCAAAACTTGAAACTATTTCAGAGGTTCTAGAACTGACAAGAAAATTCAGTGAATACTACAGCCTGAACCAACACTCGATATATCAGGCTTAAGTAGTTGCACGGAGGTAACTCTATTAGCAGCAAATAATTACTTACTAAACTTAAACTGGTAAAAACTATAGTCTGGCAAATATTAAATGCAACTATAAATCACGTAGTTAAATATCATTAAATAGTAGACATCAGTAGTTAAAAGTAGCCGAAATCACGTGTATACCATGAATTCTCGGAAATTTTGAATTCCATCATTGGAGGCGTGTAAGAAAATATGTTCTTGCTATACACATTAAATTGTAATAATAGAATATTATATTTCTGCTTATAATAATAAAAATAACACATTAGATCGAGTTGATGAAATAAGTTCTCATTTACATTAATAATGTGTAGACTAATAGGATGTACGTAAGTCGACCATATATCTAAAGATGTAAAATACTTAAATTAGTATATTCTTGTTATTTCAGAACGATACTAAATTATTTAGTCAGTTAGGACATTTGGTAGCTAATATCGTGGGGCAGGCAGTCGAACGATGGCTGAGCCCACAGAACGGACAAATTATTGATTTTTCGGGACATTCTGTGTTGAAGTGTCCGCTTTTGCAGCATCTCGAGCAATACTACTCCTCCTAGAACACAACCTCATCCCTAAATTAGACTCGATAAAAGTCTTCCCAGCCCAAAAGGC
Organism: Diabrotica balteata; assembly: GCA_918026665.1. Classification (NCBI taxonomy): domain Eukaryota; kingdom Metazoa; phylum Arthropoda; class Insecta; order Coleoptera; family Chrysomelidae; genus Diabrotica; species Diabrotica balteata. Next base: position 29,385,223 of record OU898283.1, read on the forward strand.
GGCCTCAATCCGAACTACAAAACTCCTAGATATCGCCCACATCACAGCAAACCTCCGAAAAATCATCCAAAACGACCATATCCGAATCGTCGCTCGTCTATCTAAATCCCAAAATCCACTACCCAATCCAAACAATTCGTCAATCTTTCACCTTGTCATAGCCGGCGTGGCAAAAACCTTTTCCCAAATATTAATCGAGGATAACTTATCCGAAAACAATTTTCCATTCACCAAAGTAGTTCGAATAATCGCCCGCTCCACCAACCAACCCACCTCCTACATCAGAGTATTCACCAACTCTAAAACACTTTCAGTCTTCTCTGAAAAGAGAAGCGCAATAACCTTATTCCTCAACCAAATTTCAAATGCAATGTATGAATGTGCTATACCCACTGCACAATTCACCCACCTACACATCTGAAAAACACACCACACACATCAACACACATTCATACACACTCAAACAACACCCATCCACAACATTTTACCTCCACTCCGCTCACAATCCAAATTAATAAACACCTAATCCTATATCACAATCAATAAATACATAATCCTAATTAGTAAACACACAAAAACACCACAAACACTCAACACACACCACACTGTGAGCACCGTCTACACTCCTTAAGAGTCGCTTAAATAATCACAAGGGGGAGATTGGTTTTCTGTGGTTTCCCAATCTCATTGCACAATGATACCTGATCCTAGGTGAGGATATAGCCACAGCTATCCTCCACGCGTTTTTCCAACAAACAAAAATGGCCAATAATCTGAAAGGAATCGTTTTTTTCCACAGAACTTGTACTTCGTGACAGGCTTGGTATACTTGGCTAACTCTTCCGGTAGGTACGATTTCCGCCTCTTGCCTTCTTCTTGTTCTCGGTATCCTTCCCGTCCTTCTCCACCCCCTTTACCTTTTTTGGCGGCGGCGCCCTTAGTCTTCGGAATCCAACTGAAGTCATACGAACGAAAACTGGCATTCAAACCAAACAAGCATAAGCACCCAAATAATTAAACCCACCCTTGAAGAAGCATAGAGCTTAAAGCGAGGTAAAAACGCAATTGATTGAACCGCAGATGCTTTAGGTTTGTATTTACATAATGTCTTTTGAAAACATGCCAAAACGTGTTTATTTGAAAAAAGTCATCATGACATGCATAACATGAATCATATTGTTACAAATACAATACTCCTCGCAATTAATTCTACGTATTGCGTTTACGGGAGTATACATAACGAAACGCAATTATCGAGATTCGAAGTTTAGGTCTGAGAAAAAATTAATTTTCTTGAGTATCAAATAACCGAGATGTCTATTTAATAACTGAGTTAATCAATGTCCTGACTTCATAATGTGTTTACACAGCAAAATAAAGACACAACCGATTAATCAAAAGCTGAATCGGCAGATTGCCAAAACTAGACAACAACAAAGCAAATACTTTCATTTTATAAGCGTCGATAAAAAACTAAATATTTCTTCAAAGAAAGAACTGGAATACAAAGTAAACGTTTAACTTGCATGGTATGGAACAGGAATGATAACACAGACTCATTTTATTATTTCTTTGCTGAAGTATAGTAAAAAGTACAAATTAAAAAGTAAAAAGTAAAAATTAGAAGAATGAAGTAACAGAACTAGCAGTACAATGGTAAACATCGAGATAAAAATGTCCTAACAAGGAGAAAAATGCGAAGAAGAGACTTTTTATATTAAATCATCTCTGACATATCTTATCCCCAATATATAATAGAATAGAATAGAATTTGATGGATTCGACCGTTACTTGATGGAAATTTTATGTAACAATAAAAGACTGAAAACTTTGTTTTCAAATTTCCACAAAATTTATTTTAAATCTTATCACTACAGCTGTTTCGGCTGATTGCCTTGCTCAAGTGATCTATTTTTGGCTTGGGTTTACAAATTTATAGTCTCTAATGAAATAAGTTGAGGGGGGGAGAACTGTTTGTCTCAAGTTGGTCATTCAGAATTATATCTGTATTTTTTAATTTGTTGATTTCCATATATTCTAACAAAGATAGCTTAAGGCCTTTATTTTTAATGTGCAGGACTTATAATGGGTAATCCTCTAAGCCCATTGCTATCAGATATTTTTATGGATCATCTAGAGACAAATATTTCAAAACATCCCGTATTCAAACAGTTTTTATATTGGTGGAGATACGTAGACGACGTACTGGTATGTTTCACAGGAACTAACAGGCAACTCGACCAATTTTTATCGTATATTAATTCACTTCATAGCCATATTGAATTTACAATAGAAACAGAACAAACTCAATCCATAAATTTTTTAGATTTAATAATTAGCAGACTTCAAAAGAAACATGACTTTTCCATATTTCATAAACCTACCCATACTGACACGACTATACACAATTCATCATCCCATCCAACACAACATAAACTGGCAGCTTATTATAGTATGTTACATAGATTAACAGAAATTCCGAAGTCAAAATACAACTTTGAGACAGAATTAAATATAATTAAGCAAATAGCAGTAAACAGCGGATACAACGAACAAACAATTAATAAAATATTAAATCAAAAACTACACAAGAAAGACTTGAAATTAGTATTTCCACCACCAGAGAAAAAACCCAGTACCTTCTGCTCGATTACATATACAGTCAAAATAACAACAAAAATTGCCAAACACATAAAAAAAAAAGGAATAACACCAGCTTTCCGAACAAATAACAACCTAGGCAAATATATTAAAAATATCAAGAGCCAAAATAAAAAACAGTTAAATAGTGGTGTGTACAAACTTCAATGTGGCGACTGCCCAAAAACTTACATCGGTCAAACTGGTAGAAACTTCGATAAACGAATGGCAGAACATAAAAGGGCTTTCAAAAATAGAAAAACAGATTCGACATACGCACTTCACCTTCTAGATCATAATCATTCTTTTAATGACAAATTTAAAATTCTTCACATTCAAAATAAAGGCCTTAAGCTATCTTTGTTAGAATCTATGGAAATCAACAAATTAAAAAATACAGATATAATTCTGAATGACCAACTTGAGACAAACAGTTCTCCCCTCCTCAACCTATTTCATTAGAGACTAGAAATTTGTAAACCCAAGCCAAAAATAGATCACTTAAGAAAGGCAATAAGCCGAAACAGCTGTAGTGATAAGATTTAAAATAAATTTTGTGGAAGTTTGAAAACAAAGTTTTCAGTGTTTTATCGTTACAGAATAGAGTTTATTTAGTCAATATACAAAAAAAATTGTTTTTGATAAGTCAAAGGAATAGTGACAATTTTTACATACATACATGTAAAGTTTTTGCGAATTTAAACATTACAAACAGATATATTTAATATTAACAATTTAAGAAACGACAAACACATTAAACAAAAATATAAAAATATGAAATATCGTCATAAAAGGCAAATACCCTGACCAAACTAGTAGTATTGTGTAAGAGCTGTACTTAGGTACTCCGTTTATAAATAGAAACAATGTTTTAAAAAGTGTGATTTTAAGCTTAAACGATAGTAAATGAAGACTTTTTACTTTATCTGGCAGAAAGTTATATAAACCAACATCGGTCGAATTTTTTATGGTCTTTGTCAACCTAAAACGTTGTGCTCTAATAACATCTAAAGATCTTGTATCGTGATTATGGAGGTTGGAGTTTATTTTAAACTTACCTTTGTTGGCATGAATTTCAATCAACGTCTCATATATATATATATATATATATATATATATATATATATATATATATATATATATATATATATAGTAAAGGTAGTGGCATAATACCTAAATCTAGAAATAAAGGTTTACAGTGTCCCCTATACTCTGCTCCTGCAAATATCCTCACTACTCTTATTTGTAGTTTAAAAATTCGATCTGCGTGACAAGAATTACCCAAAATAGTTATTTCGTACTTTAGATCCCTATGGAATAGTACAAAGTAGTTCATTCTAAGGGTACTTTTCGGAATCATATAAACTAAGTTGCGTATTAAAAATATACTTGTAACAAGTCTAGAACTTAAGTAATTTGTATGAGCACGCCAATCCAAATTATCTAGAAAGATTTCAAAAAGTTTAACACTATTTCTTAAGATCGGAATTAAAAATTAAATTCTCATTTTTCTCTTCATTTAGCTTCAGCTCATTATGTAAAAATCAGTTATTTGCTTTCTGGGTATCACTATCTATTTTAATATTTAAATTATGCTGATTAATATCAGTATTAATGAGAGTTGTATCATCTGCAAAACAAACACATTTTATAGGAAAAGTATAGAAAAGTAAATGATTCATATAAATAAGAAAGAAAGTGGCTTATTATATCGAACCTTGAGGAACCACATATTTGACAGTGTTAAACTCAGAATAGCTGTTTTCTATTTGTTAGTTTTTCAAATAGTAATTTATGAGAAACACAGTCAAAAGCTTTGAATACAACATAATAAATAAAATAAATAAATAAAATGATAAATAAAATGATAAATAAAAAATGATTTGGATACAAAAAGATACAAAATGACCTTCCTCCAAGACATCAACTATATCTATCACAATTTTCTGTATAGCTAGTGTAGTGCTACATTTTTATCTATGGCCATATTAATTACAGTGAAATATTTTGTTTTTTTATAGATATTCTATCAAACGATCATTTAGTAGACTTTCAAAAATTTTGCAGAAAATGGGAATGATTGAGATGGGACGATAATTACCAATTTCATCTAAAGCTCCCTTTAAAAACTGGTAGCACTTTAGTTACTTTTAATACATCTGGGAAATTCCTTTCAGTAGGGCAATTATTATAAAGTATAATTAATTTGTCAATAATTATATTGATTGTTTTAACAATTATTCTTTTGTGTAAGAAATAAAAATACCTGCAGTGCGAATTTTTCAATCTATGCAAAATATTCCTGATTTCAGTATCACTAACAGGTATTAAAAATAAAGAGTAGCAAGGAGAGTGTACATCTTTCAAAAAATTTATGACTACATTATCATTTGTGGAATTAAGTTCTATGTTTAGCTACTGAAATCGTTTGATGTAATCGCGCTTGGAGAGACTTAATTTTGAAATTTATTTTTGTGATAATTTATAACTTCCAACTGTCACGAGATATATTTTCTGAATTGGAAAAGAAATGTCTATAAGCCGGTTTTTTCTTTAATGTTATTGTTGATTTATAGTGCTTCTTAAACTTTTTATACTCACTACAGTCCTTTGTAACATCAGCAATTTTCTTGACTGTGGAAAGATTTTTTCGCATTACTATTAGTTCATCATCAAACCAAGAAAATGGAGCTTTGCTTTGAGTTCGTGATTTTTTTATTGGAAAACTAATTTTAGTTAACTTTACATACATTTCGGTAATATCTAAACAGCTTATTATGTTGCTGTTTTGAGAGAAACAACTATACATCAAACAATGATTGGTAAAAAATTATTTTTATAATAAAATGATAAAATATGTAAATTCCAACTAGAATCAATAATTGCTTTAATTATTCAGATTATGTTCCCGCAAAAATCTCTACGCCTCTGCCATTAAGTAACAGAACCGAATCGATCACTTCTACCGATTTAAAAAAATGTTTCAGGTTTGAAACCTGCCGACGAAACTAGACAAAAAAAATGGTCACAACCACTTTCGCACTTTTGCATGTGCGTTTGCACTCATTTTGATCAGGTCTTGCAACTACAATACATTTTTTATTTATTGTTTAATCAATTAATATTTGTGACGCTATTTATTTAAATTTGGATTTGGGTTAGTACTATATATATTCGATGCAGACTGAGGTGATAACAGTTCGTGATTAGGTACTGAAATCAACATGATTGCTAAGGTAAGATATTATTCAAATTCATAGTATTCAAAACGATATTTTTAAATGTATTTGTAGTACTATATATTTGTATTACTTGTATATTTGAATATTTATATATTTTATTCTGAACTTAATTTCTGTGATATGTATCTTACTTAAACCTTCTCTTCAATCTGTTTAATTTTCTTCAAAGTTATAGTATTGTGTAATGTCTCAATTAGACTTAGAATCTAATCCTTATGACAAGCAGATAACTCGGATATCCATTCCAATCCAGAATACATTTTCTTTAAGCTGTTCTCTTCATTGTTCTATTTGTCCTTATGATTCTAGTCTTTTTCTCTTTCTTTTTTATTTCATCTAACTCTTTTTTTTTGTTTTTTTTTATTTCTACTAACCGATCTGGTTTTAAATTCTGGAGTGTTCTTATTATATATCCATAAAAATGGATATATAACAACTTCTTCTTCTTTAATTTCGGCTTTTATCGGAGATTAAGACTCATTCTGGCAATTATACTTTTGTTTGTTACGGGTCTGACAAGTTCAACTGGACTATAGCCAAACCATTCACGGAGATTGCGTAGCCACAAAGTTGTACGTCTTCCTATGCCTCTTTTCCTTTAATATTTCGTATATATTGTATTTTTTACCTCTCATAATGTGTACCAAATGTTTTAACTCACTGATTTTTATTGAGTTTTTAACTTCACATTATTTTCCCAAGTGTTTAAGATGTAGTGCGTTTGATATTTTCAGAATATGTCGGTCAGTAAAATCACATTTTTCTTCTACCTCAGCTTTTCCCTTTTCACGGGTCGCTGTTCCGTATTCTTCATCGCCACTCATTTTTGTCGATAGAGTATTCTTTAGCTAAACCTGTCTCTTTCAAGTTCTTCATCTTCTTCTTCACACAGACCTTCCATCTTCTTCTCAGGTTTCCTCTACCTCTCCTTCCATTAACTTTCAACAGCTCTATCCTTCGTCCCACGTAGTTTTCATTTCTACGTCTGACATGAACAAACCATTGCAGTCTATGTTTGTGAATATTTTTTGATCTTGTCCCTTCTAGTCTTACCCAACATACACCGTAATATTTTTATGTCAGCTACCTCCCTCTTCTTTTTCTAAATTTTCTATACATACTACACTTCACTGCATATCTTTTCTCTCAGCCTTCCTCGATTTTTTAGTTACAGAGTACCCCGCTCATTTGCTTCCACTTGCTTTTTGACCAGCCTGTGTTTTGTGGACATTTTCTCGATCTAGTGTCTCATTTGCTGTTATGTAGTTATCAAGGTATTTAAATTCTCCTATTCGTCTTGGTTTTTTCACAAGTAATTCTATGTCCCCGACCATACCTCTTCCTCTCAACTACATATACTCCGTTTTCACTCTGCTGAGTTTAAGTCCTCCCTCTTCAAAAGCCTTTTTTTTAACCCTCCATTTTCTCCTGTAACATATACCTACTCCATTTTCATCCTGGTAATCCTTGGTACCCCTCTTCAAGAGCGCTTCTTCAACCCTTCAACTTCTTCTCTAACATTTATTTGCTCTCCTCTACGAATACGATATCATCAGCAAAGAGCATTGACCACTAAGTTCCCTTTCTTACTTTCTCTGTCAGAATATGAATAACAAAATTACTCATTGAAAAACCTTAATGCAAATTAACCTTTACTGAAAAAATCTCGGTCAATCCGACAAAAGTTCTTACTTTGATGTACACTTCGATATCCTTCACGAGTCTTACATACGTCTCAGGAACCCATTTCTATCTCATATATTTCTATAGCTCTTGTCTAAAAACTATGTCTTAAGCCTTCTTAAGATATATCAATATTAAATGTAGCTCTCTTTTCTTCTTGTCGTATTTCTTTATCAACTGTCTCAAAGCAAACAAGGCACCCATTATCTTTCTTTCTGGCATAAACACAAACTATTCTTCTTCTATCGATGTCACTTTCCTTAACCTTAACTTTACAGTTATCTTACAAATTTTTGTTGTGTGCGACATATAACTTTATCTATCTACATTTCTTACAGTTCTTAATATCCCCTTTATCTTTATACAATGATACCATCACACTTTTTCTTCATTCATTGGGGATCCTTTCTTCCTCATATATCCAACTCAAAAATTGGCCACAAAATTCTTTCCTTCCCTAGAGCCTTCTAAACCTCCACAGTTATTCCATCAGGTCCTACTGCCTTACCATTCTTTATCCTATTTAACGCCTTGACAATTTTATCTCTCGCTATTCCAGGTATTATATTCCTATTTGGAATCACTCATTTTCTGTGTGTCCTCTGGTGTTCTTCATTTAGCAACTTTCAATTGTATTCATACCATCTTTGCTTTATTTTAACATCGGATCTTAACACTCTTTCATCCGTACTCTTAATGTTACGTACGTTGATCAATTTCTTTTGATTTGTCGCTTGTTTTAGCAATTCTGTATAACTCTTTCATCCCCTAGGGTGTTCTCAACGCTTCCTACAGCTATACAGATGATCTTTCTTTAGTAGTAGCTTCAGCACGCTTCACTTCCCTTTTTGCTTCCTTGTAACAATCCTTATTTTTCTTTCTTTTAGACCTGTTGTATATTTTTGCTACCCTCTTTTTTCCCGCCATCCATCTACTGCACTTTATAGTTCCACCACCAAGTTTTTTTCTCTAAGAGGCCCTTTATCAGATGTTTTTCCTAGCACTTTCTTTCCCACTCGCATCACAATTTTACTGTTCGCTTACCACTAGTCATTTACTGTATCTTTTTCCTCAAGTTCTTCCAGCAGTCTACTCTTAAAAACCCTTGCCAAATCCTTATTCTTTAACCTTACTTTCTGATCTTCTACTTGCTTTCCTTTCCGCGTCACATCAGTTCAGCGTTATATTGATATTGTGATCATAAAAAGATATTCTTTTAATTATCTATTATGTTTTGTGCTTTCGTAATAACCATGAGGTTAGTTTTCTTCTAATATCTTTTATTTATAATTGTAGCAATGCATATTGACTTGTTGAGCAGGGTGTTGTAGTTCTTCTAGTGTTCTTAACAAAAATACGGTGTCCTCAGCAAATCTTATGTTATTAACAGGCTCATCGTTTATTATTAGGCTCTTATTGACTTCTCTTCAATGCCCTCATTTTTAATTAGAGTTTAGGGTACAAATAATTGTAATGTTTCTGCTATATATGTTTTTGTTTAACATAATTTCTTTTAAAACAATTATATTGGACTCATCCAAATGCGTTCTGAAAATCAATTAAACAGGCATATATTTCCTGATGCATATGTAGGCATATCTGCGAAAGAATAATCTATTCTGCGTCTTCGTCTATTTTCTTATGCATTCTATTTTGAGAATTGATTTAAAGAAGTGTTGGATACATAAGACTACGTTTCTAAAAATAATTTTAAATCTAAAATGAAATCAAAAACTAATATAAAGACCAAAATATAACTGCCTTGGTAGCAAGGTGAAATGTCAACTTACTGATCGTAAAATCTCAAAGATTGTGAATTTGAATCCGGCGGAAGTGAAAAGTGTTAACAACAATATTTTCTTTGTCAAATTGGTACTCGTTCGAGGTACCGATGTCGTTAGAATCTAATAAGCGATTCATTGTAAATCAAAAGTTATGTCATAACTAGTCAATTACTTTACATATACACTATAACAGACACAATGTATTTTTATAAGAGTTAATTGGCTTCAGTACAACAACAAAAAGTAAAGTCAATATAAGGTTGAATGTTCGAAGAATTAAACTTTGAGGGTATACAAGGCAACTATCGAACACTGTGATTAATTTAATCTTGCCCTGCATAGTTGTATCACCGTGTTCGATAGTTGCCTTGTATACCCTCAAAGTTTAAAAAGTAAAGTGATATAATAGGAAAGAATAAAATGTTCACTATATTCTTTCAGGTTGTACTTGTTTGCGCATTCGTAGCTGTTGCTCATGGAGTAGCCATCTCTGTACTAGATGGAGGACTGGGACTAGGCTTGGGTGGTCATGGTCTTCTTGGATCTGGAGCTCTTGTTGCTGGGCATTCAATTGCTGTAGCCCAACCATCAGTCGATTTACATGTAAGTAATAATGGACAGTTAAGGCAGATTTAACCAAATAAATAATCATTTGTATCTAATAAATTCTTAGTTTTACTTTCTTGTGATTTTATAAAGTATCTCACACACTTATATAAAATCTACATCTTCGTTATATATTTGTTCGTTTCATTCATGTTTCGATCTACTGCAAATTTGACTTTAACAGTATATCTTCTTTATCAAAAGTATATTTCCAGGAGCCTTAGTAACGTTACATACCACCAAACTGTTCAGTGTAACCCTCTGAACTACATTTTTGATAATGTTTTTATTTCTCTTTATCATATGCTAGACAATAGATATTAATTCCGTGCCATTAAGCTACCTCTTCCCAGTATTAAGGTCTTTTCAGTATATTCTATAAAATTCGAAGTTGTATCGTCTTCTCCACACTGTATTGTGATTCACTGCTTCATAGATTGGCCTTAGTACTTTTCTTTCGAAACATTCCAACATGTTTCATTACTGATTTGTTAGAGTCCAGGTCTATGAACTATATGTTAGAAAACAGCGTATTATTGTTTTGTAGTTTTATGGATACAAGAACGGAACCAACATAAATTTATAACGGGGAAGTTCCAATAATATTAAAATCTGAAGTTTAACATGTTATAAACAACTCAAAATCTGGCAGAGCCTCTGGGCTAGGTAAAGTTCATATCGAGCTGATTAAACTTATAGATGAAGATTAAGGTGCAATAACTATACTCTTTAGCAACATATACCAATCTGGTCTGAAAGCTACAGAATGGCTGCTATCGACCTTTGTTGTAATGACTACAGATTAATAAGTTTAATGTCACACTTGTTAAAAGCATTTTTAAAGATTAAACATGCAAGAATATTCAGAAAGTGCAAAGCGAGATATAAGTAATAGACAGTTTGGCTTTCGTAACGGTTTCGAAACAGTGAAAGCTCTGTATAGTTTTACAACTCTTGCCCAAAAATGTCGAGATCAACAAAAAGATCTTTTTTTGCGTTTATATACTATGAAAAAGCTATCGGCAAAGTTAAACATAACATTCTTATGGAATGTCTAAAGAGAAAATGACATTAGCATAATAAAAAATCTCTATTGGAACCAACAGGCTGTGGTAACATTAGATGGAAATAGCAGGGATGCGCAACAGATAAGTAGAGGAGTGAGACAGGGCTGTGTACTTTCATTATTACTATTTAATATATATTGCAAAGAGTTATTTACGCAAGCAGTTGAAAATTGAAAACTGTATAGAAGGGATCAAGATTTTTTTGGCATAGACTTTTAGTCATTCAGCCAGACTCAACATGGTACAAATAGTTGTCTGAGTTAATAAATATTCAAAACAAAAAACAGGTAAACAGGGTCACTCTGTTCTCGCCTAGGGGCTCATCAAGGCATTTTTTTAAAAGACATACAACACTAGGCCACGGTAAGAAAGGAATTTGACAATTGGGTTAGAAACAAAGGTTACGTTATTAACTAATGCATAATTATTTACATGGTTATTTTACTATCCTTTAAAAACATAACTAAGGAATCATACACTGCTCTCAAGTCTAGTGATAATAAGTACTGAAGACTCCAAGGGGCTAATATATTGTGTTTATGTAAGTTATTTATTAATCTGGATGAAATTAAAGTATTTCTGGGACAACTGAAACATATATGATCTAGGTTTCCTTCTTCTGTACAAAATTCACATCGAACATTATCTAAAACCTTAAGTTTAAATAAATGTTTGGGGTAACAAGCATGTCCAAATCTCAGTCTAATGATCGTGGTAACATATTTTCTAGGTACATTAAAAGACTTATACCAAGGTGTTTTAGGAATATCTGTTTGAAGAGAAGTATAGCTATTTGGACTAACAATGGAATATTCCTTCAATAAAGATAAATGGTGAAAATATAAATAACATCCGTTATGTTGACGATACAGTTATTATGGCTGAAAGTGAGACAGATCTGCAGATGTTATTAAATACAATGTGTGATACTGGAGAACAGGTTAATAATAATAAACATAAAGAAAACAAAAACCATGGTTATCAATAAGAGGAGCAAAGTCATTACAAGGATCCAGATAAAAAATGAAGATATTAAGCAAATGGACAAAATTAAATACTTACGAGTCTGTATTACGAAAGATCTGAATCCAAAATTAGAAATTTGCTTAAAAATAATGCAATCCAGAGCAGCCTTTTTGAAGATGAAGAAATTTCTGAGTAACCAAAGACTCAATTTGCGAATCCGATATATCCACTCTATTCTTCTTTATAGTGTCGAAGCTGGACTGTTAATGTTGACTTACTGAGAAAAATGGAAGCTTGTGAGATGTGGCTTATTTTTAGAGAATTTTGAAGATACCATGGACCGATTATATTACGAACGAAATGGTGTTGCATAGAATGGAAAGAGATAGAGAAATTTTAACCACCATTAAAAGGTGCAAGACAGCATATTTGGGCACATACTTAGAAGTAATAAGTACGAGTTGCTACAGCTGATTATGAAGGGTAAAATCTAAGGAAAAAGGGATTCTGTTAGACGACAAATATCATGACTGAAAAACATTCGCGACTGGACAGGATTAAACACACAGACGCTCTTAATAAAAGCAGAAGATAGAGACGAATTTGCAATGGTTATAGCCAACCTTCATTAGTGGAGACGGCACTAGAAAAAGAAGAAAAATTTTTCCTTTGTATTTCATGATATAATTAAGGATTTAAGGAGATTGCGTACAAAATAATAAAATGTAGGCTATCTTCCTTGGCTGGTTCCTATTTGATCATTACCAAGGAATTGAGCAAATTTTATATTTTATTGCCATGTTTCTGGTGTTTTTCCATGTATCGATCTTTTGCTTTTGCGTCCATTATACTAGGGATATGTGTCGATAAATCGTAAGAAAGAAGAACAAAAAATTTTTTTTTTAATTTTTAACGAAGCGGTTACTTATTTTCCTACTTTATATTTGACATAATATATTTAAGTAGACCTAAGAAGTACTGTATTCATTCTATAAATATTTATTTGCTTCCTCAGTTGCGATATCGGTACTTCGTCATTTGATTTTGGTACATCTACAAAGGCTACATAGATATTTTTATTCCTTTAAATCCTTTATTATGCTTAAATATTACTTGTAACTTCTTCTTTTTCTTCTTTTTTATAATCAATTCTGATTGTTCATATTTTGACAGATTCATAGCTGAAAACCTACAACACAAAAATTCCTATCTCACAGTATTTCAGTAAATATTTGTATTAATCGCGGTTATAATTTTATTATTTGTTATTATATATTATATGATGTAAATAAATAAATATTGATTGTAGGTAATTCATAAAGTTCTATTCTATTTATTACGGTTGTTTAATCAATACTAGATATGAGCACGTGTGCTTGGCTGTATAGTAATTTCCAGCCACTTCTAGTCTGTGAAAACGTAACTAACTTCGCAAAAAAAATTACTAAATTTACTAGACACTTCGGATTGGGAATAGCGAACCGACTATACCTCTATGGAAGGTTGTCACTCCATCTTTTGCGCGGTCGTGCGATATTTCTTCTACTGATTGGTCACTTATCTTTTGCTATTTTGACGACACGGTTCTCCTCCATTCTGCTTATGTGGTTATTCCATTCTTTTTTGCTATTTTGTGCCCATTCAGTTATACACTGTACGTTACATTTTCTTCTAATGTCTTCACTTCTCTTTCGATCTCTTAGCATATTTCCTATAATTCTTCTCAGTACTCTCGTTTCTATAGTTTACAGTAGCCTTTGCGTTGTAGCTGTGTCGGGTCTTATTTCTGAGACATTCATCATTGGTCTTACTGTGGCTTTAAAAATTCATAACTTCATTTAAGTGACAATGTGTCTGTTTCGCCATTTCGACAATGTGTCTGTTTCGCCATATAGTGTTATTAAGGCATCCTGCCAGTCTATTTGCTTTTTGTACTTGATCTCTCACTTCTTTGTCCAGTTCTCCATAGCTAGATAGTGTAATTCCCAGATATTGTATTTCCATTATTTGTTCAATACTGATGCCATCAATTTCTATTTTACATCTGGTTGGTTCTTTGCTGACTAATATTGTTTTAGTTTTCTTAGATGAGATTGTCATATTAAATTATTTTACTCTTATGTTAAATCTGTGGAGCAGTCTTTGCAGACTATCTCCGTCTTGGGTTATCAACATTGCGTCGTCCGCGTAACAGAGTATTTTGATTTCTTTGTTTCCCATTCTGTATCCTTTTCCTTTGTTAACGGTTTATATGATTTCATCTATGATCAAATTGAAGAGCATGGGGCTCAATGAATCCCCTTGTCTTATTCCGCTGCTCATTTCTATAGGTTCTGTAAGTTGTCCATCTATTTTGACTTCCATTTTGTTGATTTGAAGATGTTATTGATAGTTTTTATAATATTTAGGGGAACTTCTTTATTATACAGAAGATGGATTATATCTTTAAGTCTTACTCTGTCAAACGCTTTCTTTAGGTCATTTAGACACAGAAATGCTGGTCTATTATACTCTAGTGATTTCTCTCTAATTTGAATAGTAGAATTAGTTCACTCGTTCTCCATTCTTCAGGTATTTTAAAAGTGTTTTATAATTTTATTTATTAATGTTGTTAATTCTTCTGCCATTGTTGCTCTACAATATTTTAGTAACTCGTTAGGTATCCCGTCTTTACCCGCTGCTTTTCTGTTCTTTATGTTGTCAAGTATTTTCCAAATTTACTGTACATTTTATTAAGTTCTTCATTTGTAGTAATTTCTGGTGTTTTTGGTTCTACCGTTGCTTGTTCTTCCTCTGCATATAGCTTTTTTAGGTAGCCAATCCAAGTCTTCTTTTGTATGTATTTTGGATCTATTAGTTCCTTTACCGCCGTTCTTTGACCTCCATATTTCCATAGCTCCATATTTCCTTTTGCAAACCATAAAAAGCTTGTTCTATTTCATTTGAAAAGCGTTTCCAGGGATCATTTTTATTTTTCTTACAAGTGCGTGTGTTTCGTTTCTAATTGTCTTGTAATTATAGTATGCCACTTGTGTTTTGGTTGACATGTATTTCAGGTAAGCTTTTTTCTTTTCGCTGCATTTTTCCTTCACTTCTGTACAAAACCAAGGAGTTCTTCGCCTTGGGAACGATTTATTTTGATTTATATTTCTTTCACCAAGAACTTCTTCGACCGTGGTTAAGATTAGATTATACTTAATTTTTGCCCAGCTTTCTTCGACTCCATCACTTTCTGTGATATTACTTTTATAATACTGAATGCTTAATTTTCCAACTATTTTTGTTTATTTTACAGGCCCCAGCCAATTATCAATTTAAATACGGTGTCCAAGATGCCCACACAGGTGACAACAAGCAACAGTCTGAAGTAAGAGTAGGGGATACAGTTAAAGGAGAATATTCTTTAGCTGAACCAGACGGCACCATTCGAGTTGTCAAGTACACCGCCGATCCTCACAATGGTTTCAACGCTGTAGTTAGTCGAGTTGGACATGCCGCCCACCCTCAAGTAGTCCAAAAAACTGTAGTAGCTGCTCCAGTAATTAGCCATGCTCCGATCCTCGCTCACGCTCCAGTTATTGGCCACGGAATTGGACTTGACTTGGGATTAGGACTTCATTAATTTTATTTTGACTGATCGTACTCCACATTTTTTACTATTTTACTATTTATCCGTCAATCTTTTAACACATGATTGCAATCTGAGCATATTTTAAAAAACAGCATCAAATAGGCTCCATAATTTAAATAAAATATTAAACACCATATTTTTAGAATATTTAAATACAATTTTTGACTAAACTTTATTTCGTTTTTACAGTTAAAATATTATTTATTCTAAATTGAAATATTTAATCTAAGGATAAATAGTAAATTATTATAAATGTATTTCTTGTCTCTGCTGCCATTGCTCACTAGTTGGTTCGTTGCTCATCCCAGTATTTTTAGTTTAGAGAATAGTTATAGTAAGATGTATGTGTAATAAATAAATAATAGGTAATAATGTTTTGTTGTATCAATGCACAACCTCATAATTCTATAAGTTCACAATGCTATATATAATATATTTTACAAAAAAAAACTGAACATATTAAACAAAATTTTTCGTAACAGCTATCCTAAACAAATAAAAAAAACTTATTTACAGCAGTAATTTCTATGGTGGTACCGTCCATGATTCTAACAATAATCAATTAAATATAAAAAAAACTCCCCTTTATTAATGGTCTAACTCAGCCGTACTCAAACTGTGGTATGCGTACCACTGGTGGTACGCAAAGAACTTTAAGGTGGTACTCTATAAACTAGAAGAAACGAAGAATTTTAATCAAATTTATACGCGAATGTTATCTTTTACGTGGTGCATGGCAACGCTGCGAGTTGGAAACACAAGCGCGTAATGTCTTATTCATTGTTGGCAACACTGGAATCCCGGCAAACTGCCACCGCCCTTGATTCACGTCATCAGTGGTCATTAGTTTCCTCGTGGCCGTCAGTCGTTGTGGTTAATTTTGTCGAAACGAGTAATTTGCTGTTACTGATTCGTGCTAATTTTTGCATATAAAAAATGGATAAGTGGCTTAAAAGAGACAACAGAACATCTGAAAATCCCAGTCTATCGAGCTCCACTTCAGAGTCGGAGCCTATCCAGGGTGATGACAAAAAGAATTATTTCAAAAAACTAAAAGTGGCGGTTATGAAATATGATCCTGAATACATTAATATGGGATTTACATTCACGAATATAAATGATGAGCCAAGGCCCCAATGTGTAATCTGTTCGGAAATTCTTTCTAACCAGTGTATGAAACCTTCGCTATTAAAACGCCACTTCAGTACAAAACATTCAGTGTTGGAAAATAAACCTAAGGATTACTTCGTTCGGAAGTTAACGGAGATGAGAGGCACAAAAAAATTAATATCGAATTTCACCGGCAGCAACCAAAAAGCAGTACAGGCATCCTTCCTCGTGAGTTTAAGAATTGCGAAGTGTGGAAAAGCGCATACAATCGGCGAAGAACTAGTTCTGCCTGCCGCACAAGATATGGTAACGTGTATTTTTGGAGAGAATTCAGGTAAACAGCTTAGTATTATACCATTATCCAATGATACCGTACGTCGTAGGATTGAAATAATGGCATTAAATGTTAAAGAGAAATTGATAAACCGGATAAAAAATAGTATTTTTTTTGCAATACAACTTGATGAGAGCACAGATATTACAAACTATGCTCAGCTTATGGTTTATGTGCGGTATATATTTTAAACCAAAATCGAAGAAGAGTACTTATTTTGTGAGGCGTTAACGGAACGAACTACTGCCGATGAAATATTCAAGAAAATCAATGATTTTTTTGTGGAAAATGGACTAGACTGGAAGCAATGCGTTGGTTTCTGTTCGGATGGTGCCCGAACCATGACAGGAAAATACGGAGGTGTAACTGCCAAAGTAAAACTGGTTGCAGAAAATTGTATATTTACCCATAGTAGTATCCACAAAGAAGCTTTGGTAGCAAAGCGAATGCCCGATGAATTTAAACATGTTCTCCATGAAGCCGTTCAGATAGTCAATTTCATAAAATCTCGAGCCTTAAACTCGCGTTTATTTTCAAAACTATGCTCTGAAATGGGAAGTGATCATATTCAGTTATTTCTACACACGGAGATAAGATGTCTATCAAAAGGAAAAATGTTGAACAGGTTATTCGAGTTGCGTTCTGAAGTACATGTGTTTTTAATGTAAACCAATTTTGAACTGCGTGATCGGTTATTAGATGAATTGTGGCTTACAACACTAGCTTACTTAACAGATATATTTAATCGATTAAATGACCTAAACTCAAGCTTACAAGGTAAATCACATAATCGATTTTCTGTAAACGACAAAATAAATGCTTTTTATCAAGAAATGTTATATGATGAAAAATAGTGTTTCAAACAAAGACTTGCAGTCGTTTACCAATTTAGAAAATTTTGTGGTTGATCATGAAATAAAGATTAAAGATGATCTTATTTTTAACATAAAACAGCATTGTCAAATGCTAATTGATAGTTTTAAAGAATATTTTGACGAAGACTATGCTCAGTTTCTTTGGATACGACAACCATTTATTTTGGATAGCATTCCTGAATCATTAAAACAGGATGAAAAAGAATCTTTAATAGAACTATCTTGTGATGGAGGCTTGAAAATAGAGTTTTCTAAATTAGAATTAGCTGAATTCTGGCTAAATATTAAAAATGAATATCCAGCCTTATCAGAAAAAGCATTGTTATTTTTACTTCCTTTTACGACAACCTACCTGTGTAAAACTGGATTTTCTGCGCTATGCTACAACTGAAAAATAAATTTCGCAGTAGGCTTAATGTTGATCCAAATTTACGAATGAAACTAAGCACAATTGATCCTGATATCGATTCACTTGTAGCTATGCAGAACCATCCTTCTCACTGAATTTTGGATTGGGTCAGACTGTAAGTTTTATTTTGTAACATTTCTAATGCCCTTTTTTAAATAAATACATTTTTGCCAAAATTAGTAAATTTTATTATCTACTTTTTTAATAGGTGGTACGCGATTGACGCAGAATTTATGTAAGTGGTACGTGTAAAAAAAGTTTGAGAATCGCTGGACTAACTCATTCTGTCATATCCATCCATCCAGTCAACAGCAAACCGATATTTTCAAAAAATCAAAGACCCGGTACCAACCTTATATATAAGTAATATTGTTTGTGAAATATCGTGTCTAGGCTGTCAAAATAGGTACATTTGCCAAACATCACAATGGCTAAAACAACGCATCACATAACATAAAAGTAATTGCCGCTTGGGAAAAAGTACTTGTGCAGTAGTTGAGCACTGTAAAAACACCGGTCATATGCTAGACTATAACAAAATTAACATTTTGATACAGATAACTACAAAATTAGATTATTTCTTGAGATGTATCACATTCACAAAAATAAAAACACTTTAAATTATAAAACGGACACTGGACAGTTAAGTAACAAATATTGTAATATATTGAACAATATTTATAAATTATCAAAATAGCCAACATTTACCTTAATAACAACTAACCTTAATAATTCATCAAAGAGATATCATTCTTCCAACGTCTCTTTTATTGTTATTTGTATATTTGAAGTAATTTAAATTTTTAATCGTATTACTGTAACGAACGTGCTAAAGACAGTTTAATCTTGATTTTCAATATTTTGCACACTTCAATGTCAGTTTTTATTTGTGAAATATTTTAAATTTTGTGAGTGTTTTAAATCTATTTGTACATCATTTTTTTTGTAATGTTCAAATTCTTTTACAGTTTACTCCTGATGAAGCCATCAAATAAATAGCGAAATATTGACTTTCTTAGAAAAACAAAGATTTTTATTAGAGACCGCTGTACCTAAATAATCCTACATATTTATATTATATCGAAAGATTTCTGCGGTTAGTAGTACAATTAAACTTAGAGCTAAGATTAATACTATTATGGGAATTAATATTAAACCCAACATTCTTCCGGGTTAAACCGAGTCGATTAACATTACACCGAGCTTTCGACATCCTCTTCGATTCCTTCTTCATGGCTTCCGAGGTCTCTGTATTCCGAGCCCCTAAACACCGGTATACTGATCACTAACCAATGATTACTCAATCAAAACCTGCAAAAATCTCGAACCAGAATTAAGCAGAATTTAAAAAATGTGTTCAAATTATATACTTTAAAGTGTAAGGAAGACAATATTCCAAAGAATGAAAGTGTTAAATTATGGCTGTATAAAAAATGTTCAATACCGATTTTTGCATTTAAATCGGTGTCAGTGGAACTTGTCATACTTGCGATCGTTTTATTCTACAAATAAAAACTGTTCTGAACAAGAAATAATACCAATATGGCAAGATTATAACCAACATCTTTTAGATGCGGAAAATCGATAAAAAATGAAAGCAAACAATAAATAGGAAAAAAATCAAACAGATATATCAGGATATATCAATAAGTATATATACAAAATATATATTATTACTTTATCTGGGATGAATCCGAAGGTGGAAGGGTTGGCTACGAAATTGTCTCTGCATTGACTAAATGGGCTATAACAATTCTATCACAAACTGATTTTTAAGAATTGGTTATTTGGTCAGATAATTGCCCCAGTCAAAATCGCAATGTTATGGTAATGATGAGCTACTTTTGGCGTTTGCATATCTGCCCTCATTTAAAATAAGTTGACTATAAATATCTACTGAAAGAACAACCTCACTTAGAACCTGACTAAGTCTAATAGAAAGATCTATAAAAAAACATCAAACAATCCAGATCGTAACGCCTTTGGATTGGCCACAATTAATCAGTTCGATAGGTGATCAAGTGATTAAAATGAACAAATATGATTTTAAAAATTTTGAAGTACTTTATTTTTTTTTTGACCCTATTCTCTATCCTTCCATTGTTGGATATAGGTCTCCCCCAGTTCTCTCCATCTTTCCCTATCTTGAGCTGTTCACTGCCATGTGGGACCTCCTTGTTTCCTGATCTCATCTTTTCACCTCATCTGTGGTCTGCCTCTTGATCTCTTTGCATTGTATGGACGCCACTTTCCGATGGCATTGTTCCATCGTCCGTCTTGGAGACGTTCATTGTGTCCAGCCCATTTCCATTTCAGTTTTGCTGCTTGTTCTATCGCGTCTACTGTCTTTGTTCTGGTTCTGATCCACTGGTTATGTTTTCTATCTCTAAGTGATACACCCAACATTTGTCTCTCCATCGCTCTTTGTGCCTTCCTTATCCTATTCAAATTGGCCTGTGTAAATGTCCATGTCTGTGCTCCGTAGGCGAGCACCGGTATTATACAGGAATTATATACCTTGCTTCGTAAGTATAGAGGGATTGTTTGATTTTTTAGAACGTAAGAAAGTTTGCCGAATGCTGCCCATCCCATTTTTACTCGTCTCGATATTTCGGCTGTTTGATTTTCTCTGTTAGCTCTGATTGCTTGTCCTAGATAGATATACTCATTTACCTGTTCTATTTTTTCTGTTTGTATTTTTATTGCCTCTTGGTCTTCCGTGTTTGTCATGACTTTTGTTTTGTTGAAGTTAATTTTTAGGCCTTGTTGCAGTGATTTTTCATTAAGTTCATTTAGCATTAATTCCAGTTCTTGTCGTTCCGAGGAGATCAGGAGTATATCATCCGCATATCTAAGGTGATTTAGGTATTTTCCGTTAATACATATTCCTGTTTTCCCAATCTGTTGATTTTATTATGTCTTCGAAGGTCAAGGTAAACAGTTTAGGTGAAATTATATCGCCTTGTCGGACTCCTCGTTTAACTTTTATATTATCCGTTATTAATTTGTCGTCCAGAAGTACTTTATTTATACTCAGTCTCAATCCCCATTCATCACTAAAAAGAAAAATACTACCAATGATAATTTTTTGATTTCAAACGTAGTCCAATTCTGTGTAAAAAAAGACAACAAGAAGACTATAATTTTTTATAGTAGTCGTATAGTTAGCCTATTTTTTTTTATAGTAGTATAAGAACATCAAGAAAAAGAAAAAGGATCATTTTCGAATCCTTTTATAGTAGATCCCCAGTCAGTTTCATGAGTTTTAAAAAAATTTAGTTGTCACCAGACCAAATGTTTTTATCTGCTGGTAAATGCTGAGGCAAAAGACCTTAAGTCACAACATTATCCAATATATAAACAATTTTTTTATCACACTAGGAGAATATTGTTTAACTAATATACAATGGTAAAATTATATAAATACATAATTTCATATGTCTTCGTATTTAGAATGATTGCAATAATTTTCTGAAATTCATCTCATTTACTTATTATCTCAAAACTTCAGTAGATAGACATATTTACCTCTACGGTACTGAATTAGAAATCTCCTGGCCAGTGCAGTTTGGGAATTCGTCGTCTGTTTTGTTTTGCAGTGTAGAGAAAACACAGAATTGGTCAGAATCCTGAATTTAGTTTCCGATTTATATTCGCTTTAGTAGATCTCCCACTAGCGTCTATCGGTAAATATTTTAAATATTTACTTGTATGGATGGAAAAGGTTTTAGTTCATTAGAGCTTACCATGAGTTAACTCTATGTTATTTTTACATTCTTATTATTCCAAATAACCTGAAACCATTACTTAATAAAAATTTTGTTCCAGAGAATTTATTAGGTTACTTAAAATGTAAAATCATGTTGTGCGTGTGTTTTGTTTTATGGCACTGGAACTAAGCCAATTATATAAATTGTTCAGCTCAACAGGCCTTAAAGGCCCAAGGCTTCAAGGGTTTTCTTCCATTTCTTTCTCTCTTGTGCTAAGTTTTTCCAATCTTGTACCCGCAGCGACTTCAGATCTTCTTTTGCCGACTCCAGCCATTTTCTTCGGGGGCAGCCTATTTTGCTTTTTGTACCAGCCTCTGTGTTTATTAATTCATTGGGAACTCTTCCTTTCTTCATTCTTGCTATATGTCCGAGCTATCTTAATCTTTGAATTTAAGCGAGTCTTGTTATTTTTGGTTGCCCATATATTTGCATTATTTCTTCATTCGTTCTTCTTCGCCAGATGTTCCCCTCTTTTACACCTCCGTATATTCTTCTAAGAATTTTTCATTCCCATCTATCTTATTTTACTTCCATATCTTTATTTAGTGTCCAGGTCTCGCTAGCATAGAGTACTGTAGGTCGGATAACTGTTGTATATGTTTTTTTTTGCTGTTCTGGATATTATCTTCGACCTCAGTATCTTAGTCAGGCTCCCAGCACTCTTACTACCTTTGGCTATTCTTTTTATGATTTCTTGGTTCTCTTCGTTCCTATTGGTTAGTGTCACTCCCAAGTAATTAAATTGGCTAACAGTTTCAAAATTATATTCTTTACTTGGGCTTTGTATTTTAAAGGACTGTGCTAGATAATGAAATCGTAGGCTTCCACGGCCAGAGTCAGAATTATAGTTTATTCGTCTTTCGGGTTTGGACCGTGTCATTTGTGAGTGACCCAAAAGTGGGTTCATCTCGACGTTTCGCTACAATTGTATGTAGCTTCTTCAGGAGAACAAAGAAAAAGAAAAAGAAAGAGAAAAAGAAGACAGGACTTTTCTTCTTTTTCTTTGTTCTCCTGAAGAAGCTACATACAATTGTAGCGAAACGTCGAGATGAACCCACTTTTGGGTCACTCACAAATGACACGGTCCAAACCCGGAAGACGAATAAACTATGACTGTGCTAGATGATTTTCGATTCCCTCATCACCACATATTTTGTTTTTTCTTCGTTTATTTCTACACCGTATTCCATGGCTATTTACTCGATTCTAGTAAAGATTTATCTTAATTCTGCAGGACTCCTTGTTATTAAGGTAACATCATCTGCATATGCTACGTATTGATGCCTGTGATGATATATTGTGTCTCTACTGTAGATGTTACATTCTCGTAAAATCTTCTCTAAGATCAAATTGAAAAAATCTGTTGATAACGGGTCACCTTGTCGCAGACCTCTATTGGTGATAAAGCTATCCGAAACCCGTCCTTCTAACATGACTTTACTTTTAGTATCATTGAGTATGCATTTAGTCAGTCTTACTTTTTTTGGTGGAAATTCAAAATATTCTAGTACTTCATATACTTTATTTCTTTTTATAGTATCATATGCCTGTCTAAAATCAATAAACAACATGTGTAATGTTAGGTTGAATTCATATGAGCTAGCTAAAATTTGTTTCATTGTAAAAATTTGGTCTGTTACCGATCTGTTTGCTCTGAAACCTGCTTGATATTCACCTAGACAATTTTCAACTTTTGTTTTAATTTTATTTCTTATTGATATGGCCAGAATCTTATACAGTGTATCTTGTAGAGCTATTCCCCTGTAATTTTTACATTCTGTAACGTCTCCTTTTTTATGCACTGGACATAAAATTGCTTCTTTCCACTGATTGGGTATTTTTTCTTTGATCCACACTTCGCGTATTAACTCAGCGATTTCTTCCTGCACCATTTCGCCACCTTCTTTTAGAAACTCAGCAATGCATTTTCACCAGGTGCTTTGTTGTTTTTTAAGTTTTTTATGATCTCTATAATTTTTTCCTTGGTAGGTACTTCTTCATTTAGATCTGGGTCCCTTACTTCTTCATGTTGTAGTTGCGTTTGTTCTCTTCCATCTTGATGTGATTTTGTACTGGGTTCGGTCTCGTTTTATTTCTTGGTAGAAATTCCTGACTTGTTTATGTAAAAAATCTTCTTCAATACGAACTAGTTTCTGCTCTAAACTTGACCGCTTCTTTCTTCTACAGATCTTATTTGCTTCCCGTCTTTTTGCTGCATAAGCTTTTTTACTCTCTTCATTATTTCTTATTATGCTATTTATTCTAGCTTTATTTTGGTCACTAATGGCTTTCTTACAATCCTCATCATACCAATCCGTTTGTTTACATTGTCTGTTTCTTGATAATACTGAGTCGGCTGCTTCTTGAATTTTTTCTTCTAGTTCTACCCATCTGCTTTCTATATATCATTTACTGTTGTCTGGCTTTTCAGTTTTTCTTCAATTTGTTGCCTGAATTTTTTCTTAACTTCTCTCTTCTGAAATAGTGCACCGTTATATCTTTTTATTTTTTTACACCTAGTGTTATTAATTGTGGGTATTATTTGCTCCATTTTCATTTTGACCAAAAAGTGGTCCGAATTTGCATCAGCACCTCTGTAACTTCGGCTATCTTTTATGGCTCTCATATGTTAGGCTTCTATTAGTAAATCATCTATTTGGTTTACTGTTTTTCCATCTGGTGATACCCAGGTACCTTTAAGAATTTCTTTGTGATCAAAATAAGTGCTCATAATGCGCATATTATGTTCGAAAGCAAATTCTATTACTCTTTTTCCATTCAGATTACTGTCTCTATGATTGCTTTTCCCCCCTGTTATTTGTTTGTATACATCCTCCCTGCCAATCTTGGCATTCAAATCTCCTACAAACATTTTTATGTCATATGATGGTATTTTGTAAAACATATGTTCTAATTATTGTTCATAAAAGCTATCTTTAACGTCTTCAGCTGTATTTTCTGTTGGAGCATGCACATTTATAAGGGTTACTTTTCTATATTTTCCTCTTATTCTTATTTTACATAATCTGCTTGTGACTGCCTCAAAATCTATCACCAGATTAGCAAATGTTTTCTTTATAAAAAATCCCACCCCAAATACACGTTTATTGTCTTCACTGTTGAAAAACACGTAGTTTCCCACATCCATGGTGAAATTTCCCTTTTCAATTAGTTTCTTGTATA
Source organism: Diabrotica balteata (assembly GCA_918026665.1). Classification (NCBI taxonomy): domain Eukaryota; kingdom Metazoa; phylum Arthropoda; class Insecta; order Coleoptera; family Chrysomelidae; genus Diabrotica; species Diabrotica balteata. Next base: position 29,410,523 of record OU898283.1, read on the forward strand.
GCTGCAATATCTATCTCATATTTCTCTAACCTATCTGATAAGCTCAAGCTTCAAAAGTAGGGGAACTAAAGAACTAAGCCAATTAGCCAGTAAAACATGTCAACCGATATTTTGGTTTATTATTTAAACCGAAAAAAACTTTATTTCGAAAGGAAGATTGTATAGTTTAGATATAAGATTATATCTAATGTATTGCCAACAAGATAAAATAATATAATCATTACATTGTTTATAGGCATCGAGTTTATCGACTTTAGTTTCACTGTAGGTAAATTATAGGTTACAAGACTAACCTAAATTTAGAATTAATTGACGTGAGGAGAGCTACGCTGGTTCTGCAATAAATAGTAAAAAGGTAGACACCAAATTGATTACTTTGTGTTCAACAAGAGACATACATATGTTAAGTAGTGTGTTAATGTTATGAACTGTTAAATATCATTTATTTATGAAGGGATACCATTTATCAACTTATAGGTAGACTGGATTAGATGTAATAATATTTGTTAGTGAATTGTTTGAAGCAAACATGAAATTATTTGTTGTATTAATCCGAATGTGTGGATAAATTGGATATAAATTTACTCGATATATCGAGTAATAGAACCAGATTATAATGATTTTAAGCTTTTAAATATAAATGTTTTAATTACTATTTAACTGGGAATAAGCCACAATTAAAGATAAAAATAGGTTTATTGACGTTTCAATTTCCACTTCAGAAATCGTTCTCAAAATACAAACAGTAAATTAAACAAATTTTGTTTTTTGTTACATAGTGAAAAATTCTTCTAATAATTTAATTTTATCTGACTCTTTATATTACCAATTCAGACATTCATTATGCATTTTAAAGTAGATGACTTTAAAATGATATTGCCAATATTGTTGAGCTACGCTCCTGGGACGACTTTACTTATAAGATAATTCATTCGATTACATGAAATCAATTTTAACTTGAGAATATTCGTCAGAAAAAAATCATAGCATGTAATTTGTCTTTAAAAAGACAAACACATGACATGATGACAGTAAAATTCTCCTGTTATTGATTCCATAGTAAATTATGAGGGAAAAAACCAGGAAAAAAACCTCATAATACTATCCCGACATGGTAAGTACTTGTTCGTGCATTTAGTTTACCTTCAATAAACACCAAAATTCTGATTTTATATGTTTCGTTATTTAAATAACATACATGATGTATCCTCTATATGTTACTGACTTACTAATACTGGTATTTTCTTTTTAATAACTTCCTCTTTCAATATTGGTAACCAGATCCTACTACACTCTACCGAGGAATTTGCGACACAATTGGCCTCATTTAGCATAATGAAAGCCGCTTCTTTGATTTTTTTTTACCATCCGTTTCTTTTAGGACTACATTTGAATTATTCCATTGACCCCTATGTTCATTATCCCATGCGTGTTTACATATTTAAGATCTATCAAATTCTCTATTTTTAATATAAGATTGATGTTCACTTATTACATTTGAACTAAAAACTTTGAAGCTCTTTAACTCAAAAACAATTGATTTTTAAGTCTTATGGCACTGAGAACTTTTGATCAGCATGACCGAAGCGAAGTCTCTGGCAAAGTTTCAGCCAATTTAACTGAATCCACTTTTACATTATACGTCACCTTAAAAAATAGATATCTCCAAAATTTTTATTTTTGAAGTAAGTTTACCAATAGATGTAAATATATCATCTTTTTGTTATGCTACAACCACACAATTCACAAAGTACCCTTTGAGTCAATATTTAACTTTATAAAACACCATTTGTTTAATACTTCTTCTTCTCTTCTTTGTCAACCATTTTCCATCCACTCCTGAATGTAGGTCTCTCCCAATTGCTTCAATCTTTCTATATCTTGCGCCAATCTAATCCACTGTTTGCCTGCCACTGCTCTTATGTCATCTACCCATCTTTTTTGAGGTCTTCCCATGCTTCTTGTTGTCGTTCTTGGTCTCCATTCTAGAATTCTCCGTGTCCACCTGTTTTCATTATATCGGGCTACGTGACCTGCCCAGCGCCATTTCATTTTTGTAATTTCTTCCACAATATCCCTAATCTTCGTTCTACGTCTTATCTCGGTGTTTCTAATCTTGTCTCTTAGTGATATTCCAAGCATGATTCGTTCCATTGCTCTTTGCGTTGTTTCTAATTTTTTGGCAGATTTGTTGGTAAGTGCTACTGTCTCCAAGCCGTAGGTACAAACTGGTAGTATGTACAATACTAAATATATATAGTATATATAATATACTATATATATTTTTTCGCCCATACCATTTTTCGCCCACACCATTTTGCGACCACACCATTTTTCGCCCACACCAATTTTCGCCCACACCATTTTGCGCCCACACCATTTTGCGCCCACACAGTTTTTTCGTCCACACCATTTTGCGCCCACACAGTTTTTTCGTCCACACCATTTTGCGCCCACACCATTTTTCGCCCACACCAGTTTTCGCCCACATTATTTTGAGCCCACACCATTTTCGCCCACACCATTTGGCGCCCACACCTGTTTTCGCCCACACCATTTTGCGCCCACACCATTTTTCGCCCACACCATTTTGCGCCCACACCATTTTGCGCCCACACCATTTTGCGCCCACACAGTTTTTTCGTCCACACCATTTTGCGCCCACACAGTTTTTTCGTCCACACCATTTTGCGCCCACACCATTTTTCGCCCACACCAGTTTTCGCCCACATTATTTTGAGCCCACACCATTTTCGCCCACACCATTTGGCGCCCACACCTGTTTTCGCCCACACCATGTTGCGCCCACACCATTGTTCGCCCACATCATTGTTCGCCCACACCATTTTGCGCCCACACAGTTTTGCGCCCACACATTTTTGCGCCCACACCATTTTTCGCCCACATTATTTTGAGCCCACACCATTTTTCGCCCACACCATTTTGCGCCCACACCTGTTTTCGCCCACACCATTTTGCGCCCACACCATATTTCGCCCACACCATTTTGCGCCCACACCATTTTGCGCCCACACAGTTTTTTCGTCCACACCATTTTGCGCCCACACCATTTTTCGCCCACATTATTTTGAGCCCACACTATTTTTCGCCCACACCATTTTGCGCCCACACCTGTTTTCGCCCACACCATGTTGCGCCCACACCATTGTTCGCCCACACCATTTTGCGCCCACACAATTTTTCGCCCACACCATTTTTCGCCCAAACCATTTTGCGTCCACATCATTTTGCGCCCACATCATTTCGCGCCGCACTTGGCTTGGGGCGCTTTCGGCAAACTAGCACATATCTTGAGAAACACCCCCATTCCTATAAACTTAAAGAAAAAGGTATATAACACATGCATACTACCAGTTTGTACCTACGGCTTGGAGACAGTAGCACTTACCGAAAAATCTGCCAAAAAATTAGAAACAACGCAAAGAGCAATGGAACGAATCATGCTTGGAATATCACTAAGAGACAATATTAGAAACACCGAGATAAGACGTAGAACGAAGATTAGGGATATTGTGGAAGAAATTACAAAAATGAAATGGCGCTGGGCAGGTCACGTAGCCCGATATAATGAAAACAGGTGGACACGGAGAATTCTAGAATGGAGACCAAGAACGACAACAAGAAGCATTGGAAGACCTCAAAAAAGATGGGTAGATGACATAAGAGCAGTGGCAGACAAACAGTGGATTAGATTGGCGCAAGATATAGAAAGATTGAATTGGGAGAGACCTACATTCAGGTGTGGATGGAAAATGGTTGACAAAGAAGAGAAGAAGAAGTATTAAACAAATGGTGTTTTATAAAGTTAAATATTGACTCAAAGGGTACTTTGTGAATTGTCTGGTTGTAGCATAACATAAAGATGATATATTTACATCTATTGGTAAACTTACTTCAAAAATAAAAATTTTGGAGTTATCTATTTTTTTGAGGTGACGTATAATGTAAAAGTGGATTCAGTTAAATTGGCTGAAACTTTGCCAGAGACTTCGCTTCGGTCATGCTGATCAAAAGTTCTCAGTGCCATAAGACTTAAAAATCAATTGTTTTTGAGTTAAAGAGCTTCAAAGTTTTTAGTTCAAATGTTAGAATAAGTGAACATCAATCTTATATTAAAAATAGAGAATTTGATAGATCTCAAATAAATGTTTTAGATGCTATGTTAATTGCTTACACAAAACAATATTTATTACTTGACATTTTACCTGTAAACAAAGTTTTTAATCTTAAAATATGATACAGTTGATTTCGTGGATCTTTTTTTTTACCGCATCAACCCCTAAGGTTATTAGCGAGGTGGTATATCTTTATTTTAGAAAAGTTACATTAGTATGTTATTAAAATTTACATAGCAGTTTTGGAAAATACAAACATTTTATGTTATGTTACAGTTTGTTATAAAGTTTACAATTTTTGATAAAATTTATTTTCTTACTGATGTCTTCTTTTAGAGTTTCCGTTAAATTGTAGTTTATTTTTGCTGTCGATCTTGCTGTTGAGTACACTGGACAGTCTATCATAATATGTTGCACTGAAAATGGTATTTGACAGGTGTGCAAATCGGCTGTGGGTCCTTGGAGATGATGTATCCATGTGTAAATTTTGTATGGCCTAGCCGCAGTCTGTTAATAATTACTTGGTTATGTCTTTGAGCTGGGAGCGGTAGTAAAGCAGAAATAACATCTGGTTTGATAATTTTAAATTTTGCTTCTGTTTGGTTCCATTTTACTTACCAGGTTTTGTTAATATAAGTTTTTATTAATGTTTTTTGGTCTGAGATTGGTATGCTTTGCATAGTAGGAATTGTCATGTTATGGATAGTTTCTCTTGCTGCTTTATCAGCTGCTTCATTACCCTTTATTCCAACATGGGATGGTACCCATAAAAATTTTATGTTTTTACCACATGTTTGGGCAATGTATAGCTTGTCTTTTATTAGTGCTAAATTGGCATGATTTTAAAAAAAATTTTTACCTATGTAGGGTCATACATCGCCATGTTACCAATTTCAACGGTAACTTAAACATCATAATTTGCAACCACATATAATGTAAAGCAACTGTAAATTAATATCATTTAAAGGGTTTTGACTTATATATTTTGGTGGCTCATAGCATGTATACTTCGTTTACACTGATGATGGATTTAACAATCCGAAAACGTTTTGTAACATATTTGTGATAGCCCGTTTGGGCATTTTATTATATACCTTTTATAAACGATTTGAGATAAATTTTTTTTATTATTACTTTAGTTTTTTCGGTTGAAAATCTCAAGCCTAGATCTAAAGACCACCCTTCTTATTTATTTAGTGTATTTTGTAATATTGATGCAGCTGATTTTAGGTTTTTACTTCTCATATATATTACAAGATCATCGGCGTAAAGGTTTGCTTTTACTGGAAGCATAAAATGGTTAGATACATTGTTGATTGCTATTAAAAACAGCAGGGGGCTTAATACAGGTCCTTGAGGGATACCATTTTTCAGTGATTTCTTAGTTGACATGACACCGTTTGTTTTAACTTTTATACTTGTTCTCCAGGAAGTTTTTGGTGAAGGCTAAGCATTTGCCATCTATGTTCCAACCTTTCATTGTTTTTAAGATGTGATATGTCCACGTGGTGTCAAATACTTTTGTAATGTCAAAGAAAATTGCTATTAATTTTTGTTTATGTATAAAAGCTTCGTGTATTTCAGATTCTACTGCTATAATATTATCTATTGTAGACCGTCCTGATCTATACCCACTTTGGATGTGTAAGGAGATTTTTCTTTTCTAGTACCATTTTAATCTTTTGCTTAGAATCTTTTCCATTATTTTGCAGATGCTACAGGTAAGAGATATTGGTCGATACGAAGAAGATAAGTTTTTTGGTTTGTTGTCTTTTAAAAATGGTATTATAATTGCTTCGCGCCAGAGAGATGGAAACTTATGGGTCGAATAAATTTTGTTGAAGATCTCTACTAAAGTAACCTTCGCGCTAATAGGTAGTTTTTCGATGAAAATTGGTGGTATGTCATCAGGTCCAGGTGAGGTATTTTTGAGGTTATTAAGACTTTCATTTAATTCATCAAGTGTTATGGAAGTGTTTAGTGGACTAGCAGTATCTTCTATGTTAATTTTTGATGTTTCTGTTCTTTCTTTATGTTCTAAGAAATGTGGGTGGTACTGCTGATTGCTTGAATACAACTGATAGTGTTCTACTAAAATTTCTGAGATGTCATGTTTGTCTGAAGTTGTTAGATCGTTTGTAGTTATTGTGTCAATATGGTTAAATGTTTTTGAACCTTTTATTTTTTTTATTTTTTGCCATATATCCCTTATGGGCGTAGACGAGTCAATTGACGACACATAATTGGTCCAGCTCTCTTTTTTTACTTTCTTTATTAAAAATCTAGATCTGACCCTTAAAGATCTAAAATTGTTTAAGTTATTAGGTGTGTTATACTTCTTGTTTATACTAAAAGCATGTCTTGTTTGCTTTATAGCGGATGCAATTTCAGTGTTCCACCAAAGAAGAGGAGCTTTTGTGATATTTTTAGTTTTTCCTATAGAATCTCTGGCTGCGTCTAAAATTATACCGTTGAAAGACGATAGAGTAGGGTCTATATTATCTGTTATAACGAGATTTGGTATACGTGTACTTACTAAGTTCGAGTATTTTTGCCAATCAACTGACTTTAATTTCCACGTTTCATATGGTGTTGTACAGATTTTTTCATCTTTGTCATGAGTAATTATTATTGGAAAATGATCACTGTCGTATAGGTGGTCCAATGTATTCCACTGTAAAAATGGAGCTAAAGTTAAATCACTGATAGATAAGTCTATGGAGGAAAATGTGCCATTATGTGCATTGAATCTAGTAGGTGTTCCTGTGTTTAGCAAAGCTAGTTCTAGGTTATTAATTGTTTCTAATAATATTCGTCCATTTTTATCAGTTTTTTGGATCCCCATGCGATGTTGTGACAGTTTGTGTCACCCAAAATTAATTTTGGAGATGGAATTTGTTCAATTACATTTTGAAGTTCTAATAGAGTAGTTTCGTCAGGATGTGGTAAATATACGTTGCATATGTTGATTTTAAATGATGTATTACCGAAACTGCTACTGCTTCCAGATTCGTATTTAACGGAAGTTCTTTGGATTGGATAGTTGAATGTACAACGGCTCCACCACTGGATATTTGCTGTACTGCTCGATTTTTTGTATAGGCCATATAATTTTTTAGTTTTGCTTAGTTGTTGGAAAGACGAGTTTTTTGTAAACATATTATTAGTGGTGACAGTTCATTGATTAGCATTTTAATGTTTTCAATGTGGCTATAATAGCCATTCAAGTTGCATTGAAGAATGAATTTAATTGGACTATTGAGATAAATCGTAGTCGCTTTCTTCAGTGAGAGAAGATTCATATGTTGAATTTATTTTCTTTATAATTCTTGTGATATTATTTTTCATGCGTCTATTATTTAATTTTGAGTGAACCATTTTTAATAAGGTGTATAAGCCGTAAAAATCGTCTGTATAGTTTTTAGCTATTTTTAATTTCTTCTTTTTTGGTGCAGATTTTTTTTTGGAGTTATAAAATTTTCGTTTAAGTTTTTAGTTTCTGAGATTTCAGGAGAGGTTGAAATTTGCCTTTTTGCTTGATTGGTTACTCCCATTCTGTTCTTAATCTCCATGTTATTTATTCTATCTCTTCTTGTTACTCTGCAGCTTCTCCTTAGGAATTTCATCTCTGTTGCTCTTATTTTGTTTTTGGTTTTCTTATTTATTGTACAATTTTCACAGCCATAAGTGAGGATACTTCTTGTCATGGTATTATATATTTTTTTAGTATTAGTACCGGGTTCAATTTTCGTATGCAGTCTCTTGTTTGTCCTAGTCTATTTTTTATATCTTCCTCCGTTGTTCCTTTGTTTGATATTATGAAACCTAAATACTTAATTGTACTTGTCTATTCTCTTGATTTGTTTACCTTCGTTTTTTTCCAGCTGTTTTATTTCTGTATTTTCCGTTGTTAGGTATTCAGTTTTCTTTAGGTTTATTTCCATCCCATTCTTTGTATATTCCTGCTCCAGTTTTCTCATCATAATACTGAGGTCATCCTACGCCTTGTGCGATCACTATTTGGTCGTCAGCAAAACTTAGCGTATATAGATATTCGTTACTTACTGGTATACCCATTCCTTCGCACTTTCTTTTCCATGGTTTCAGGGTTTTTTCCAGGAATATTTTAAACGAGGTGGGGGATGTGGAGCAACCCTGTAGTAGTTCCTTTGTCGTTTTAAATGGACTGCATATTCCATTGCCCGTTTTGATAGCTACTTCGTTATTCTTGTAGAGTGCTTTTACCGCGTTTATTAATCTTCGTGGAACTTCGACGTCTTCCATTGCTTCCCATAGCTTGGTTCTAGGTATTGAGTTATATGCCTTCTTAAGATCAACAAAAGCCCGATGGACGGATCTATTTTTGGCCATTCTTTTTTCTATTAGTTGTTCGACCGTGTAAATGTGATCTAAGCATGCTTTCCTCGCTGTGAAACCTGGCAGGTCTTCTCCGATTTTATCTTGTATATATATATTTCTAATTTTTCCTTTATGGTCTTTCCATACTATTCATTTTCTTTGATTTGACCGATCTTAACTTTCTCTGTCTTATTTCTTTGGAGCGACTGGAGCGAAGATGCGCCATGACTCTGAAATTCTCGTTCCTTCTATGTGCTGTTCTATCTCTGTGCATGTTTTTTCCCATCTTTCATTTTTTTCATTTGCCACTTTTCTTTTCACTTCTTTATTTTTTTTCCTGTATAGTTCCAAGTCCTCATAGTTTTTTTTTCAATCAATTTATTTTTTCAATCAAATGCGTGATTTAATTTGTGACATACCTTTTTGAAACACCCTATTTACCTATAAAGATAAGAATTATCATTTTGGTTACTAATTTCTATATCTTTTCCCATCTTTATTCATACTTTTTCTTTATTGCTTTTATTATATTTTTCTTTGTTTCTTCTTTTTGCTCTTGTGAGTTCTTCTTTTTACATTAGAACTATCATTTCTTTAGTTTTTCGTTTTTCCTCAAGTTGTTGCACAGGTGTATATTTGTGCATCTTTTAAAACTGCGAAATTGGTTAAAGTGATGGATTGCGCCATAGTAAATTATTGTTTTTATATAGTACTTTACATTTTGTCTGTAGAAAAAATAAGAAAAACTAAAGCAACATTTGCATTGTAAATACTTATTATTTCAATTATCAAGAATTACACAATATCTCACCTAATATTAACCTTAAAAATTAGATTCTGGGTCATGTATACACACTTATCCATGTAAAATAACTAAAATGCGCCAGACCATATCAGATATATATATTTTCTCGTAGTCAAAATTGGGTAAGTGAGTAAACGTGTGGTTTTTGCATAATGTGTAAATCCGTTTTGCAAAAAAATAGATTAGTCTCTGATCCAATTCACTGATTGCGTATTATGCATGTTTAAAAAACTTTTCTTACCCACTTTGCAGTACTTAAGTGGTGAATGGAAATGACCATATAAAAGGCAGGTGGAGGTTGCTTAGGGATAGTTGACTGAGTGATTCTAGCAGTGGTTAAACGGATTAAAGACAATTATGATTGCACAGGTAAATGATTAACTGAATAATTGGATCTATATGTGAATTTAATAAGCAGATATTGGTTACTGTTTAATTAAATATGGCGGGTTGTTCAAGCAGTTATCTTTATAGAAAATATGAATATGAGTATTAAGATTTGTAAATAATTCGAAGGCAAAGAATATTCTATTTGCTGAGGTAAAAAAGTTATTTGTTTTTAAATAAAGATCTTGAAAATATTTGTTAATTTCTACTTTTACATAGTATTGTTCAATATGATCAGAAATTTTCTTCTTCTTTCTGTTAGCTTCGGTGAGATACTCTCACGTGAGTATCTGTCACTTAGTCTCTGCTCATTTCTAACATGGTAGATCATTGTACATATCTAATATTTTTGTTCATTAAACTTTACTGTAAGATCCCGTGATTTTGATAAAATTTTGTAACTTATTTTTAGTTATTTATTTTTTTTGTGCAATACTTGTTTTACTAGTTCATGTCTGCTTAATGGCACAAGGCATTTTACATGCACAAAGCATATATATGCCAGTTTTTTCCTCTCTTTCTCCTTTCCCACATCATGATTTATATACCTATGTACCTTAAATATATTTTAAAGTTTTTTTTTCATGATGAAAGCAGTCCCTCAATGTTGTTCATTATTTTCTATGCAGTTCTCTTTATTTGTTATTTTCACTTTTTTCATTTACAATTGCATCAGTGAAATGTAAAAGGATAAAATTCCAAAAACTTTATTTTTGCAAAAACGATTTTATCTCTTTAAATATTTTTAACAGCATAAAACTTTTAATTACCTTTTTTGTATTATGGGGTAAGCAGAAGATATTTATATAACAATTAGGTTTTATATGTACACATTTATTGAGTAATTACTATGTGCCTTATTGGAATGTTATCCTTTTAGAAGTCAAGTAAAAAATCTACGCGCTATTTTGTTACTACAAACTTTTTATTTTATTTAAAAATGCTGTTATTTTATACAGTTTATTCATCGTCACTTAAATCACTAATAAGACGGGCGTAGGAAATTTCGACACTAAGCAGGTAGCGACTAAAATTTAATGGCAATTTTCGACACCAGCCCCAATTCCCGTTTTTATCTTACAGGTATATTCGACACCAAATAAATATAGCTGCGACATAAATAAAATACCATAATTAATTTATTTATTTATTTTAATAAAAGTAATGTGCATTTTATTTCTTTATAACTGTAATAATATCATACTGTAAATATAATACAACTAGTACCTAATTTTTGTACATTTTACCGTTAATATACTTGTATACAATGATTTATTTGCTATTATAGGAATGATAAGATACAGCTTTTATAAAATCTAACCTACGTATTTGTTGGGATCGTAGTTTATCCATAATTTTTTGCTGGTATATGTAAACTATTTATTTTGACATAAGTGTCTACTTGAAATTCTTTTAACTTTTCAATAAAAATAAAAATAGAAGGATGTGTTGAATAAAAAGAAAAATTAAATCTCGAATGAAAGGATTTACAGGCATTTGTGGTCCTCGCAATAGACGGATTCTGATTAGACCATATGTGTGGTGGAAATAGAGCGCTATCGAAAATGTAATTTTCCAGTAAATAATCTGCATATATATATATATATATATATATATATATATATATATATATATATGATATATATATATATATATATAATATATATATATATATATATATATATATATATATATATATATATATATATATATCAAGTGTTGCGTTTATAGGTTTATATGACATTAAATCATAAAGAAAGCATTCTTCAACTTCTGCTGGATGTAAATAAGTTAAACCAAACGTATGCCTTAACCATTTTCCAATTTCTGAATTTGTATCCTTATATTCTTGTACCAAACCCAAAGATTGAATTTTTTTAAACCAGTTTTGGTGTAAGTGAAAACGGCATCCACTAATTTTTGCATTGGGCCACATATACAATAAAGTACAGTAAATTGCTTTTTCAAAGTCCACAAATATTTCAGTTGGCTCTAATGATAATTGAAATGTTTCAAAAATCTTAGACTTTAATAAAGAAAATAAATTTTTGTATGTCATTGACAATTTGTCCTTTAACAAACAGTATGCTAAAGGAACATAATGTCCATTTTCTAAGCCATGTATAGTAAATAATTGTAGAAAATATTTGGTAATGTATGAAAATATTCGTCTGCGAAACAAACGAATATTTGTCTCGCATAAGAATACAATTACATTTAATTCAGAATGATTTAAAAACAAAAAACTTTCATTGCGACAGGTTTTAGGAGATTAATTACTAACCGCGTTATGGACTTCTGATATGCTTCTTGGTAACGGACCTGGTAACAGTTTACGACGACAGTTGTAAATGTTCTTTCTTATGCTAGCTATGTCAGGAACCGTCAGCAAATTGGCATCACACTCAGCAACAGCAGTTCTTGTAATTTTGGCAGGCTTTTCCGATATGTCCTCTTGGGGTTTTCTTTTACATGCATTGGTTACCATCTTTACTCAAGCTTTTTTGGATCGGCTTCATGATTATGTACCAAATCACTTCTTGTGATGGTGAGGTCCTCACAGCCTATTGTAAACACTTTTGCGGAACACTTAGTGTTTCTTTAGATGCAGCGCCAAAATATCTCGCCGCTTTTTAACACTTTCTGTTTCGAGAACGAATGATGCTCCACCACTAATAAATCTCGACCACGGGAACTTTTTATCAAACTAATTTTTTAAATATCCGTATACGTGTACAAGTCAACGTCAAAAACAAGAAATAAATTACAACTGAAATAATTTAGTCACAAGTACACAAGTGCCACGCCCCCCGCCGTGACAATAAATATTGGGAAAACCCGCTTGTCCTGCTTGGGTGCAAATGTCCATCGCCGCTAATTACCTACCTACCTGCTTTATGCCGCGGTGTCGAAATTTCCTATAATAAAATTTGACCCTTCGATTACCCCAGGCATTGATTATAAACCACTACCCCAGTAGTGGTTAATAATCAATGCCCCAGGTACAAAGACAATTTGGTGTCGAAAGTTCGCCCGCCGAATAAGACTGTCATCATTCTCCTTCATTGAAATCGATTGGTCCCAACTTAGGATCTGTTCGTAGAAATGTTTATGTTTCTCTGGTATGTAATGCATATTCTTTTTCACATTAACGAGACTGTTAGCTTTTACTGGCAACATTGAGTACTAGACTTGATCTGTGGAAAGCTCTACTCTTCCTCCTTTATTTAACTTGAAAGTTCCAACCACGAAAGGATCAGTAAATGGACGAGCGTCGACATATCCATATTTCTCACTGCTATACTAAAAGTGCTTGAATTTACTGATGGGACATAAGACACAATATCTTGTATCTTGTCTTGGCTTTTTGTAGTTTTCTTGAATATTGAAGCCCATCCTTGTTTGAAATCAAGAAAATTTGCATGTTCCTACTGCATGGTACTACTAGAAATTTTGGAGCTTTTACTTTAGCTTTTTGAATGATGTTATTTCATTGTTCTGGTGTAAAAATACGGTCATGTTTACGAATGTTTTGCTGTGGTAAAAGTCGCGATTACTGGATAAGAAACTGTGACTTTGAACTGGGAAATAATGGTGTATTGTGTTAAATCTTCCTGTCATTGTTAGTGCTAAGAACATTTTTATAATGGTATGGTTGTGGCCACCGCAAGCGTCACTAAAAACCTGTAATTCTTTAATCTCTAATGTATTTAGATCCATTCTACATCCTACAAATCTCGTTAGGCCCCTTATTTCCTGAACCCTCATGATAGATATCAAATACTACTTCATTAGTTGTTATGTTATGGACACAACAAAGATATCTGTAACCTGGTTTCAAAGATGGCCAACTCAATTTAGCTAAATTTTCAGTATAGGTAAAAAACTGTTTAAACTACTTCCACACAATTGGTGGTGTTGAATTTTTTTTGTTGATTAATAATTATTTTCAGAGCATTTTGGAATAATAATATTTATGCTTTTTACTTTAGCTAAAGGAATATTCAACGTTGAAATATGGAGTTGGCCGTGTTTGTAACCAACATGTAGAGATATTCGTTTTTGTCACCAAAAATATTGCTGATGGTGTCGCTGATATCTTAAGTCAGCAGTAAAATATCAGCAACAGTGCATCAGGGTTTGCCCTATATCGAAGATTTTTTTGGTGAAAATAAAAAAAGTTGAAATATTTGTTAAAAATGTTAATAATTTATTGGGCTAATACAATATTTGTCAATAAAATTTAACCCGATCAATACACTTTTTTTTACGGGAGACCTACGTTCAGCAGTCGACAAATATAGGCTAATTGATGATGATGATGAATACACTAACAACAAAAGTTCTTTAGATACCTGCTTGATCGGCAGACAATATCTGAATCTTATAATAATTCTGAATCAAAAGTTTACTTGGAAAACTGTCGTTTTTTCGCCACTGGTAGTTAGTGACTTTTGTATCTTGATTAGAATTAACTTTTTGACTAGTTAAATTTTAAAATGAAGATTTGTTGGGTTTTAACACAAATTTTAGCTTCTCATTTCCAATCTTGGTTGGTCCAGTCTTTTCCTAAAAGTTTGACTATCCCATGCTTACTAAACTCTGAATGATACTCTTCAAGCTACACAATTGTATTTTTTACACTTCGTTCTATGCCACCAAAATTCTATCACTAGACATATATTAGTGACCGGTAATAGGAAACACAAGCTCCACTGTGGTAATTGAAGTTTTAGTCCTGTGCAGCCAAGCAATGCACTTCGCTAATACAATACTATTTTTGTTTTGGTCTGAACACCCATTAGCTATCAGCCTTAAGTTGCTTTTTCTGTCAAAGTAAGCAGATTTAGATCTGCACTCAAGTTTTTCAAATACTGCAAAGGATATTTCATTCAAAGACGTTTTCATTTTGTGTCCGGTCCAACAGTAAATTGATTCCTTTTCTTTGCGTAAAGCTTCGGTTCCAGTAGAACATCCACCAACTATCGTCAGATTATAGCAGTATAACTGCCTTGAATAGTACACACTCTCATCTGGGAGCTTCGGCAGAGGCATATTTTTTTGCATGTCGTACGACATTATAACACACTTAGGTTCGTCTTTTTTTAAAAGGTTAAAAAAACCCTTTAGCACGAGTAGAGTGAACAATGTACTCTGCTTTAAGCGTTTGGAATATGGCCTCATATTTGTCAACTTTAATTTTTTCTTTGTACTAAGACAGGTTGAAACATCTGTTGAAGGCCTTTTAAAGCTAGTGTTAAACCTAGTTACAAATATGTGTCGAAAAAAACGACTGTTTAACTTTAAATTAATCAACAACTGATTCTTTATACATCTTCCACATTTTAGAAATAGACAGGGTGGAATCAAGATAAATACGATAATCTTCGCTCTACTATAATGTGATTCTGTGTCTTTAAACTGCTTTACAAAATGTATTACAAAATCAATTTTTTTTCTGATATGTGTTAGTATTCTTAGTGGTCTTCTAAAACCACCTCGAGTTTCAACGGGGATGAGACATTCGTCTCTTTTATATCTTATGGAATCACCTTACCGATTCTTGGCTCTCGAAAAAAAAAACAAGATTTTAGATGCCTGGTTCAATTTCCTTCGCTCTCCTTCTACTCCTTCTTCATCACCCTAAAAATCAGACAGTGTACTTCTCTTTATTCTTTCTATCCTCTTATCATTATTTTTATCATGTGGGTGGTAGCGTCCGGTACCCCACAAACAGTACAGTCTGTTGAGGCAATTTGTCTATTTTATTTGTGAATTTTCCAAACCTGCCATGTCCGGTAAGAAACTGCGTCAGAAAGTAATCTAGTGTCCTGAACTTATATTCCCAACACGACCTCAGATCGGGAATAAGTTTCTTCGTTCACTTTGCCTTTTCGCTATCATACCCATTCTCGCTGCCACTCTATCGTTCTTTCTCCCTTATTCTCATCTATATTTCCA
Organism: Diabrotica balteata; assembly: GCA_918026665.1. Taxonomy (NCBI): domain Eukaryota; kingdom Metazoa; phylum Arthropoda; class Insecta; order Coleoptera; family Chrysomelidae; genus Diabrotica; species Diabrotica balteata. Next base: position 29,426,171 of record OU898283.1, read on the forward strand.
TCCTTTTTCACATGACTCCTAAGAAATAAATAATCAGACGAGAGAAAGATGCCATAGTCAGAAAAGTTTTTGACCGAAGAGGGCCGATCGGACAACGAAGAAGAGAAAGACCGAGACGTGGGTACCAAGACAGCCAATGATTTGAAGTCTATCGGGATTAGAGCATGGAAAAGAGTTACCAGAGACAGAGGCGAATGGAGGAATGTTCTGAAGAAGGCTTTGGCTCATAAAGAGCTGTAACGCCACTGATGATGACCTAAGAAATACAAAATCGTTTAATTTACCACAAGCGGCAATTTAGAAGTATTGCGTCCTACAAGCGTCAATGCTACAAATTGAAATTTGGTCAGTGAACTAAGGTATCTAAACAATAATATTAAATTGTATAATATTAGATTATACAATTACTAATTCTAGATCTAATATTATACAATTAAATTGTATAATATTAGATTCAAGACTGACTTGGTATCAACAGGTAAAAAAATAACCAAGAAGCAGAAGCAGACTCCTTTCTATGACCATTTTACAAGTGTTTTGGAGGATCCCTAAGCTAGAAGATTTGCTGGTATTTCCATTTATTTTTTTTCACCATTTAGATTTAAATAATCCTATTATGACTTGCAGTGTAAGCAAAAAACAGCGTATGTCATACATTATTTTATTATAGGTTTTATTCATCTCTACAATTGTGGCGATTGCCCAAGCAGGACTTCTTCACGGTGGTCTAGATTTAGGTGGATCATCATATATCGGAAGCCATAGTATAGCTGTTGCAAAAGAACCAGTTGTAGAATATTGGGTAAGTATTATATGGCATATTATGTATATTGTATTTCACACACAATATCAATACACATTCTGGAAAAAAATTGGTATGTCTATTTGATGTCATTATTTAAAAATGGTTCCTAATGTACTATATTTAGAAACAATGTTTTTATGTGATAACATTGCGTACACCTATTTTTCTTTGTTTGATAAACTTGAACATTCAAAATTTTTAGCTTCACCTTATACTATTGATCTATTTTTTGATTAAATAAACAATTACAAGATTTTAAAGTATCCAAATAAACAGCTCCGTGCTTCTCGATCAACTGAGCGCACTGTGCGTAATTTGTAATATGCTAGTGCGCACCGTATTTCCGCGTCTATTCGTATTCTGCTTCTATTGTATTGGAATAATAGAAGACAGAAAATAGAAAGTTAATATTCATAACACATTATTGTTTTGTAATACACCAATATGAAATTTGTTAACGTTTTTTTCACTAAAACATAGAATACATTTTATTCTTCTTCTTACGCTGCACATTTGTTCCGGATGTTGGCGATCAGCATAACTTTCCTAACTTTACTTACTGCTATTCGGATTAGTCCGGTTTTAGACGTTATTAAACCACTTCCCTAGGTTTTTAAGCCCAGATAATATTTTGCTACCTGGTCCTATTTTTCCAAATACCTTGCCCTGAAGAATGAGTTGCAATAAGCCATATCTGTATTTATTTCTCATAATATGGTCAAGGTATTCTAATTTTTGCTCTTTGATTATGTTAGTAATCTATCATTCCTTGCCCATACCACGTAGGACCCCATTATTAGTCACACGATCCACCAATGAAATTCGTAAGATGCGTCTTTAACACCACATCTCGGAAACTTCAAATTTTCCTAAAGAAGCTTCAGAGAGCGTCCATGCCTCTACTTCGTATAATAATGTAGAAAATACATAGCATTTTATGGTAGAAATTTTGGTTTTAGGTGGTAAATCGTGACTTCTCAAAAGATACTTAGTCTTTACGAACGCTGGTCTTGCTTTCCCTATGCGTTCTTTTATTTTAGTAGAGTGTTCTCATTGACTGTTTATGTTAGGGATTTGTATTGTATTTTATAAAAATTAGTATTATGTTGGTATATTATATAATTTCAGGCTCCTCCAAAATACGAGTACAAATATGGAGTTCAAGATTACCACACTGGCGATGTCAAAAACCAAGAAGAATCTAGAGTGGGAGACCTCACTCAAAGTGATTACTCTTTGGCAGAAAAAGATAGAAAGATTCAAGTATCCAGGATAATTGCAGGTGCTGTTCCTATCTCTCACGGAAAGGGTTGGTAGTAACAATGTTAACTGAAGAATGGTACTTACTACAGCTTTGGATATGTCCTTTATGTGATCTCGTCTATACGGATATTTATTGAAAAAGGAACTTGGTATTATTAATATATTTAGTATTTTTGCACCAAATAAACTCTACGAGTTATTCTATATTTAAATATATTTTTTATACTTGCTTCTGTGTAATATGTTATATATTAAATAATAAAAATTTACTCTCATGCTTTTTCTTATGTCTGGGCTAATGCATTTGTAAAGTTACTACAATATTCTGCACTAGAAAAATAATAGTGAAAACTTGAAAAACCAAGCTTATGTTAACGTAAGTAGCATATCCTACACTTGTGCAAACTTTGACAACTGTTCAAGGAAACTGTTCAAAGTTACCGAAACTTTCTTTAGAGAAATACGAAATTTTGTTATGTGAAGAAAAATTACAACTCTAAGCATAAAACAGTAGAGTGTTGGTATATTCAACTAGCAGAAATATATTCCAGACATCTCATTATTTCCAATTTACATCCAATTATTTCATGAAGTGTTATGTTGTCATATGTAAACAATTTCGTGTATATTAACAACCAAACTGTAATATAGATTTCGGCCTTTTTTGTCTAAACATTTGTGCTTTGGTCTATTGGGGCTTATTAGAAAGTGGAAGGTCACAGACAATCTCCTAGGAAGTCTGGTCCCTTTTGTAACTACGGATTGGAAACGACACGCCTAAATGACGACTACCTCGGATGACAAAAAATAAAGACCTCATAATTTACAAAGACAAACTATTCAATTTACAGTAGCATATAGCATATAGCATAGATTTGGCAGCATAAAAAATGGACAAAGAACATAATATTAACACGTTAAGTCCCATGTGCTCTAGACTGGTCCATAGCATGTTTTCATTGCAGATTAGATTAGATTAGATTAAGAGAGGTGGCCTTTCGGAATATTCCACTGCGATCTTTTCAGATCTATTGTGGTTCTCTAGTCCTAGATAACGTTCTCTAGCCTGAACCTCTTTATAAAGTCTAGTAGCTTCGAGACTGTAACTTCCATGTAGCTATTTGCCGGTGGATTTTCTTCTCCTAATGCACAAAACCGCACATTTGCCAGACTGTCACACTGACATAAAATGTGCTCTGCTGTTTCTTCTTCGAGGTGACAGAATCTGCACAGGTCATCATCTGATAATCCCATTAGCTTCAAGTGCCTATTCAGCTTACAATGCCCTGTTAAAAGACCTACTATGGCTTTAATTGTTTTCCTGTCTTTGCTAATTAGGTCTGCCGTAAATTTTTGCGAATGTTCTCTAATGAACTGTTTCGCCTGTCTTTGTCCTGGTGAATTCCTCCACCATTCCAGAGATTTGTGAGCTACCCACTTTTTTGTAGCCGTTCTTGTTACTGACTTTGCAACGCCGCAGAAGGGTTGCGGTCCCATGAATGGCATTGATGAGCCTTGTTTGGCCATTTCATCTGCTTTTTTATTACCCTCATGACACTCATGGTCCGGTACCCTAGCTACTGTAACCTTGCTACGGTCTCCTAGTTAATTTAGGGCACACACGCAGTCCTATACTAGCTTAGATTTGAACTTTACAGAGTTGAGTGCCTTATGCGCTGCCTGACTATCTGTGAAGATGGCAACTGAACAGAACGTTCTTTCCTGCCTTTCAATTTCTTAAACGCAGTGATGGATTGCAGTTATTTCTGCCTGAAAAACTTTTTACTACAGACCATGAGTATCAATTTGGTATCAATTTGGCCCACAAAGGCACAGAGGTCTGCTTTACAAAGTAAAAATAGCACTGTCCAGTAACTATTTGCTCCTACTTAAATCCTACATAACAAATAGATATTTCTCTGTAAAATTCAAAGAACAACAATCCAACCTCTGTCCTATCAACTCCGCAGTCCTGTGAGGATGGAAAATGTAAGAATACCAACAGTCACAGACGCTAAATACCTTGTCCTCCGTCTTGAACAACGTCTCACTTGGAAGAAACATATAGAACATGTATTGGCTTCTTGGACGTAAATCAAAACTTAACATCCAAAACAAAATTCTTCTATACAAAACCATGCTCAAACCTATCTGGTTCTACAGACTACACCTATGGGGCTGTGCAAAGCCAATGTCGCTGACTATTATCCAAAAATTTCAGTAAGTACTAAGATCGATAGTGGATGCGCCATGGTACGTAAGTAACCAAATACTCCACTATGACTTAAAGGTTCCTTTCATCAGAGAAGAAATCCATCGAGCCTCGGAGTCACAAAATGAACGTACCATTCACCACGAAAATGATCTAGTAAGGGAATTATATAACAATGGACCAGCCACAAAAAGACTACATAGAACCAAGCCCCAAGACCTTCTTCAGAAATAAACCAAAATAGAATAAGGTGAGACATCATTGAATGGCTCCCCTTCACGCGCAAAACCTGTATTACATTTACTTAATGCTCTTTTTATGATTTAGAGTGTAAATAAACATAATTATAAAAAAAATTGTCCCATAGTGTATTAACGTGTTAAAGCATGTGGTCACGTTTGGTCTGAGGTAAAAGGAGTGCGTTTGTGTTTTGGGGCTTAACGTGTAAAACTCGAAAATCTTTGCCATATTTTAAAACAAAAAATGATAATGACAATAGCTAAAATAGAGTAGTTTGTACTGTATTTTTGTAACAACAATAATTTACAAAACATAAAGCAATGCCTTAATGAACGCTGTCATGAACACGAACTGAAGATAAATTTAAATAAAACTAAATGCGTGATCATGACTAAATCTGCACATGCAAATATCCAATTGACCATTGAAGATACTGCAATTGAGACTGTTAATTACTATAAATACTTAGGAACATCGATAACATCAGATGTAGACCAAACCAAAGAAATTAGGACACGTATTGAAATAGCACGTACATCATTCATTAAGCTTAAAAAGTTTCTTTGTTGTCGGGATATAAGGTTAGGACTACGCCTGAGAATGCTTCGATGTTACGTATTCTCTACTCTTCTTTATGTCTTGGAAGCGTGGACGCTAAAACAAGTCCATCTGAATAAGCTGGCCGCCTTTGAATTTTTATGTTACAGAAGAATCCTACATATATCATGAATTCAAAGAATCTCAAACGTGGAAGTAACTAGAAAGATAGGAAATGAGGCGGAAATAATATTAACTATTATAAGATGAAAACTTGAGTACTTAGGACATGTGATGAGAGGGAAAAAATACGCATTATTACAACTTGTTATGCAGGACAACATCCGAGGAAAGCGAAATGTGGGAAGACGAAGAATATCCTGACTTAAGAACTTAAGGGAATGGTTTGAATACAGTAGTGCAGAACTTTTTAGAGCGGCAGTCCACAGAGTTCACATAACCGTGATGATTTTCAACCTTCGATAGAATATAGATCTTAAAGAAGAAGAAGAGTCTTTGAACATGAACAGACTAAGAAAAGCCTATTAGATCGGATAGAATCTGATAGTTAAAAAACGTAAAGTGAAGCGTCGAAAATCCGATTGTCAAAAATCCTAAAACCAAAATTCTGATCCCTTCTTTTTTATATTTAATTAGCATGAAAACAACAGGATTTGATCATTTTGCAGACTACTATCGTCGGACTTATTAACTGTCTTTTCCGTCGACCGTTTATTTATGACCAATTTTAACACTCTCAAAGTTTACTGCCTGAAAAAAGCAGAGTGTTGTACGAAAAAACATACGCTGAATTTATTGCATGGTGTGACGGAGAAAAATAGTGATAAGTTAATTATGTTTATCAAGAAAAAAATGGTACAGGTTATGTACCAAAGCAATTAAAAACACTTGAAAAAGAAAAAGTCCAGAAATTTGTTTCTGATGCTCCTAACGACGTGTTTCTAATGATAAAGGTAAACCAGTAAATTAAGTTTATATATTTAATACTGGTATTTCATAACATTTCATTTTGTAGGTTGCATTGATTTTCAGAGAAACAAATAACATTTAAGACTTGGGGTCAAAGTTTCGTGTCACAATAAAAGTATCAAAAACACACACAAATAAAATATTAACCACAGTAAATACCGAAGCAAATACCATTCTCAATGCGATCAAAAACTATATTTCTTTAAGGCCGGCACACACACCACATAAACGATTTTTCATTTTTTATAAAAAAAAACAAATTAGTTCAGGAGATGAAGCTCAAAAAAAGTTAAAACCTCGCAATTTTTTCGTCCTCCATGGATTGAGTTGAAATTTTAACAGAAGATAGGTGATAGCCTAAGGATCAAAATCTATATCGAACTGAAGTGCTCTGAAGGGTTTTAGGGATGAAAACTACCCCTAATTTTCAAAAATTATAAAATAATATATTCTTCGTTAAATTTAATATTTTGTTTTTTTACAGAAGGTGTAATGAAATTTAAAATATATTTAAAATGAATCCTATTTATTTTAAAATATTCATATTATTTTTCATCGTCATCAAGTAATTCTTTGCATAAAGTACAGTATTCTTCTCCTTAACGTCAGGTGTGACGTTAAGCTGATTCTTCTTCTTCTTTGAGTGCCTCTCCTATCGGAGATTGGATATCATTATGGCGATTCTAATTTTATTTACTGCTGTTTTGAATAATTCGTTACTGGTACAGCCAAACCACTCTCTTAAATTTCTCATCCAGGACATTCTTCTACGGCCTGGATTTCTGCGTCCTTGGATCTTTCCTTGCATTATATTTTGTAGGAACGTGTACTTTTGTCCTCTCATTAGGTGGCTTAATTATTCAAGTTTTCTCTTTTTTATATTTATAGTAACTTCTGCATCGTTGTTTATTCTGCGTATAATCTCTTCATTTGTAATTCTATCCACCCACCTTATTCTTAGTATACGGCGGTAGCACCACATCTCAAAGCTTTCAAGATTTTTAATATTCCTCTGTTTAAGAGTCCATGCCTGAACACTGTAAAGCAAAGTGCTGAATGCAATTTTAACATTCTAGTTCGTAGATGAATACAAATATCACGATTACAAAATATTTTTTTCATTTTAATAAAGGTAAACCAGGCAATTTCAATACGTCTTTTTATCTCGTGATTTTGGTCACCTGTTTCATTAATGAGGTCAGCTCATTAAGCTGATTAATCTATAGTTATTACAGTGTTTGGGGTTCATGGTTTTTCCCCAGATTTGTATATGTTGTTAAAAAGTATAGTTATTGCACTTAAATTGGCTTCGTCTATAAGTTTAATTAGCTTGATATGAACTTCATCTGGCCCAGGGGCTCTGCCAGATCTTGAGTTGTTTATAGTACGTTGGACTTCAGATCTTAATATTATTGGAGCTTCCTCGTTATCAATTTTTGTTGGTTCCGTTCTTGTGACCATAAAAAGATCTTCAATATATTTAGTCCATACTTATTTTATTTCAATTGGATTATTTATAGGTTTATTGGTTTTTTTCCATTAAAAGTGGTAATAAACATTTTTATTCAAAATGATCTGAGCTACATTTCTTGTTTAAAACATTTTTTCTTCAATGTACAGATTCGATAGTTTCAGTTTTTCCCTCCTATGTGGAGGTTTTTAGGGGGTAGGAGTGGTAATCTTTTTTGCATCTTTTTGTGGTCTCAAAATTGATATTCTAGGAGAAATTCAGCTTGTTTGTATGATTTTTAAATGCCAAATCTATGACGACTGGACTGTTTACCTATATATCATAGCTTTAAGAGTCTTTTCTTATGCTGATTGCCTTTTATTATGTATTATTTTCAATACTTGCTTATTTTTATATAAAAAGAAATCATAAAAAACAACTTTTTCACACGATACATTTATTTTATAGCAAAAAGAACAGTGTATAACTTAAAAAAATATGTATATATAACAAACATCAGTACAACTATTACAACAAATCTTATATGTAAAACAGATGGCACATTCTTAATATTTTCCTAGCGATATAGATTTGGAGACTAAAGGAATGCTTTTACCAATAATTCTAGATACCTGAATTTTTCTATCTTTCTCCGCAACAGCATATTCGCTTTTAGTGAGGTCATCGACTCTGGATTCTTGCTGTTCTTTGAGATCTCCAGTGTGTGGATCCTCTACTGCGTATTTATATTCATATTTTGGAGGAGCCTGAAATAAAATGTATATTAATGACAACTAAATACTTAATTCGAAGAATTGGCAAAGGTAAGTGATTTAAAATTTTACAAGAACAAACTAGCTGAAGCTGGGAGATACGCGACAGAACTAATGTTTTAGTAACTAAAGCAGAAACACAACTATGCTAAATAAACAAAAATAAAAAAATATCCTGAAAATATAAAACCTTAAGTAGTATTTCTGACCAATTAAATTTGGAGTAAGTTTATTTGTAATAATTTGTAAGCCATTAAAAACTATGTCACTATTACACTTACAATCAAATCAACTACAGCCTCCTTTCCAGCTAAAGCAATGCTTTGGATGCCAATGCTTGAGATTCCTCCCTTTAGTCCAAGACCACTGTCTAATCCAATTTCACCGATAAGTCCTCCGTGAGTAAGAGCTACTATTACTGTCATCATCACCAAAAACTATAAATAAACAGTATAAATGAAATATTTGTTATAACATGCCAAGAAATAAAAACGAAATATTGAACTACAAATTGTTTAGAGATACATGAAAAATTTTGACTGAAAAATGTTAGATTGGAATAAACCACAATTGCTACATTGCAAAAGTGCTAAATTAGGATTTAGGATGAATCAGAGGAAGTGATTAATTCCTGTCGTCCTCAGATTCTAGATGTTTCCTGTGCAAAAAGAACAGTGTATATATGTCTTCTTGTTCAGGGTCACGGGTACATTCCACAAGGGCAGTGGTGGCGGAGAAGAAAGTCATCATAACGATCTGGAGGGCGGAGATGGAAGCTTCCTAGTTTTAGGACTTGTATAAAATCAATCCTGGATTTTAAATCAAATTTGATATCGAAATGAGTTGTTGAATGGACGTACGAGATGAGAAGACCACATACGTCATGACTGTATTAAAGATTTAATTAAACTTGTGCTCGATAATAGCCTTATTTTTCAAAGTTATATTATAATAGTCTAAAGAATAGAGCAATCACGAGCAGCCTTTTTGAAGATGAGGAAATTTCTGAGTAACCAAAGACTTGGAAATCCGATATCGAATTGTAAAATGTTATATCCACTCTATTCTTCTTTATGGTGTTCAAGCTTGGACTGTTAATATTAACTTAATGAGAAAACTAGAAGCTTTTAAGATGTGGCTTTTTAGTAGAATTTTGAAGATACCATGTACCGATCATATACGAACGAAATGGTGTTGCACTGAATGGGCAGAGATAGAAAACTTTTGACCACCATTAAAGAGCGAAAGACAGCATATTTGAGGCACATACTTAGAAATTATAAGTACGAGTTGTTGCAGCTGATTATGAAGGGTAAAATCGAAAAAATGGGTCCTGGTAGACGACAAATATCCTGGCTAAAAAACATTCGCCACTGGACCGGGATAAACACACGGACGCTCTTAAGAAAAGCAGAAGATAGAGACGACTTTGCAATGGTTATAGCCAACCTTCATTATTGAAGATGGCACTAGAAGAAGAAGAAAACTTAAAGACGTGTCTAGATGCTGACGTAGCTTCTGATCACCACCCAATTGGTTTTAAATACAGATTAAATCTAAAACAATTTAAACAGAGATAACGTTTATACAACATTAATTTCTCCACACTGAGAAAGAGGAAAATAAAATTGAACGTTGAAAAGAGAATAAATCCAGAACTACTGCCAGCTACAACTGATAACAGTAAATGTCAGAATGTAAACATACAGTGAAAGAATTTAAAAGACACTATATTACAAAAAAGCAAAGATTAACTTAATAAAAAATATTAAAATAGAAAAAAGATTGGATGACCGATGAAATAATCAAGTTAATGGAAAACAGAAGGATGATTAAGCCTGTAGACAAAACAAGATATGCCAAAGTACATAGAGAAATACAAAAGAAATTATGAAAAGTAAAGCAAAATTAGTTGAACGAAAAATGCTGTATATGTCTTGTATAGCTTGTAAACAGAAATTCTACAGGAATTACAACACCCAGTTAACATATATAAGAAGATTATAAAAGTCACCGGAAGTTACAACTGGACGAGACCAAATAACGAACATGGCTTTAAAATATTTACCGGGGAGAGCCATAGTATATTTAACGGACATATTATAAATGCGATGATAAGATTCAAGAAATTCCCAAACCGATGGAAAGAGACCCATGTCAGTATGATACCAAAGCCAGGAAAAGATTTCCGCAAAATAACAGGCCAACAAGCTTGCTACCTGCAATTAGTAAGATTGTAAAGAGAGTCATACTCAGCAGACTCCAAGTCGAAACAGACAGACTAGACATAATACCAGAAGCACAATTCGTTTTCAGATCAGAGCACTCCAGCGAGCTACAAGAACTCAGATTAACAGAGTACATATCAGCTGGATTTAACGATAAACAACATACAGGAGCTACCTTCCCAGACGTAAGCAAAGCTTTCGACAGAGTTTGGCATAAAGAACTAATTTATAAAATGAAAAGATATGGTTACCGCGGAGTAATGACAAGCTCATCGTATTTGAGCAACCGTAGTTTCAGAGTTCGTATAGGATAAGTCCTGTCCAAACTCGGAAACTCGGAGGCTGGAGTACCACAGGGAGCGGTCCTGTTAACTCTGCTATACATTACATAGACAGCCGATGTAGCAAGAACACCAGGATTTTTATTAAGTCTATATACCGATAACATAGCGATAGCTGCCAAACACAGAAACCTAGTCATTGCGAAAAAGCGGAGTTTAAAATGGAAAATTGCATTAAACTTCGAATAAACGCAGGCAGTACTCTTTAAAAAGAGGCATCAATAACCAGAGAAACAAGTAAGAGTGCCAAACAACCCAATCGAGAACAAAAGCGAAGAAAAATATTTAGGAATAATCATGAATAAAGGCTTAACATTTAATAAACACGTAGACGCCACAATAAAAAAAGGTAGCAAAAGCGTCAATAAGAGGACTAGCAGGAAGAAAAAGCAAACTGCGAATGAAAACAAAAATAAGATTAATAAAAAGTATAATTCTTCCTATACTAACACATGCATCTCTCGAATGGGGATACATATGCAATATAAATAGTGGAAAGAAAACAAACAAAATATCAAAGAGAAAAAAATCCCAAGAGAGAAAATAAAACCAAAACAATAACAACACCACACAAAAGCAGATAGTTTATTTTAAATAGTAAAACTAATAAGAAAAATCGACGAAAGCCACAAAAAAAAATAGTAGGGCCTAACCCCTTGAGCACCAAGTCTCCGAACTGAGCCTAGCCCAAAGCGGATACTTGAGGCCCAAGTTAGTAATTGTAGATTCGCGGATAAGTCACATTAAGATAACAGGAATAAAGCGACTCACGCTGTCCTGAATTTTGAACGGTTAAGGAACCATGTTGAAGTTCTAGTACCGAGAACTTCCACACGAAGAGCATTTAGCTTATAGTTGTGTCGCTATCGTGCATCAGAGTGCTATAGGGGGCTGGTCTGTAGCATTGGAGCGCGATGGAGTGATTCTTGTTTTTAACTCGAGTTATACACCTCGCTCCAATGAATTGTTACACACGAACGTAATTCTTAGGGGTGAACATGTCTTACAAGCTGGGTTTAATTAAATTGCTTGCTTATTTACCGAAAGCTACAGACGCAGACAAGGAAATAAACTGATTGTTTACTTTAAAATTCTTGAACAGAATAGAATAGTAATATTAAGGAAAACCTAAGGAAGATCCTTAGGCAAGAGATGTCTCTGAGGAGGATTAATTTTGGTATGATTTAAGATAGAAGCTCATGGATAAATACTGTAATTTGAAAGCCGCTTCCACATAAAAATAAAGGGAAAAGAAATGATTATTATTTGCAGATGTAAGTGGATACAACTGTCAAAGCGGATACAAGATGTAAATGTCAAGAGCATTGACACAATTATATAACTTATGCCTTACAAAAGAGGTTACACCATCTCAGTGGAATAAAGCTGTTATAATAGTCATACACAAAAAGGGATATATAACAGAACTAAATAACTATAGTCCTATTAGCTTGTTATCTCACGTTTATAAGTTGTTTATGAAGATAATAACTAATAGGTTGACATCAAAACTAGACTTCTATCAACCTTGCGCGCAAGCAGGATTTAGAGCTGAACATGGAACAAATGATCATTTGCAAACCATTAAGTCGTTAATTGAAAAAACCATTGAATATAATAGAACCCTGATACTTGTCTTTGTCGACTTTAAAAAAGCATTTGATACGATCAATCAAAGTGAAATGCTCCAAGCTCTAACACAATGTAGAATAGATCACCGATACATATCCTTTATCAGATACATCTATCAGCATACTACAGCATGTGTAAAACTTAATGAAGATACTGGCACCTTTCGTATTGAAAGAGGCGTTCGGCAAGGAGACAACATGTCTCCTAAATTATTTACAACTTTGCTAGAATACGCTTTTAAAACAATAGATTGGAACGAAAAGGGCATAAATATAGATGGAAAATTTTTAAATAACCTTAGATTTGCAAATGGTATCGTTCTTATTGCAGACAGCTTTGATCAGGCACAGATAATGCTCCAAGAACTCCATACTGCACAAAAAGAGTTGGTCTTAAAATAAGTTTTTTAAAAACACAATTTATGACAAATTTAGTCCATAACAAAAACATCTCAGTAGAAGACAAGGATATTAAGTCAGTTGACTCCTATAAATACTTGGGCCATGAGATCAGAATAAGTCGAGACAACCAAACAATCGAGCTAAAAGGAAGAATAAACCTCATTTGGGCTGCATTAGGAAAGATGAAGGATATGTTTAGGTCTAAGATTCCAATGTGTCTGAAAAGAAAAGTATTTAATCAGTTTATTTTGCCAGTGATGACTTACGGCGCAGAAACCCCAACACTCACAAGAACCACAGTGAGTAAACTACAAGTTGCGGAAAGGGCAATGGAGAGTATAATGTTAGGGATTTCTCTACGTGATAGAATACTCAATGCTACTATACGCAAAATATCAGGAGTAGCAGACGTTATTGAAAGGATAACAACACTAAAGTGGAACTGGGCAGGTCATGTAGCAAGATCAGTTGATGACCGGTGGACCAAAAGAATTTTGGAATGAAGACGCCGAATACAAACTAACAGAAATAAAGGCCGACCCCCAACGAGAAAGACAGATGACATAAAAAGAGTGACTACAAATTGGATTCAGATGGCGCAAAACCGAAAAAGTGGAAAAGCATGCGAGAGGCCTATGTTCATCAGTGGACGTTAGAGGCTAATTAATGATGATGATGATAAGTGGATATACAGATAAGCAATGCCAGAAGTAAAAATAAAGGTGAAGCATCATGAAGAAATAATAATAATTTCTTGGATTTGAAATTTAAAAAAAATGGTTAAACGTTAGTTCCAATTCATTCGTTAGAGCATCTGTAAACAAAGTACCAACTGCAATATGGGTTTTTAATTTCCGTAAATCTTAGAAGGAAAATCTTTGTGAAGAAAAACAAATAAACAAGAAGGATGTAACCAGTACAATAAATAAAGAATACCTTTAGACACTAATGTAAACGACAATTTCCCCTTACCAAATATCAAAAATTCATTTTATCATACTTTATGGCAAGAAAATTGTTCTTGGTCAAAATAGACAATAAACAAATAGAAGAGATGTAAGAAAAATAGATGTATAAGTTAAATAATACATCAGTGACAAAAAAATTAAAACGAAAACGAATTTGTCAAGCTTGAAAATTACGCACGAATATTTTATCCATAAGTATCTACGTCCAATAATCACGTAATCAGTTTATAGTAAAGAAATAATTAATTATAATTATCTGTAATTAAACATACTTACTTTAGCAATCATTTTGAAAATATCTGGTTTTATGAACAGATCAGATGAAAGAACGAAAACTTGTGATAAAACATATTTGCGTTGATTAGTATATATATACTAATTTTAGTATGGCAAAGTAAATTCATACATTCACCAATCGTTACCAATTTTTAACAAATTTAAATTCAGAACTGAAATGGCTGATGCAAGTTATAAGACTATTTTCAGTACGTAGTAATAGTAAGTGCGATATTGTTTTTAATTATTTAATACACATTTAAAACATAATTATCAAATTTTATTACCAAAAATGTGAACAATTTAATAAATAGGATTAGACAATAAGTATACAGGAGCAAATAAACGAACATGTCGGTAAAGAAGAGACCCAGCATCTGTCGTTCCATAGCTCTCTGAGTTTTTCTGATCTTCTCTATGTTTATTTTAGTAAATGTCCAGGATTGAGCTCCATATGTAAGTACAAGTAGGATACAGGAATTAAATACTTTGGTTCGCAGTCTATGAGGTATATTTTTATTTTTAAGTACGTATGAGAATCTTCCGAATGCTGACCATCCGGTTTTTACACGTCTGCTTATTTCGGCAGTCTGATTTTCTTTGCTTACCTTGACATTTTGATCCAGATATGTATATTCATCTACATGTTCTACATATTCTGTCCTTTCGATGTTTATCATAGGTTTGTTATCTTTATTTGACATTAGTTTAGTTTTGCTGAAA